>LPNX011049227.1:47279-96968 GCA_001517045.1 Pseudotsuga menziesii
CAACCACTAGAAAGAAGTGCAATAAAGCTCACGAATGTGCAGTGAAATAACAGCCACCAGGGAGGAATGCAACGAAGCCCATGAAGGATAACCCAACTCAGCCCACGCAGGAGCAACACGAAGGCGGCCACATACCAGACAGTCACCCAGTGAAATCGACCAGCAGGAACCACTAGGGTTGACAAAGGAGAGCTCAAAGCCCGCAGGCGAAATAAAGGAAAGACTGAAGCGTTTTGGAGGCAAGTCAAATATATTGCCCAATGCATGGCGAGGAGACAGCCACGTATCCCTTAAATTTTTGCCAACCAATGGGTCGAACTCTAATGTTTCGAATCCCCTTGTGTTTACCAACAAAATCATTTCGGAAATGTTCCATACAATAGTTTTGCCAATCTAATCATATGTCGAAGGTGCTATATATCATTACCCCCTCGACCTTGACCTGCATAAGGTCAAACATCCCAACGTTAACATTATTTACATAAAAACAAATATTTACGTTGAATTATTTGTAACCATAACTCATAAGTACATCAACCATAGTGTGATATGTTATCACTTTGAAATAAGAATTGAACTATACCCTATTTTTCTTTTATGGAAACCATATTGTTTATAGTTTGTATTCAATAAGCTTTATAACTTTAGAGTAATGGCTAGAAATGTTTAAGCCAGGTAATCCTCATACAAAAACCATGAATACACGGAGGACTGATTATTGACAAGTCTAGTTTAGTAAATAGATCATAAAAAGGTTAATTGGGTGACCTCACTTGAGGTTAGTTCATTGATTATGGTATAATCAATGAACTCATTTTTTTTTACAAGACTAATGATAACTGATAATAAAAATTATAGTCGCATAATTTAAACAGTTTATACCTTATGATCAAGTACCATAACGTAATAATGTTAACAAGGAGCCTAGTCATGTTTTTTCTTGTCAAGTGCTATTATTATTTATGAATTATTCTTTCAAGGAATAACCATGTGCAACATAGGAATAGTACGTATCATGATTTATATCTTTTTAAATGTCCTTGTCCGCAAGTAATCCAAGAACTCTGTTGGTTTACATGACTGGAAATGGTGATAATAATCATTCAAATAAAGGGACGACTTTTCAAAACTGTAATGGCCTCTTGTCAACCTTTGATTCTCACTATTGACTTTATTTCCCATAGCTGTTACTAGTACAAAAAATATTCAGATATTTTTTTATAGACAGTATTGGAAAAGAAAATATATATAAACTGTTATCATTATCTCTGAATATCTTTTCATTTGAGAGTTCATAGATATATTGGGAGAAGATAATTCTTATCCCTAATATATTTTAAACCTTTCGCATCTTAAATTGCTGTAAATCAGACATAAAAATAAAGGAGGCTGTACCTGTAGAAGCTGAATAGTCCGATCAACCTACATTTAGTTCTCTACTAAAAGCACTTGAAACAGCATATGATTTATTTTACTCTAGAATGATCTATTAGCAGCAACCCCAAAAACTTTACCTGTCAATCTGTAAGATAAAGGAAAAACTGTGTGCGTTAGCTTTCCAGCTAAGTAAGCCTAGTCTAACGTAGTTTATCCACATGCTGTTGCAAACAGAGAACATTTAGAAATCTGAAGAAAGATAAACTCAACTAATATTCCAACCAAGTAAGGATCTTACAGTACAATGTAAATAGCATTAACTAAACAGTATTTTAACGATTGTGTTAACATACAATTATGCTATTTTAAAATTTTTTTTTAATTGTGAAATTTTAGGGGTTTTGACACTCCCTAGCTTGAAATTATTCATGGGCTCCTGTCCATGAGCTTCCTCTCTGTTGTTTTTCTGTAGGTTTGCAGAAGATACCCACGAGATAATCTTGGGCATTATTTTCATTTTGAACAGTCCCTTCACCCATGTTTTCCAGCACTGTGTTTGGAACTAGTCCTTTGGTTCTTCCAACATATGTTCAGACTTCTTTGAACATTCAAGTTTCTCTTTCCTTTGACCTGTAAACAAATTATCAACAGGTTCTCCTTCATCTGCACATAGATTAATCAAATTTCTTGTCACATAAGCAAACAGAAAATATATTAACCTAAATACATCTTTCATCCAATAATTCTTTTTCAGAATTCTTCGGCCTTCTTCCCTTCTACTTGCCTCTATCACATCCCTATCCTTAGTGATTTCTTTAACCATAAACTTCCCATCATCCTTTCTGACTTCATACTGTGATTCCTCCATCAATGTTATGCTTGCACTTGACATTTCATGTTGGTATGTTCTTTCCTCTAGCCAATCAGTGCACACTTTGTTAGTCATTTCAATTTCAAAATCATTTATTTGTGAAATTAATTTTACCTCATCTTCAACTTTCCAATCATTCACAATCCTCTTGTCAGTCATCATCAACAATTGACTACTTACTTCCTCTTGCTTACCTCTGAATGGATGAAGACTATGTTTCTTTCCATTCATTTCAAAAGAATAGACATTCCTCTTTCCCTCATGCATTGCTTCTCTATCAAAATGCCAAGGCCTTCCTAATAAAACATGACAAGCATCCATTTCTATGATGTCGTATTTTACCTCATCCTGATAACTTCCAATCTGAAACTTTACTTGGCATTGTTCACTCACAAGAACTTGAAGATCATTCTGTGGCCATGCAACTATGTATGGTTTTGGATGTACTATCCTCTTTAAATTCAGCTTGTCCACCATTTTTGTAGACACCAAATTATCAATACTACCACTATCAATAATCAACTTGCAACACTTACCTTCAGCTTTGAAATTTTTCTTAAATAGGCTCCTCCTTTGAGTTGACTCGTCAATTACCTTTTTCAACAACAAGGCTTCACCCTGTTCAGGGTAATTCATAGCCACCTATAATTATTTTGGAGCTTTGGGTTCATCGTGAACTACTTGTGCTCCTCTCTATCTTACAACATTCAGGACAATCCCATGACATATGGCCAAGCTTCCCACATGTGTAACATATTACTTGTCCACCTCTTCCTCTGCCTCTTCCTCTTTAAGCATTTCTTCCACCTATGTTATCATCAGTTATGTCAGACTGTATTTGCTTATTTGAACTGCTAGCTTCACCTTTATGTTGTTGTTCCCTTCCTTCAGAGCCTCTCACCTTTTCTTCCTAACTCTATTTTCTCATCAGCTTCTCCTCGACCCTCAAAGAAACTTGATATGCTTCCTCAACAGATATCAATGACAACAAACCCAGTTCATCTTGTATATCAAATATTAAACCATTAATATACCTAGATACCCTCTCAGGTGTATCTTCCATATGTCCAGATCTGATATTTACCTTATAAAATTCCTCCATACACTCCCTAACTGTCATTGACTTTTGTTTAATGTTTTGCATTTTCCTAAACAAAATCAACTTATAATCCTTAGGAATAAATTTACCTCTCAATTTAGATGTCATTCTGTTCCATCTATTGATCATGGTTTTGTTCTTCAATATCCTTTCTTCTTGCACACCATCCCACCACAAGAATGCATGCCCTCTTAACATTGTGACAACAAATCTAACTTGCATGTCCTCCTTCACTTCAGCATAGTTGAAGTGTTTGTCTATAGCATTGATCCAATCAATTAACTCTTCTGGATCCAAGATTCCACTGTAGAATGGCACATCAGCTCTTGAACTAGAACCTACACCAAAAATAGACCTAAACATTCTTACCTCGGGATTGTCAATAGTTGTTTCCTCCTCCTCTTTAGGTATCTGTTCATCACTCGTATCTCCAGTGTGTTCATGAAGTATGCCAGTTTCTAAGGCTTCCATCCTTGCTCTCATAGTTCTTATATCCTCTCTCAATTATGCATTGGCAACAGGTCTTCCTCAGCTGCCCAACCTCTTCCAACTCTAACCTCCATCTCCTAGAAAAACAATTCACTACTAGATACAATTTTCTTGTCACTAATGATTTGCTATGAATCTGTTAGTAATACAGGAGTAAAATTAACCTTGCCTTTCATACAGAAAAACTACTCCAACCTCATGAACTAACAATTCACATTATTTCGGAGACAAAGACTAATGTGATCACACTCTCATACCTTCACGCAGAATCCATTTTTTGCTCTGATGCCAGGTAGGAGTAGTGTGTCCAATCGGCCCTTTAACCCAATCCAAATCACCAAACAGACCGGCATTGACCTGTCGTCATGTTTACTCATGGATTTCAAACCCGTGGTAAATTCTATTTCATAATTTAAATTCCACAACCATCCGAATCGTTAACCAACTTGCTTGTTAAGTCTGTGAAATGGCTTGTGCATTGTTCGATCAATGTCCCCACCAAATCACCTCCGATTTCATAGCTTTATCCTAGGTGTTCTTTCATCGGTAAAATCAATCTCAATCGTAGATCTGTCGAAGATACAAATCTTTAACTCTGTGATATTTTATGAGTAAATTTATCAGTGCAATGATCAATTTCCTCCTGCAACACTCTACACACATAGACTTATTGGATTATACACACTATCAAATTGATACGCATAGAGAATTAAAAATCATGCTTCTGGATATTGGAAAGAAAACGTCAAATAAGAAAACATATGTAGGGTATAAAAACCTTGTTCTTCATTCAATCAACCAGTCACACACTCTCTTCTCTATGCTCTCTGCACTCCACATACTCTTCACTCATTCTTTATCTCTGCGAGCTAAATAAGTTTCCTCAAGCTATCTAAGCTCTATGAGCTTAACCAAAAGATTCTTCGAGCTATCCTAAAACCTCTATGAGCTATCCTAAGCTCTGTGAGCTAAACTAAGCTATCTAAGAAAATAACTCAAACTGAATTAAATACAAGAGGATTTTGTTTCCAGATCCTACAACCAAGAACTCAAACTTTATTCAAACTCTTAACTAAACCCTACGACTCATCACTAACTAACTTCTATAATGTCTCAAGATACTTGAAACTCAATCCTATCTATTACACATGGAAAGGATCGAGTATTCTTATCCATATTTATTTAGCTTTTTATAAAATAAAGCAATTTACATAAGAATGAGACCCTAGGTCTCCTTAAGAGTTCCCTTGACTTTGTGAAGTCATGAATGACTTCACCCTCTTGAGCCCATGCTCCTGCATCAGTTTTCTTGTGGAGACCTAGTGTTATGGTGGTCATTATGGCAGTTTTAGTTGGGTGACCTCGTTGCAGTGGTTATGGTGGTATTTATCGCCCATGTTATGAGCTTGATTGTTGGTTTGTATTGGCCTTGTGACGTTGTTGTGGCTCTAATTGGTTTCAACCTTCCTATAACGGGCGATCGATGCTAGTGGTGAGTGGGACATGCGGTCGATGGTAAGAACCTAGCCCTGCCTCTACATCTTTGTGTGGTTTCTTTTTTTATTACGGTTTTTTCCTGTATCTCATTTGATGTGGGTTGTTGTCTAGGTTGCAAGGTGGCGCCTTGAGTGGAGGTTCTTAGCACTCAGTTGTTAGTCGTCGGTTTCACTCCAACCCTTGGTAAGCCTCTGTTCCAACCATCTTCACTTGCCTATGTTTGCTAACACATTTATTTGGATGTCTTTGGAACGTTTTTTTGGGTTGTTTATGGGTTCTGCTGCAAATTTTGGTTTGGTTGAGACATTCTATCTTGTTTATGTTGATGGGTTCTTTGCACAATTTATGGGTGTTGTAAGGGTTTTGTCGTGTTTTTTATGGGTTATCTGCACATTTTATGGGTGTTGTAAGGGTTTTGTAAGGGATGGGGTCTATTCACATTCAATTGCAATGTTGATTTGTAAGGTTTTATGTCGGGTTCTCTACGCATTGTAATGTAATGTTTCTGCCATGAATTAGACTGGTCTTAGGTTTGAATTGAATGGTGTTCCTATGATGCGAATTTATACAGTTCGATGTATGAGTTTCATGACATATTCAACATGTGAACTTCATAGCATATTCAGGGTGCAAATTTCATGGTTCCATATGTTATTTTCATGGCGAATAAATAAATTGAAATGATATGATAGGGTTTGGATGAGTTTTATCTGTATGGATTGGGGTTTGGCATTATGAATCTGAATTTGATTGACATTCATCCATGGTATGAATTTCATGGCTTAGTATTTAGCATTATGAATCTCTGAATATGTTTGGCATATTCATGGTGTGAATTTCATGGAATTTACAGGTTACGAATTTCATGGATGCATATGTTATTTTCATGGCTAATAAGTAAATTATTGTGATATTCTCTAGGGTTTTGGATGATTTTTTTTAGTATGGATTAGGTTTTGGCATCCCAAATATTAATCTTCTTGGCATTCAATTTAAAGGTCAAAATATTATGTTAGGGTTTTATAACCTGGTTTTAGGGTTCAAATGTTGTGCTAGGGTTTTATAACCCGGTTTTAGTGTTCAAATGTTATGATAGAGTTTTAGGATGTTAGGATTTTATAACCTGGTATTAGGATTCAGATGTTGTGCTAGGGTGTTATAACTTGGTTTTAGGGTTCAAATGTTATTCTAGGGTCTTATAACTTAGTTTTATAGTTCTTATGTTGTGCCGGGGTTTTATAACCTGGCTTTAGGGTTCAAATGTTATGCTAGGGTTTTAGGGTCCATACTTGCACATGTACTTCGTATTTTGTATTTTGTCATAAGTTACCTTGTCTGATGTAGAAATTCTGAATAATCCGGTAGTATATTAATGTAACACACCTAAAAATCGTACATCATTTTTTTTGTATGTGTTATCTTAGCAAAATATTATGTTTAAATTACTGCTCGTTCTAGTATCTATTGTCCTGCTGCTTATGACATGGTTTGTTGATGTTTATGATGGCTAGTTTCTTCCAAAACTTGCAACCATACTCCTTTAGGTGATGTACTTTGTTTACTTGTTTCTGCAATTTATTATCTTACTGTAAAGGTTTAGCCTTAACATAGTTACACTTTGTATGTAAGACCTACCCCTAAGAATGAGAGGCTTAGGGTTTGTAAAGTATGGTTTCCCATATGGTTATCTCTTACCATTAATAAAAAGAGGGTTTTACTTACTTGTACCAGGAATCGAACTACATGTTTTTTACTCTACGACCACTCTTTACAAATCCTACAAGTGTTGGTTTTAGTGCACCTCTTTAGTTCTTTTATGTGTTTGAGTGGTTACTATCTTTGTCATGGTTTTAAGTTGATATGCAAACAACAGGGTTATTAATGTGATTATGGTTTTAATGTTTTATAAAACCCCTCCCAATAGCTTATCCTAACCCACTCCTAAGGTATTGGCCTTTGTAAAATCCATGCTTTATGACATGCATTAGAAAGGTATGGGTCTCGACATGACCACGACAACATTAGATCCCAACCAACCTTGTGAAGGTTTAAGTCATAAAGGTGCACATTTATACTATGGGGTTCCAACGCAAAGGTTGACTTGGCATATTATAAGGTGGAGTAACATATATATATACGAGCATTCCAAGGCGTAGGTTATGATTCATTCTTTTTAATACATGATCCAAATTTTGCATTCACAATGATTTATGTCATGACATTTACGTTGTCCTTTGGTTGAAATTAAACATGTCCTAGTTGTGAGTTAACATTGTAGCCAGTACCCATGAGGCATTAAGGGATACGATCCTTGCTCTACACGTGGAGGGTGAGATTTACTTGAGCTTGAAAGGGTTTTTGAAGGTCTTTAGTCCGTCCTTACCCCGCATTTGGGTATGTTTTGTGGTTGGAGGATGTGTGCGGCCTAGCTCTGCTTTGTATGCATTTTTCTCTGGTTTTTCTTACGTTGATAGCATGTGTCACTGCACTCTTACTATATTGATGACACTTGTGTGACGTATTTGTTGGTGGTGGTTACCTCAACCAACTCTTCGGCATACCAGAGATTCAACGAACCTTTCAAGTTTTCCAATCGTACGGATAGCCTATCTTGGCAGGTAAGCAAGCTCACTAAGTTGTATTTTGATCAAATTGTTTAAAATTTCTATTAAAACATTACTGAGGGTTTTCTTTGGGTGAATTGCAGGTTACTGAGAGATAAGGGAGCTTGGAGGAGCAGACCCCTGCCTCTCACTGTCAACACACCCAGGTATACAAACTTCTACAAGTTTATTTTGTTTTAAACTTATTTAAAGATGAACTAGGTACTAACTAGAACTAGGGTTCACTTGCAGGGTTTCGGCGCTGGAGAGGAAGTGACAAGGTCACCTCCTCCCATGCCCACTTTTCCAAATGCCCATGTAAGTTAATCTAACCCTGCTTCGACTAGTTCTTTGTTTGCTTTTACCATTTCTTTTTTTAAATTAACTCATGTTGATCCCCTCTCACTTGGTTGCAGGTGTCATTGGGTGAGATTTCATGGAACCACAACGAAAATATAAGTGATTTTGTTCTTTTTAATTTTAACTAGCCACTAGTTGTATTGGAAACCCCCTTTCGGGTTGTGTCGGCTTTAAGCCATTACTTGGCACTATAATGACATGAATTAATTTCGTCTTTTTATTTAAACCCTGGTAGGGTTTTTGTGGTGCCCTCAATGGTTCTTATTCGTATGTAAATTTTGATACAGTTTTGGTTTTTAATTTATAGTGGAAGCCATTTAATAATTGTCTTATAACCACTCTCAATGCATGTATAAAACTCTGATACACCCTTTGGATAGATGGAGCATTGGGAACCTATCTCGGTTGGTTTATAACTGATGTTGTTTTGTAAATTATTGTATGTAATTGTTATGTGGGTCACTATATAAAATCCTCGACTGCCATTGTAGATGGTCTTATGGTTGTGGAATAAATGACATCTCTTTCGCTTATCCTTGTATTAGTTGTAGTGTCTTATATTTATATTTGATGCGATGGTAGCTAGGAAATAGATTTACAACCATCTTATATGTGTTTATTCCTGAAATGTTGATGATGGTTTAATCCTATGATGTGATTATATTTTGTTGCACTTGTTAATCGTAGGATTGTAACTTTAATTATTTCTTTTAAGAGATTCGATCTTTCGATCTCCGATGTGTGTGTATCTTGACCCACGCTTCCATTTTTAGATATGAACATTGTTTATTTACTTCAGTGATGTAGTCTTATTATAGCATTTACTTGTAAATAATTTTTTGTCCTGGATCTGTGTTATCTCAAAGCACTGTAAAAATGATTTGTTGTTTATTAAAGGGATTCGAGCCCATGATCCCTAGAATGTATATTATCATGTAAGTGCATGGAGATTATATCATACTATTTTTTATTGTAATTTATCACGGTAGCCACAATGTGGACTTACCTGCGATGATTTGTTTCAAGCCGTGATAATAAATATGATATCTAATTTATCAATTAACTTGTAGATTTGACTTAAATTGTTCTTTTATTGTTTAATCCTATTAGTGGATGTTACATGTATCCTCAATCCATTAATTTATATTTGATTTAGTATTCTTTAAATGTATTTCTATAGACCTAGCGATTGTCAATAACTCTTTTGTTTGAATCTGGAAATTTACATAAAAGCCTTGGAGGGATTCGATCCTGCGATCTCTATCCTGTACTGTGATCTGGTGCAGTAAAATGAGGCTCTGCCTCTTGTACAAACTAGGGTATCCATGATGTGGACTTACAACCCTGCAATAAGGTGTAAATGATGTTGACCCCTCGGGTCTGTGATAGTTTAGGTAAAACAATTCGAATTGGTAATCTTGATGTACAATGCCTAATGTGAAGATGTCAACGAATGGATCTTTGGTCCATAGGTTTCTACTCTCATCACTTTGTAATAATATAAGGGAAAATATCCCATAGTTCCTGTAATTTTTTTCCTTATTTTAATTAGTCTTACGATAGTAACATTGTTTGTCCCTATCAAGATCCTAGCCAATACCTATTACTTTGACTTAGTTTCTTTATAGATTATAATACTATTACAATGAATCATGTCTATAATTATGCTAAACATTACAGATCTATATAATAGTAACATTATAATCGGATACTGTCGATTTGTATAGAGAATTTGGATGAATGCTAAGTAAATGGATTTCACTTTCTTTCATAGAAAGGAAATGTAGATCTATACCTATAAACAAAAATTGGAATTATATGCAATTCCAGTCGCTAATTTAACTTCAATATACAAATTAGGGAAAAATCGCTAGAAGAAGGATTTACATTGGGAATATACACTCGAAAATAGTAATTTACTATGGAGATCGAAAACAATGATTTCACTTCCTTCAGAACAAGTATAACAACAATAAATTAATAAAAACAATTAGAGTTAAGCTACTATAGATCTAGGGACAAAATATATTCTACAACATTAAAAGTATAAAGTATAAACTATGGCACCAACGTTGGGAAAACAAGAGTGGAGATGTTGTTCCTCCCAACCAACTCCTAGAGCAGCCAAGTTACTTGCTCCAGAACCCCTTAGCCTATTCGCTAAACCACAAGAGAAAAATCTCAATGTGCCATCTCTTGCATTTCACATATGTTTAATCCTCGTCCAATGCTAGCCTCCTCCTGCTTATGGACATACTAATTTATAGTATTTTTCTTAGGACTTGGTCATTTATGAGCCTCCTGCTCTTTAGCACTCAACTAGGAGTTGTGACCTGATTTTTGGGGACAATGCCTCCTGCATCGTGAGTCTCAACTAGTGGTTTTTTCCACTTGACTTTTTTCCTCTTGTGGGTCAGAAAACACTCTTCAATAGCTATATCCACTCTTATCCCCTTTCAACATATTTTATTAAATAATAATTTTTTATTAAAAAATGTTTTATTCTTGACTTTTCTGTCAAAAATAATAAAAGAATAATAAAATAGTAATAAAGTATTTCCAGGATAATTAATAATAATCATTAATTCTGGGGGTGTTACATACACCTCCCCTTAGAAGATAACACTATCCTTGGTGTCATAACTTTTGTTTCATTCTTCCATTACATATTCTTGGAACATGTCTAGATATGCCTCCCGCATACTACTTTCGATCTCCCAATTAGCTTCTTCCGGACTAAGGTGCTTTCATTGCACCTTAACTTGTCCAATGGTATGGTTTCGGAGTAAAAGTTCTATCCTGTCAAGAATGTGCTCCGGACCCACTTCGAACTCTCCTTCGGGTTCCACCTGGATTACATTCCAATAAATCACATGAGAAACATCATGAACATATGTTTTCAATATAGAAACGTGAAACACATTATGTACTTTAATATTGGGTGGTAGGGCTAACTGGTACGTGACCGACCCCACTTTGGCTAAAATTTCAAATGGACTGCAATATCTGGGTGCCAGTTTTGAATACTTTCCTAGGCTCAAGGAACTCTTCTGTGATAATTTGCTTCAATTAGATCTAGGAGCTAGAAAAATTTCACCATCAAAGTGTTTGACAAAACATGTAAGAGAAAAACAAAGAGACTGCAATAGTTGGAATAGCACATGTGAAAGGTGCTAATTGTTGATCATATTATTATCATACATATTTATAATACATTGGGAAAATTCAAGTGTCTCTATAATCCAATTGGATTTGTACATGTGTCAAGGTGAGAACTGACCTCAATCCCCCCTGGGTGAACCAATGGAGCTCCAACTCAGGCCAAACAATCACAAAACAAGGTGTGAACGTTGGTGAGGTGTGATGGGGTATTAAAGACTGCAAGGCATGTGTGGGTGAGAAGATAGAGGTTAGTGGGAGGCTTAAGGTGCCAATAAGCGCTCATAGGAGAGACAAAATGGACCAAATACACCACTAGCGCCCCCTAGTCAAACCCACATCACCCAAATCAAGGATGTAGCACCCCAATGCATTAAATGAGGGATCACATGTGTTGAGTTGACCAACTATAATGCTGATGCATGTGTGAAAAGACCTGGAAATAACCATTTCACCTCCAAGGCAGCTTCCCTAAGTCTAAACTATAGGATATCATTGCAAATATTCAAATGAAATTAGCCTAAGGTCAAAACTATGTACTAAGGATGTATTACTGCTCCTACATCTTCTTGGGCTTTACCTTTATATATACATGATCACCCACCTTGAACTCTCTAGGAGTTCATTTTAGATCAGCATAGATTTTCTTCCTGTCTTGGGTAGTATTTAAATTTTGTTGTACCTATTTCACGGTTAGCTCCATATCTTTTAATAAATCAGGTCCTAACATTAATCTATCAATAGGGCTGCTCCATGATATTGGATTTTTACACTTACGCCCATATAACATTTCAAATGGACTCATACCTGCAGAAACTTGAAAATTATTATTATAAGCAAATTATACTAAGTGTAGATAGTCTTCCAACTTACCTAGTTTGTCCATAACATACATTCTTAGCATGTCTTCTAAGACTTTATTTACACTTTCAGTCTACCCATCCGTTTGTGGATGATATGCAGTACTAGAATTTAGTTGTGTGCCCAATCCTTTAAACAAGGCTTTCTAGAAGTTACATATAAACTTTGTCTCTCTATCTGAGACTATTACTTTCGGCACACCATGTAGCTTGAATATTTATTTCATGAAGATATCTGCAATGTTAACAGATTTATAGGTAGATTTAACAGGAATAAATGAGTAGCTTTACTTAATTTGTCAATGACAACCATGATGGCATCATGTTGTCTGAAATTCTTAGGTAGGTCAGTGATGAAATCCATACTGATTGTCTCCCACTTCCATTATGGAATGGGTAGTGGTTACAACAATCCTGCGGGATGTTGATGCTCTACATTAACTTGCTGACATTCAAGACAACAAGCTAAGTATTCAGCCACGTCTTTCTTCATATTTGGTCAAAAGAAATCCTTTCTGATCATAGTGATCATTTTTTATAGCCCAGATGTCCTAAATATGGTCTTTTATGTAGTTCATCCATGACTGTAAGTTTAATTTATGTTATGGCTAGTATGTACAACCTGTTTTTATGCAGCGACAGTCCTTGTTGGTTTAGGCTGAAATCTGTTTTTACTTGATTTTGTTTGGTTTTAGCAGTCTTTTCTTTTAAAAACTAATATTCTTTATCAGAATTTTCAATGCTTACAATCTGATTTTCCAAATCATATTCATAGTTGTTGCTTGCAAACAGTAAATTTGCATGACGACTTAGAGCGTCTGCCACTTTTTTCTTTTCTTTTTATATGTTTTATTTCAAAATCATATTCGCTTAAAAAGGACAGCCATCTGGCCTACCTTCCATTCAAATTTTGTTGGTCAAATAAGTATTTAAGCCTCTTATGATGTTTAACATAAGTAAAAAAATTATTTCAATTAAGTAGTGTGACAACATTTTTAAGGCATGAATTATAGCAGAAAGTTATAAATCATGTGTTGCATAGTTTTTCTCATGATCTTTTAGTTTTTTTTATTCATATGCCACAACATAATTGCCTTGTAATAAAATGCCGCCTAGCCCTTCATTGCAAGCATCGGTACACTTGACAAAATCCTTGAATGGATCAACAATATTTAAGATCATGGCAGTAGTTAATAAGTGTTTTAGTTTGTTAAAACTTTCCATGCATTTTTGAGTCCATTCAAACTTCTTACCTTTCTTTTGTAAAGAGGTTATGGGGTAGGAAATATTAGAGAAGCCTTCGATGAACTTCTGGTAGTATACGGTAATCCCTATAAATGATCTGATATCAGATACGTTCTTAGGAACCGACCATTCCATGATGGCCTTTATTTTGTTTGGATCAACTGAGGTTCCATGCTTGGACACTAAGTGTCCGAGCTACTGAATCTTATCTTTGAAGAAGTCACATTTACTTGCGTAAAGTTGTTGTTCTCTTAGTACTTACAAAACTATTTTTAAATGTTCTTCATGTTCATGTTCATTTTTAGAGTAGATTAGTATGTCGTCAATGAAGACAACCACAAACTTATCTAGGTAGTTGTTTAAGATGTTGTTCATTAAACACATGAATGCAGCAGGTGCATTTGTCCACCCAAAAGTAATTATGACAAACTCATAGTGACCGTAACGGGTCCTAAATGTTTTTTTAAATATATCTTCATCTTATATTCACACTTGATGATAACCCGGCCTTAAATCTATCTTTGAAAATATAGTTGCTCCACAGAATTGATTGAACGGATCATCTATCCGAGGAGTGGGTATCGGTTCTTAATAGTCATCTTATTTAACTGTCGGTAATCTATACATAATCTTAGCGTTCCATCCTTCTTTTTCACAAACAAGACCGGTGCTCCCTAGGGAGAGAGACTTGGTTAGATGTGCTTTTTATCGATTAGTTCTTGTAGTTGTGATTTCAGTTCTATAAGTTCTATTATATTCATTCGATACAGAGCTTTCGATCCTGGGACCACTCCAGGTGTCATATAGATTGTGAAGTCAATATCTCTTTTTGGAGGAAGTCTGGGGACTTCTTTCGGAAAGATATCTTTGAACTCCTTTAAAATTGGTTTGTCCTCTAGTTTAGGTTTATTATTGTTTTCCTTATCATTCATTATATAAAATGCTAACACTTTACATCCTTTTCTTACTGATCTTTTCATTTGCAAAGTAGAGATTTCTTTGATGGTTACCTTCCTACGAATTCCTTTTACTTTTATATTATTCACATTATTGTCAGTACATGTAAATGTTTTATCAAAATAGTTTAACACAAATTTATGTTCCTCTAGCCAACCCATTCCTATTAATAAATCATAGGATCCTAAAGGCAATATATTTACATTAACATGCGTAAGGAAATCATTCATCATCAACTTACAATTTTTAACAAGACTAGTAACTTTTCATTTTGTACATGTGGCTAACTGTACTAGCCACAACTTATCAAACTTTCCAGGTACCAATTTGCATAAATACTCTATTCTAGGTGAAATATAACTCAGAATTGCACCTGGATCAATTAAGATAGAGATAGATTGGTTGTTTATCATACCTTCAATTTCAACCATAGAAGTTTGGTGTTCTGCTTGCCGATTTTCCAGTGCAACGCATATTCTGGGCATTCTCCTTGTTATGTCACCAACGATGACTGCTTCTTGGATAGAATGTACATTAAAATTCTTTTTACTTACTGGGCAGTCTTTAAAGTAGTGTGGCCCTCCACATTCCCAACATTTTAAAGGTTCTTTTTGTGCTGAGTTTTTATTAGGGACATTTGAAGGTTCTTTTACTACAGAGTTTTGGGGTTTAAAGTATTTATAATTATAACCCTAGTATCACCTGTAGTTATTCCCTGGATTTTTATGGAACTTATTTTTCTCCTTTTTAAGATCAAAATTATTTGGCCTTTTATTCTTCCAAGCTGATGTATTTTCTCTTTTATTCTTATTTTGGTCGTAACATAAGTTTTCCTTCCTCATTGCTTCCTCTAGTGTCTTTGGATTTTCATATTCAATCCGTTCTTTGAACATGATGGGAAAACAATTGACAACCACTGTATTTTAGGTTTCTCATCAATTATATACGGAACATAACGAAGTAGGATTAAGAACTTACTGCAGAGTTCTTTCATCGTCATGGCTCCTAGCCTTAGTTAATAAAAATATTTTTCTTTTTTCTTCATAATATTGTTTAGATAAGTACTTTCTTTTAAAGATTTTCTTAAATGTTTTCCAGGTTACATATCTCTCTTTTATCCCTTAACCTTCTTTATGTCTTGCCACCATATATCTGTCTTTCTAGTCAGATTTTAGATTGCCATTTTAGCCTTCAACTCATCAGAGTAATTGTAGATCTAAAAATATTTTTTCATTCCGAACAACCAGGCCTCTACCTCTTAACCCTTCTCAACTTCCCCATTAAACATGGGTGGTTTAATTTTCTTGAACTCCCCAGAGATTTCCTCATAGGGTCTGTATTTTTTTTATTCTTATTATCATCACTACTTTCGCTCGACTCTTTCTATTTTCTGTGATGTTTAACTGACTCTTCACTTGAAGTTCCAGGTTTATGGCTGGAAATTCCATCTTTCTACCTTTAGGTTTGTTGTATGGTGCAGTTTTAGGCATTTCTTGTTCATATTCCTTATTTTTATCTTTTTCATGTTTGTGGGTTTTTGTTAACAGAATAGCATTTAGTTCTTCTTAAGCCTTTAGAATTCACTCGTTATCTTCCTTAACCCTTCTCAGTTCAGATCTTAACTCATTAACAGTTTGTTTTAGTTCATATTTATTATCCTGACTGTCATTGAGATCCACCCAAATTTCTCCATCCCATAAGTTACCCTCTTCGTTATTTAAAGGATGTTCTAGGCGACGTTCCTCTTCTGCAAACAACTCTGGATCTGCCATGTTTCCTACAAAATATGTGTGTGCTTCTCTTTGATGTTTTTAAGAGAAATTAACAAATTAAAAAAAAATAGGAGTTGGTTTGTTGTTTTCTGTAGCAGTTTAGTGTTGAGCTGATTCATGCATGGTGCTAAAACCGTGCTTTGATACCATTATGTAACACACCTAAAAATCGTACATATTTTTTTTACATGTGTTATCTTAGCAGAATCTTATGTTTAAATTACAGTTGGTTCTAATATCTATTGTCATGTTGCTTATGACAGGGTTTGATGATGTTTATGATGGCCAGTTCTTTCCAGAACCTACATCCATACTCCTTCAAGTGATGTACTTTGTTTCCTTATTTTTGCAATTGATTATTTTACTGTAAAGGTTTATCCTTAACATATTTACACTATGTATGTAAGACCTGCCCCTAAGCATGAGAGGCTTAGGGTTTGTAAAGTATGGTTTTCCATGTGGTTATCTCTTACCATGAATAAAAAGAGGGTTTTACTTACTTGTACTAAGCATGAAATTGCATGTTTTTTACTCTATGGACACTCTTTACAGATCCTATAAGTTTGGTTTTAATGCACCTCTTTAGATATTGTATGTGTTTGAGTGGTTATTGTCTTTGTCATGGTTTTAAGTTGATATGCAAACAACAAGGTCATTAATGTGATTATGGTTTTAATGTTTTATTTTTAAATCCCCTCCCAATACCTTATCCTAACCCACTACTAAGGTATTGGCCTTTGTAAAATACATGCTTTATGGCATGCCTTAGAAAGGTATGGGTTTAGCCATGACCACAATGGCATTAGATCCCAACCAAACTTACGAAGGTTTAAAGTATAAAGGTGAACATTTATACTATGGGGTTCCAACGCAAAGGTGGACTTGGCATATGATAAGGTGGAGTAACATATATATATATATATATATATATATATATATATATATATATATNATTAAACATGTTCTGGATGCGAGTTGGCATCGTACCCAGGACCCACGAGGCATTAAGGGATACGATCCCTTATCTACACATGGAGGGTGATATTTACTTGAGCTTGAAAGGGTTTTTAAGGTCTTTACTCTGTCCTTAGCCCACATTTAGGTATGTTATGTGGTCGGAGGCTGTGTGCGGTCAAGCTTTGCTCTGTATGCACTTTGCTCTGGTTTTTCTTGCGTTGATGGCATGTGTTGTTGCACTCTTACTCTATTGATGACACTTGTGTGAGGTATTTTCTATTGGTAGTTACCTCGGCCAACTCTTCACCATACCAGAGCTTCGACGAGCCTATCAAGTTTTCCAATCACAAGGCTAGCTTGTCTCGGTAGGTAAGTAAGCTTACTAAGTTTTATATTGATCAAATTGTTTAAAAGTTCTGTTAAAACATTATTGAGGGTTTTCTTCGAGTGAATTGCGGGTTACATAGAGATAAGGGAGCTCGAAGGAGCAGACCCCTGGCTCTCGTTTTCAGCACGCCCATGTATACAAACTTCTGCAAGTTTATTTTGTTTTAAACTTCTTTAAATATGAACTAGGTACTAAATAGAACTAGGGTTTACTTACAGGGTTTTGGCACTGGAGAGAAAAGCGATAGGGTCACCTCCTCCTAGGCCCGCATTTCCAAATTCCCATGTAAGTTATTCTAACCTCGCTTCAACTGGTTCTTTGTTTGTTTTTACCATTTCTTTATTTTAATTAACTCATGTTGATCCCTTCTCACTTGGTTGTAGGTGTCATTAGGTGAGACTTCATGGGGCCGTGACGAAAATATATGTGGATTTGTTCTTTTTAAGTTTAACTAGCCACTAGTTGTATTGGAAACCCCCTTTCGATTTGTGCTGACTTTAAGCCATTACTTGGAACTGTAATGACATGAATTAATTTCATTTTTTTGTTTAAACCCTGGTAGGGATTTTGAGGTGCCCTTAATGGGTCTTATTCCTCTGTAAATTTCGATACGGTTTTGGTTTTTTATTTATAGTGGAATTCATTTAATAATGGTCTATAACCACTCTATATGCATGTATAAAACTATGATATGCCCTTTGGATAGATTGGAGCATTGGGAACCTATCTTGGCTGGTTTATAACCGATGTTGTTTTGTAAATTGTTGTATGTAATTATTATGTGGGTTATATAAAACCCTCGGTTGTCGTCGTAGATGGTCTTACGACCGTGGAATAAATCACATCTCTTTCGCTTATCCCTCTATTAGTTTTAATATATGTTGTTGATATGTGTTGTGATGGTAGCTAGGAAATAGACTTACATCTGTCTTATATGTGTTTATTCCTGAAATGTCGATGATGGTTTAATCCTACGATGTGATTATATTTTGTTGCACTCGTTAATCATAGGACTGTAACTTTAATTATTTATTTTAAGAGATTCAATCTGTCGATCTCCGGTGTGTTTGTATCTTGACCCATTCTTCCATTTTTAGATCTGAACACTATTTATTTACTTCAGTGATGTAATCTTATTTCAATATTTACTTGTAAATAATTGTTTATCCCGGATTTGTGTTATCTCAAAGCACTGTAAAAATGATTTGTTGTTTATTAAATGGATTTGATCCCATGATCCCTATAATGTAGAATATCATATGAGTGTGTGGAGATTATATCGGACTATTTTTTATAGTAATTTATCTCGGTATCCACAATGTGGAATTACCTGCGATGATTGGCTTCAAGACATGATAATAAATACGATATCTAATTTATCAATCAGTTTGTAGATTTGACTTAAATTGTTCTTTTATTGTTTAATCCTGCTAGTGGATGTTACCAAGATCCTCAATCCATTAATTTATATTTTATTTAGTATTCTTTAAATGTATTTTGACAGACCTAGCATTCGATCCTGCGACCTCTATACTGTACTTTGATCTAGTGCAGTAAAACAAAGCTTTTCCTCTTGTACAAACTAGGGTAGCCACCATGTGGACTTACAACCCTATACTAAGGTATAAAAATGATGTTGACCCCTCAGGTCTGTGATAGTTTAGCTAAAATGATATCGAATTGTTAATCTTGATGTACAGTATCTAAGGTGAAGATGTTTTAAATGAATGGATCTGCGATCCATAGGGTTTTTCTCTCGTCACTTTGTAATCATATAAGGGAAAAGATCCCATAGTTCCTATAACTGTTTTCGTTATTTTAATTAGTCTTACAATAGTAACATTGTTTGTTCCTATCAAGATCCTAGCCGGTACTTATTGCTTTAACTTAGTTTATTTATAGATTATAATACTATTACAATGGATTATGTCTATAATTATGCTAAACATTACAGATCTATATAATAGTAACATTATAATAGGATACTATCGATTTGTATAGAGAATTTGGATGAATGCTAAGTAAATGGATTTCGTTTGCTTTCATAGAAAGGAAATGCAGATCTATACTTATAAACAGAAATTGGAATTAATTGTAATTCCAGTCACTAATTTAACTTCAATATACAGAGTAGGGAAAAATAGCTAGAAGAAATATTTCCATTAGGAATATATAGTCGAAAATGGTAATTTATTGTTCAGATCGGAAATAATGATTTCACTTCATTCAGAACAAGTATAATAATAGTGAATTAATAAAAAACAATTAGAGTTAATCTCCTATAGATATAGGGATAAAATATATTCTACAACATTAAAAATATAAAGTATAAACCTGGCACCAACGTTGGGAAAACAAGAGTGGAGATGTTGTTCCTCCCAACCAACTCCCAGAGCAGCCAAGTTACTTGCTCCAGAGCCCTCGATCTTGTTCGTTGAACCACAAGAGAAAAATCTCAATGCACCATCTCTTGCATTTCACAGATTTTTAATCCCCGTCCAATGCTAGCCTCCTGCTGCTTACGAACATCCTAATTTATAGTATTTTTCCTAGGACTTGGTCATTTATGAGCCTCCTTCTCTTTAGCACTCAACTAGGAGTTGTGACCTGATTTTTGGGGATGGTGCCTCCTGCATCCTAAGTTCTCACCCAATGGTTTTTCCCACTTGTCATTTTTCCTCTTATGGGTCAGCAAACACTCTTCAACAACTATATCCACTCTTTTCCCCCTTCAGCATATTTTATTAAATAAAATTGTTTTAATTATAAAATGTCTTATTCTTTACTTTTCTGTCAAAATAATAAAATAGTAATACAATATTTCAAGCAGAATTAATAATAATTATTAATTCTGGGGGTGTTATAATTATAAGGCAACTATGGGGTTTCCAGCTAAGCTTGAATCTTATGCATCTGAATTGGAGAATGAATTAAATGTTGCATTGAGAATTTGGTATGGCATAGCTTAGATCTTGCAACATTTCTATTTTGCGCTTGCTAATGTCTATAATCAAATCCATCAATGGAAAGTAGATCAGCAAAAGTTACAAATTTGTTCTTGGCCTCTCAATAGATGGAAATTTGAGATTGTGACTCATAGCACATGTAGAGACTCCAAACATGCAAATACTCCAACAAAGAAAATGAAAATAATTGAAATTTTGGTAGGAAGACTGTAAAAAAAAACTGAAAAGTTAAAATGAAACCTCAACCAACTTAGGATTCTAGTGCAGTAGCATGTGTTCCTTTCTGTTAATGTTATTAATGAAATGGTTGAACTTTTAGAATTGAATCTTGTTTGAGTACTTATAAATAGGATGAGAACCAAAAGAAAGGGATTGTTACTTGTTTCATTTTTTTGTGAAATCTCTTTCTAAAGGAGAGAAACCATTTTGACCAATCTATTTTGAGATAAGATAAGATAAGATAAGATAAGATAATTTTTATTACTGTCCAACTAATGACTAAAAAATACTTTGAGTTTGATGTTATGAGCCTGTGGAATATATTTTGTTAAGTTTGTTGAGCACCGAAGTTGTAGTAAAAATGTTTCTTTACAATGTAGATTATTCTCATTTCTAAATAGTGGATTCTTGCTTCTGTTTTTCTCTCAAATGTGTCTAAATAAGTATGGGATTGTAATTAGTTGCTTTGTTCTAGACTACACATATTGATATTTCTATTTATGTTTATATTAACTTAATAACTTTCTTCCTAAAGATAGTAGTTATATGTTTGGTGATGTGTTTACATATATATTTACTCTCTCTTAGGTATAAAGCCTTAGAATAAATTTATGATTTGCATATAGTATAAAATCGCAATTGAGACTTCTCATTAGTGAGCATCTTATTGTTGAAGAGGGCATTTCATCCTATCGACACCATTCCAATTCAAATCCTCTTGTAACATATCTAATATTAATATTTTTTCCGTCTAAGTCCCATCTTTGAATAGAATTGTGGGTAATCTATCTAACCTTCAAAGATGTAATTCCTAATCCCCATTATCCAATGGCTACTTAAGAAAACTATTCCCTAAATACCTTTCTACTCTAAGCTATATAAATTCCTTTCTATAACCTTATAATTTCTATAAATACCTTTATACTATAAGCAAACTATGAAGACTTAATATCTAACTCCTTCCTAAATTAGAATATATATATATATAAGACTAACAACTAATCCCTCTAGGTTACTAATCCCTTTATAAGGATATACATTAGAGCAAATTCGGGTCTAAAATGGACCTCATAAGAAAATGAGCCACCTCATAAGAAAAAGACTCATTGAATTCAAGAACCAATAGAATTTCAAGAAAAGAGTCAACCATAATGGTTGACTTGGCATATTTGTCATTAAAAAAACTAATTTTTTAATTCATATATTCAACTTATCTCCCTATGGTTTTACTCAAATTTCAAGCAGGAGCACTCGTTGGATGTGGAATTTAATTCCACATCCAACGAGTATCAACACTTCACACTTTTGAGGGACCCCACCCCATGAAAAACATGAAATACATTAAAAATTATGTAGTGTGGGTACTCGTTGGATGTGTAATTTAATTATGCATCCAATGATTGCTCCCGCATGAAATTTGAGTAACATGATAGAGAGATGAGTTGAAAATACGAAGGAAAAATATATTTTTTTCTCTCTTCCTCCATAATTCATAAATGTTATTTTATTATTATGACTATTATTTTATTATTTTCCTTAGGAGACCCATTTTAGACCTCAAATTTGCTCTAATGACCCTTTCCTAAAGATTACATAAATCCTAACTTACTGAGACTCCTTTCTAATAATAAATAGTGTTATATTCCTATACCTACTATAATCTAATTCCTAAAATTAAGAATCTTATTCCATTTCACCCTATTAACATCACTCCAAGTCAAATCCTGCTTATAACACATTTAATCTTAATCTTTCTTCCATATGTCGCATAATGTTCATTAGATTCTTTATCTTCAGTGTCACCCATAGGCCCAAGTCAAAATAACATGGAGCCTAGAGAGGGTTCCGAAAAAAGCATGGAAAAGGGTCTGAAAAGGCCCAAAAGTGTGCTTTATAAAGCGTTGCATGGAGATCTAAGACTTGGTGTATTTCGTGAAGGTTTGGTCATATCCATCATAACAAGTGGGTTTTGAAGCAACACAGAGGATTTAGAGAACCAAACTCTATGGTGACTTAGGAGGGTGGAGGTAATAACAAAGAGCTAGGTAAGGGTATGGGTACCTAACCTTCCCTAAGGGATAATGTTGAATCAACCATGGAACTAACCTTATGAATAAAGGAAACTAATTTGAAAAGACTCTTATGTTTCTTGGGATAGGTTCTAAACTTGTATTGCACAAGGGCTTGTGGGATTGTGCATTCACGATAGACCACTCATTGTAGATATGGGATTGTACTTTATAATGTGGGCACAATCCGTAGGGAGTTAGCTAGGTCAGCCCCATAGGAGATAATCGGCTTTATGATCACACCAAAACAATGCATCTTAGCAAAGATGTCTTAGAAGTATGTGTGGAAACATTGATTCTTGAGTATAGAGAGTTTCCCATACGCATTGTTGAGTCAGGGTTGGTCAACAAGCTGCAAATTGAACTTCTGGCTTGTGAAAAGGATTCCCAAATAAGTGTAAGTTGTGATTATATAAGGAGTGCCAAGCCTACCAAATGGAATTTAGACAATATGATAAGAGAAAAATAAAAGGATTCCATTGCAAAGCTTTATTCCAAGTTGTTGATCAGGTTGTATGTTCAAGTTCAATAGGGAAACTACATAGAAATTTAAATGATCCTTTTAAACTAAATATTGCAACTAACTCTATTTCTTTTTTGTCATCCATCAATAAATTAAATGTACACTTTTGAACATTGAAGAAAAGACATAATGTATGTATTGACATACACTATAGTCTACTCATTAGCCCTTATAGATATAATGACATTGAAATAATGTATTGACATATTGATGCCCTAGGTGTTGATTTTAGTCAATTACAGAAATGGTCATGATTTCGGTAGTGTTTAGGTCTTGTACTTACAACTCTGTAACGAATAAAATGAAGAAAATAACTCTATAATGCATTTCAAAGTATAATATTATCAATATATTTCCAATGAGGCATCCATAAGCATGAACTTTAACTTGTAAATTCGTTATTAAGAAACTAGTCTTGTATTATTTTCTATAAAGCAAGAAACTATATGGTATGTCCATGATCACTAAAGAGGCAAATAACAATATGAAAAACCATGAGTCTTATGAAACTTTTATAAGAATTTAATACTAACACCCTTCGAAGGTTGAATAATATTTTTCTTGAGAGTTGTCCATTGTTCACTAATGATTTGCTCACTAGCATTGTTCACTATTACCTCTTCATTTTGTCCATAGAATCCCTCACCTGTTAAATTTCATGAACCATAGATCTACAATCCAAAATGAGAGCTATCTGAAAAGAAGTATGCAGTGGAATTATCAAATCAATGTAACCTGGACAACATATTCATGACATAAATTTCACACAAATTGGACAAGTATTGCTCATATTAGCATAACATTAATATTCATTAATTAATCAGTAATGCAATGGCGGTACAATAAATAGAATTCGAATATTGTGGATAGGATTCGAATCTACCAACTCCAATTGACTGTTTAGCTAACTCAGTGTGAAAAAATCACAGTTAGAGCTCACTAGTCTAACTACAGATGACTAAATCAGTCTACAATCAGTTAACTGATGAGGTAGGTGGACGAAATGCACAACACCCCCTGCATGCATGCAATAGTGGTGTTAGAATAACTGGTTGTGATCTAACTGATAGTAACTGAGCATAATTGCTTACCTACCAAGGCCTATTGAAGGAGACTACTGGTGGCACTCATAGTGACCTCCTAAAATGTAGGGATTGGTCCCTAGGCTCATAAAGGCATGCATGCAGATGTAGAAAGTGGTAGATAACCCCTAGGTGTGTCCCCCGCACTCTATTACATTGATAATAACCTCCTAAGTTAGGAAAAATTATTAAATAGACTCTGTTGGATAAAGGAGGATTAATTAATCCTAACACCCCCCTTAATCCTAACTTTGGAAAACTTGTGCCCTGGAAACTACGCCAAAATTCACTCATACAATCTAAATGAATTAAAATAATTCTAAATAAAATAAGGAAAAATTGGGAAAACCTCATGGGAAACCCCCCCCTCAAAATAAGCAGGAATCAGGAAACAAGCTATACTTAAGAGAAAAAAATTATCTTCGAGCAAAAAAATTTGAAAGTTTTGTTTCAATCTGCAACTTTGTGGAGCAGTAATGCAGAATCTTGGTTCTTATGTGCATCAGAATCTTGGTACTATGCATGTGAACCTCTCCAAACTAAATTATTATGTCTGGAGGAATTTTCCTCTTTGGAAGAAAAGGAACATGCTCAACTGAATCAAGAACATAGACAACTGTAAAATGAAAATTGGACCCATGTAGAGCAATTGAGATCAACTGATGAGAGATAAAAAAGTGCTTGAGAATTTGAACCATGTGAGGTAAAACCAAGAAACTTATATGTTGAAGCCTTGAACATCAAACCATGTGAGGTAAAATCAGCTCCAGGTCTTAGGAGCATGTGTTTAGGCGAATGCAGGATGTCTCCATCTTTACTAGTATTGTGAGGAGATAAGCATGTGATCAAGTAGGAAGGTAGAGAAGTCCTAGGACCATGGAGAGCGAATGATTGAGATACATAATTTGATATAGCTTCTAAAATATCCAATGATTCACAAAATTTAATATCAACAAACTCATGAGAGAAAACTGACATCGAATCCACAACAACAAATTTGAAAGAGACTTGAGGTGCTTGAAATTTCACTGCAAAATTGATGAGAACAGCTACAGTATTGACTGGCGGCTCTTGAAACTTAAAATTCAAACCAAATAAGGTAATATCAGATCCAACAGTGTGTAACAAAGGTTCCAAGTGTTCCACTGAGATGGTAGATGCACAATTTTCTCCTTCTTCAACAAAACTCTGAGTATTGGTGCAAGCAATCATGTAGGAATTTGTTGGAAGCTCTAGATCAATGAGGGTGAATGGATCACTACTAAAATCTTATGTTTATTCCAAAACATCCAAAGTATTACTTTTTTGCACACCAACAACATGTTTGGAGAGAGATGAATTGAATTTCTCTTCATCTCTTTGAGCTTTTGTTATAGCGGATTTCACCACACTAGGTGAATCACACATTGTATGGCCTTCCCCTGTCCCGCTGCAGACTCATTAGCCCCTATGGACCACTTTTTGTCTTTTGATGTATCATTGACCATCCCTAAAAACATTAGAAAAATGATATACACGGACTTTTCCCCGATAACCGCGTACATACGCAGATATTCCCTCTATAGTCACGTACATCGGGATGTGTACATAATCCAAAATCCTTTGGAGCGTTCCTTGTCTTGGATCTGACTCATATGACTCCTGGCCGTCCATATGCCTTGAGATCGCACGGATTCGACCTTTCAGTATCACTTTGAAAAGCTATATAAGGAACCCTTGAGACATTGAAAGCATAAGAGAGAATTGAGAGTACCGAAACTATAGTCCATTGTTGCCAGAACTTATGCTTGAGTCTGCATCCCTTTGTCCCTTGGAGCACTGTTGTGTTCTTCCCAAGCTTGCCTTTTGCTAGTAAGCTTGCTATCGGAGTGATGGAGGATTGAGGTGGTGGAGGCCCAAGTGGGGGATTCAGTTTCTCCAGTTCGCAGACGTGCCGTCAGAGGTTGTCACTTGTAATCTCTGATTCATATTAATAGAAATATCTTTTCCTGTCTAGTAATGTGTATTTGAATGAATATTGTCTCCATTGGAATATGTCAAATGCTTTTACATTATTGATTATATATGCTAGAATAGATCTAACAACATGAAATATAGTATGCTTGTATTGGTTACTTGTTGTTGAGGACGTGCTATAACAATTCAAGCTGAAGAACGAAAAGCTCAACGGGGATCTACTTCAACCATCCGGAATAAGGTACGAGGTTTGATCCTTTAGTGTTAGATGTTTTTATTTCTATTGCATATTGGGAAAGATTGATTTCTGGAGTCTAGCTGTCTGTTGTGGTACCCCAAGCCATAGGAATCTCTCTCCGTAACAGAATTGGCGACTCCGCTGGGGAGTTCCTAGTAATTGTCCTTTGGGGGTTGATTTCTTGGCATTCAATGTATTTGAATTGCTCTCTCTCTCTTGTTTCTGTGTCGGGTATGGGGGCATGTATGCCTGGTAGAGCCTGATTGGTGTGAATTTAGTCTCAGCCTGTCTGTTTGCCTCGGATTTGTGCATCTTTTTCTTCCTGTACGCGGGTTTGTCAATTACAGTCGCGTATACACGTGGTTTCCCCTGGGATTGTCGCGTATACACACGGGTTCACTGCGCACAGTCGCGTATACCCTGGTTTTTACCTTTTTGTGGAAGATATTGGATTGCTGGGTGAATTCTGTTAGTTGCTGAGTCTCCTTTAGCACTGCTTGAGTGTGTTAATACCTCTGTTTCTGACGAGAAACGTTTTTTTTAGCCTAAATTTTTTCTTTTAGGAAAGTTCTTGTCATGGCATCTTTGATTTTTTGTTTGAGATTAGTGCATTAGAGTCCTTTTTCCTTAGTGCTTTGTTGGAATGTTGTTTATGTGTCCTTGCAGATTCTGGGGTGGTTAAAATCATTCTTTTGCTTTTTGTATCTCTTTATTTTCAAAAAATCCAAAAACATTTGCTTATCATCATGCATTGCATTTTACACTTTGCATTGTACTTGCATTAGATCTAGATTTGCTTTGGAGTAATAGTTAGGACTTCATATAGGGAAATTTGCATTCAGCATTTGAAGAAGAAATTGTGCATTCACGTAGTACGCATACCCTGTTTTCATGGACACAATGCATTTGCATTGATTGTTAGGTGTGCATTTTACTTCTTGTTGCGTCATAACACCATTAGTTGCACGACCATATCCTATTTTTGAGTAATAAAGCCAAACTAAAATCAACGCTAATTAAAATGAATTACACTCTTTTATTTTCTAGGGTGCACCAACAAGCATAGGTTTTAGGATCTTGGAATAGTTCATTGAAAGTTAATTCTCCAAGATCACTAAACAATAACAACTAGGTGTCTGTCCAGGGAGTGTGTGAAATCCTTTATATAACCAACGTTCTCAGGAAGCTCCTCTCAAAAGGGAGTCAAGCACTAGGCAGTGTGAGCGGTTGTTGATCGGGATAACCCCTGGTTGGTAACTGTGTAGCACCAGCGATATAGCCAGGATTGTATTCGTATCTGGGGGCTCTTTCGGGAGTTTCGAGCTTTGCTACCCTGCCCATACGGTCAATCCCTCCTGTGACTGTCCGCCTGAGCATTGATTATATCGAGGTGACCTTAGTGACCTTACCTAGGATATCGAGAGGGTACGTGTAGAGGTTATCTGCATGTGTCCCGGCCAGGTTGGGGTCGGACAGCACAGTCGCTTTACGCGTTGAAGCTGAGGGCCACAATAATTGGTTTCGAACCTCTGCTTGTGGTGACAAGGGCCTC
Organism: Pseudotsuga menziesii; assembly: GCA_001517045.1. NCBI lineage: Eukaryota > Viridiplantae > Streptophyta > Pinopsida > Pinales > Pinaceae > Pseudotsuga > Pseudotsuga menziesii. Next base: position 75,519 of record LPNX011049227.1, read on the forward strand.
TCAAGCCTCTCCTAGTCGAGACATACCGGCCACATTCGAGAGCTCACTTATCCAGCCCTTGTTTGCTTGCTTTTGGCTTTATATTTTATAGTGATTGCTCTGTGCACACTAGTTGGCCTAGGGTTGATGTAAATAGAGAGTCTTTACTTTTTTTGTTGAGTCATTGTGGAGTCGGGTGCGGTTCCGCGTCGTTCTCGTCGGTTAGCAAGACTTCCGCCTTCCACTTCTCCTCCTCCTTTGGGAGAGGGGCCTAGATTGTCCAGGCGGACTATGTCACACACTGATTCACACACCATGGAGGATCATTCAGAGACTATTCCTGAGCCACCTCCTCCTATTTGTATTGACGATGGGGAACTTACTCCTACATACGATCCCTCACCAGACCTAGCTGAGATCGGTCCTGTGATTTCCCAGATAGGATCTTTTCATGATAGACCTACTCATACTAGGGCAGATTCCCCATTGACCCGTTACCGGTATGGAATGCCGGATGATGCCGAGACTCACTTTGACCCTCCTAGCACTAGCTATGGTAGTTATGGTACGACTGGTTTTCCTATGCACGATTTGACATTTCATGTTGAATCCGACTATGAGCCTAGCACTATGCCTGGGGGCAATCCCATGCCTTACCTTGCGGAGAGGTTTGGGAGTACTAGTCACATTGCACCTTCCATCCCAGCGGTGGAAGCTCCATCTTATATACCTCCTAGGTCTAGAGTTAGTGATCTGATAGGGATACCAGGTTCCAGATGAGTGACGATAGGCACTAGTACATTTCTTCTTACAAATATTCCTTCATCCTCGCTTCCGAGTTCTTCAAATGTAAACCCTCCACCTTACTCACGTGGTCCTTCGAGTCAGCACGTAGCTACGAGTCAGATCCGTACTGCGGTTACTAGACCAATTGTGTCTCAAGCCTACATACCACCCGTGGTTTCAGGAGGTTATGTTCATGTTTCTAGAGGTCAGATTGCTACTTCCACAACATATATCCCTACTTCCGGTATGTATATTCCTACTTCCGAAACGTATATCCCTACCTATGGAGTGTCTCATGGGGCATCGCAAGCGATGACCTATGGACCCGACTATGGGACGCAGTATGGACAGGTCTCTCCACCTTATGGAGGCGGGTATTCACAACCTGCTTACTCTCCTAACTATGGCTTTGTAGCTCCTACTAGTCAAGGTCCACCTTAGTATGCTACTTCCATGCCACCCTATACGGGTCATACAGGAGGAGGTCACTATGGCCAAGGTCATGGTGGTAATCAATCCTATATGAACTAGGGAGCGGTCCATAGACCTCATCATCTTAGGCTCCCTTTCCTCGCGACACTCAATTTACCTGACTTATAGAGACTTACAAATGATCCTGTGGCTCATGACCCGGCTTGGTCGGCTGTCCCTACCAAGCTTCCTTCGGACATCCCTAAGTTCGAAGGCAAACCAGGAGAGGATCCGAGTGAACACGTTACGACATTCCACCTATGGTGCTCTTCCAATTCATTGCATCAGGACTCAGTCCGTTTGAGACTATTTCAACGCACCCTTACAGGGCCTGCGGCAAAATTGTATATAGAGTTACCTAGGGGTGCCTTTACTTTGTTCGACGACCTTGCGATGACTTTCCTTAATCACTTCCAGCTACCAGTGCGCTATGATGTTGGTACTGAACTCTTGTCGACATTTCGGCAAGATAAAGCCACCCATATTTCTGATCATATTCAGGAGTGGCGTAGACGGAAGAGATTAATTAAAGCCTTTATACCGCCAGAGTTCCTCCTTGAGTGGTTCCTCAAATCTTTATTGCCATATATCGCGAAGGATGTTTCCACATCCGGAGTGCAGAATGAGGAACAAGCAATCTTTAGGGCGCAGGAACTAGACTTGATCTATGCTGAGTCTGGTTTGTTATATGAGATTATACCCAACGCTCCTCATTCTAGTTTCGATCCCAAGGTCAAACCTGGACCACATGCCGATGGCATTGTGGGTAGTGCAAGTAAGAAACCTGCAGGTTCGGTTGTGAAACAAGTTGCTCAGTTGTAAATCAACCAATCTGCCTCGGGACAAGCTACGGCTTCGTCTCAGCCTGCCCAACCGATGAATGTACTTGCTGTGCAATCGTCCGACCAGAAGGGTAACCAGCAACCCGGACGGAATAGAAAAAAGGGTAAAAATAATAAAAAGGGTGGGAATAAGAATGAGAATTCCAACAATAATGACAAGAACAATAAAAATGCTGGGGGGGACAAGCAAAATAAACGTAAGGTTAAGTTTCCTTGCAAGCTATGTAAGGATGATCACCTCACTTACTTGTGCCCTAGGATGGATGAAGCTTCAAAGTTCATAGCACAGGGCCCAGCTGTGTTAACGAACCCTTTACCGCATAACCAGAATATGAACTCGAAGTCCCATGATCAATCTAGTGATGAAGATCCACCTGAAACTAGTGGTCGTGGGTGCATTAATATGGTCCGTGCCGCGAAGGTTGTGACGCATGCGAAAGATTATACTTCGTCACAACCCAACCCAGGCAAAGAACCTGATCCACCAGGAACTCCTTTGCGCATTGAGAAACCTGCGGATAAACCTGAGGCTGCACCTCGCATTCCTAAGGGGGTACTTAAGCGTTCGGGGCATAATCCAAATGCCTGAGCCGCCCAGAACTATTCAGTTGTCGAGGATTTGGGTCATACTCCTTGTGCGATGTCTGCATTGGAAGTGCTTCAGAGTTGTCCGTAGCAAAGGAAGGCTTTGCTTTCCGCTCTTGGTGTGAATGGTGATGATTCTTCCTCAGTGATCAAATTTGAAACCGCAGGACATCAGCCTCGCTTTCCCTACTATGTGTCCCTTTTGGTGCATGTAGAATGTCTTAATATGATCGTCAAGCGCACTGTGATTGATGAGGGCGCTGCTGCTTCTGTGATGTCTTTGTCTTGTTGGAAGGGTCTTGGTTCTCCTGAGTTGTCAAAGTCTACGACCATGTTAACTGCTTTTGATGGGAGATCGTTTAGGCTGCACGGTATTCTTCCTTCTCTTAAAGTCCGTTTGGGAGGGAAGACCGTTGCGATAGAGGTCGAGGTGGTTGATGCGCCCCTTGACTACAATCTCTTACTGGGAAGGAACTGGATGTATAGTATGCAAGCCGTTGCATCTTCCGTATTTCGCGTTGTATGCTTTCCTCATAATGGGAAGATTGTAACGATTGATCAAATGGCATTCAAGAATCTGCCTATTAGTGCATCTTCGGAAGCTTCGGTTCCGAAAGTTGAACATTCCCAGCCGGCAACTGGGAGTGTGGGTGTAGGTATGTATCCATCCCTCATGGGAACCTTTAGTTGTCCTGCACCCGTCCTCATGATAGGAGCTAGTTTCGATGGTGCTTCGACGTCTACGAGATCGGTGCCTTTTCGCACAAGTCATATGGGAGATCCTTGGATTCTTCCTTCACCGAGTCGAGTTGAGTGAGCCCATTGAGACGAGCGTGCCGTTTCCTGCAGTCATGATAGCTTACCAATCTAATCTTCAGTCTGCTGCAGAGCCTTGTTCTTCCTCTTCGCTGACGGAGGAGGAAGACCCCTATGTGCTGCCGGCATGGGAAGTGCGGTCTTCTCATGCCCACGATTGCCTTGATACGGTTTTCCCTTAAGATGAAGCGATTATCGAGGCTATGTCGGGAGTTGAGCCACCATGGGAGGAACTTCATCATAGATCATATTTCCTTCCAGAGCTTGACCTTTTGGAGCATGAGGACTATAGGGAGATACTTAGTCAGAAATTTGGTAGACCCATGGTTCCATTAAGCTCTCCTGGTCAGATAGCTGATGGAAACAGGGCGAACATATCGTCAACTATGCCTATCAACATTTCTCACAATCCTGGTACAATTGAGAATGTCTACATTGGGGCGGATTGTTCCCAAGATGAGATTCGAGAGTATACCGAGCTATTCAAGGAATTCCGAGATATTTTTGCTTGGTCTTACGATGAGATGCCAGGAATTGACCCTCGGATTGTCGAACACGAATTTAAGACTTACCCCAACGCTAAGCCTGTTCGACAGCGTTTACGCGCGGTAAATCCTAGGAAAGCACCCGCCATAAAGACAGAGATAGAGAAGCTATTGAAAGTTGGTTTCATCTATCCCATTCCCTTGACGGAGTGGGTTTCAAACCCCGTTTCGGTGGATAAGAAGCAAGGAGCGATCCGTATATGCACTGATTTCCGTGATTTAAATCGTGCCTGTCCTAAGGATAACTTCCCCACACCGTTTATAGATCAGATTTTGGATGAGTGTGCGGGTAGCGAGGTGTTATCCTTTATGGACGGCTTTTCCGAGTATAATCATATTCAAATTAAACCCGAGGACCAACACAAGACCACACTTATTTGTCCTTGGGGAACATTTGCGTATCAAAAAATGCCTTTCGGCCTTAAAAACGCCGGAGCTACGTTTCAGCGGGCAATGACCTTGATTTTCCACGATCTCAAGTCCATTATTGAAGTATTTTTGGATGACCTCGCTGCTCATTCTCGCATGAGGATGCGTCATTCTTATCACTTGAGATTGGTGTTCCAAAGATGCCGGCACTATGCGGTTAGATTAAACCCTCATAAGTGCATATTTTGCGTGAAATCAGGTCGTTTGTTAGGATTTATCGTTTCGAAAGAGGGTATAAGAGTCGACCCCTTGAAGGTGGAGGCAATACTTCAGTTGTCTCCCCCGCGAAATATTCATCATCTTCAGTGTTTGCAAGTCATGGCAAACTTCCTACGAATATTTATTGTCAATTTTTCCAATTTGACTAGGGGTTTCATGCGTCTCCTGAAGAAGGATACTCCCTTTGAATGGGATGAGCGAGCCCAGGAGTCCTTCGATGCACTTAAGCGAGCCCTAGCATCGGCCCCGGTGATTAGTCCTCCGGATTATAGCCGTGATTTCCTATTATATGTGGTCGCGTCTTTAGAGATGATTGGGATGGTTTTGGTTCAGGAGGATGAGGAGCTCCAGGAGCATGTCATATATTATCTGAGCCGAAACCTTATTGACACAGAGATTCGGTATTCTCATGTCGAGAAGCTTGCCTTAGCTACCGTACATGCGGTGCAACGTTTGAGACATTATATTCTCCTTCACCAAACCTTGGTCGTTTCCCATGTCAATCCATTTCAATTCGTCCTCACACGTAGGATGATTGGGGGAAAGTATAATAAATGGATTGTCATCCTGCAAGAGTTTGATCTCGAATTTGTTTCGGCAAAATCGAAGAAATCTTTAATCTTTGCAGAGCTCATATCGGATTTTCCGAGCGAGGCTGAGGAGTCGGTATGTGAAGATACGTTCGTTGATGAACACATTTTCTTAATCTCAACGGCTGACCCATGGTACGGTGATATCATAGTATATTTGCAAACGCAGAGGACCCCTACTCACCTCTCGCGAGATGAGCGACGTCGATTATGTCACGTTTCCAAGAACTACCTCATAGTGGACAATACTTTGTACCGCCGTGGAGTAGATTCCCTTTTACGACATTGTTTAACTCATGAGGAGGCTGAGGTAGTGCTTAATGATTGCCATGGAGGGGTATGTGGCGGTCATTTATCTGGGCTTTCTACAACTCAAAATATTTTGAGAGCAGGATATTTCTGGCCGTCGATCTTCAAGGATTGTATTGAAGCGGTCAAGAGGTGCCACCCTTGCCAGGTGTTCGCATGTAATATGCGCTCGAAGCCTGCCCCGTTACACCCTATTATCACCGCCGGTCCCTTCACCAAGTGGGGGCTCGATTTTATGGATTGCAACCCAGCTTCGGCTGGGGGGCACCATCATATTATAATGGCTGTTGATTACTTCATGAAATGGGATGAGGTAATGCCTACAGTAAAATCCGAAGGTGAGACAGCCGCTCACTTCGTATTCAACCAAATCATCTCTAGGTTCGGGATTCCGAGAGAGCTTGTCACTGACCATGGCTCGCACTTTCAGAACCGTATGATGGAAGAGTTGGCATCCAAGTTAGGGTATAAGCAAGAGCAATCCTCTTCTTACTATCCTTAGGCGAATGGACAGGTTGAAGCAGTGAATAAATCACTTAAGTCCATTCTCCAACGAACCATCGCACAAAGCAAGACGAATTGGCATATTATGTTGTATCCTTCTTTGTGGGCATATCGAACCGCGGTAAATACTGCCACTGGTTTTTCTCCATATCAGCTTGTTCATGGAGTGGAGTCGATATTGCCGGTTGAATGCGAGATTCCTTCGTTGAAGTTAGCCATGGAACTCTTACCAGACACTTCACCTTTGGAGGAGCGTTTGGTTCACCTTGAGCAACTCGATGAGCAGCGTAGAGATGCCTTGGTGACTCTAGAGGTTAATAAGCATCACATAAAGGCCCAATACGATAAGTCTGTCCGTCCGAGAGTGTTTAGTGAGGGAGACTTGGTCCTTTTGTGGGATCAATCGAAAGAACCCTTGGGGCCAGGGAAGTTCAATCCTATGTGGCGTGGTCCTTACGTGGTCAAGCGTGTGTTAGAGAAGGGTGCCTACGAGTTAGTGGATTATGAAGGGACAGTCTTGGCGGAGCCTAGAAATGGGCTCTGCCTCAAAAAATACTATGCATGATCTTTAGCCAAGGTTGTTTGTTGTATATTATTGTACAGCTTTTGCATAGTTAGGTCTTGTTTATCGTGATCGGGTTTGTGATTAGTTTCCATTTCTTGTGGCAGATGTCAATGGAATCTTCCACCTACATAGGATTCGCGGATGGTGCAAGCCGTCACACTCAACACTCAACCTCAGCTGCTTGGGTGATTTTTACTCCTATGGGTCATGTACTGTCTTCAGGAGGTGTATGTCTATGGACATCTTCCAACAATGTTGCTGAATATAGTGTCGTTATCGAGCTTCTACGGGATGCCATTTCGCATGGTGTTCTCTCTCTTGAGGTACGTCTTGATTCAGAGTTAGTAGTGTCACAACTAAATGGTTTGTACCATGTTAGAGATCCGACGTTATTGAGGAGATTCTTACATGTGAGATTGTTAGAACGACAGTTTGAGAACATAACATATATACACATTCCAAGAAATTTTAATCAAATTGCTGACTCATATGCTAACTATGTGTTAGATTGGCATTTGTTTCATTCATTATAAATTAATCATAAACACAATTTTTACACATGTAAATAAACAAACCGATCACCATAAAGCTTTTTTATATACATCAAAAATGTGGTAATACATAGTGTCATAATACAAAATTGGGGCTTTCAAAGCCACCATCATATACACGGTAGTACAAAATAGATACACTCCCAGGTGTCTAGTCCTGTGGAGGTGGATGAGGGTTGTGATCATGATATGTCACCACGGCTCTAGCTAGCCGCCGGAATAAACGCACCCATGCATGTGGTACACCCACCACCTGTCTCTGCATAGCCTCAGGCAAGTCCTCAACTTGCGCCATGGGAATCCTGTGAGTCAGTCGCACGAAGTTGGTATGGATTCTTTGGAGCGTTCACTCCGCATCCACACCGGTGATATCGTCTCCTCTTCCCCTCCGTCTATGACGTGGGAAGCCCTCTGGTCGCCGTGGTCCCACATCTGCACATGAATGGTAGATGTCACTATGTATTGTCACCCAAAAACATGTCTTTTTGATTCCATATAATCAAGAAAACACAAAAAAATTAAATACTTCAAAATTTTTTAAAAGAGTAAGGGTCGAGATTCGTTACCTATGTCTCCATATGCTGATCCTAGTGGTAATGGCATGTCCGGGTCTCCCCGGAAATCTATCCCTGCATAAGGGTAGTCCTCTATGGCAACAATCTATCGTCGCCACCATGGAAAAAAGTCTGCTGGATAAGGGTTGGCCACCCTACCGCCCCCCAGTCTGCGCATCGCGTCTGCCCAACGTCGTTGGGCCGGATCTCGAACCCCGTGGAGAGGAACATCCACTCTAGGGCTCAATCCTGGAACACACTCGAAGAAAAACGTGCTCAAGATACTGTTGAACCTGAAGTTCCGTATCCTACCTGCCTTGCACTCGCTGAGCTGATGTTTCATGTTGCTCAGTAGGGAAGTGCTCCAGTCATAGATGTTCGGTGTCATGCACTCCACCGCATAGAACATCAATGGCCGAGAGGCCTGATGGAGTGATGCTAAGCCTGCTATCCTGCCCAGCGTCAGTAGTATGGCCTTTAGGCCTAGCACCTGTATAGCGTTGGTGGGAACTTGGCTCCCCACCTTCTCCATCTCTGGGTAGCAGTACACAGCTATGTACTCGTCGATAGTCATCCCATGACCTGGCCCTCATCGGGCACGAAGGTTCACCATCTCACCTCGCTGTGATAGACCTATGATAAATTAGATATCCTCCACCTCAATGGTGAGGGACATGCCGTCTAGCCGGAAGGACTCTGAGTCCGGATCCCAATAGTCTACAAGCATCTGTAGTAGTCCCGGTTTGGCCGTCAAGCCGCCTAGGCACCAAAACTTGTAGAGTCCGCATCTTCTTAGAGCTTCTTGAGCCATTCTGTCAGCCCTTACTGATTCCTCTACATCACCGTGCTCGCGTTCTCGCCACTCTAGCACCATCCTGCATGAGAAAGTGACCAAAATGTCCATTAGATTCTTGTAAATCCTTATGCGCGGCGTCATACGCGGCTATTTTGAAAACAGCCGCGTATGTACGCGGTTTCTGGTCCCTTTTCCGCGTATAGCCAGCCCTATACGCGGAAAAAGCCTCGATACCCACGTGGGCCGTAGCGCTCATGTAAGTTTGGCCTTTAAAAATTCATTTGACCATGAAAAATTATAAAAATTGTATTGAAATGCAAGCAGAGAACATGAGTAAATACCTGGAAGAATCGGTTGTGAATTCCGCCGGCTGGATCTCCTGGAATTTGCAGTTGAAAATCAGAGCTCCAATGGGTAAAAGTTTCAAATGATTTATATTTTTTACTATTTGTAGAAAAAATTTCAAATATTTGAAAATTTTTACCCCCTTTCCGATAGTTTTGACCGTTTCTAACCTAATTTGTGATGTAGAAGACCATTTTCAGCGCCATTTCAGCCTTTGGATTGACCCGTTCGTACTGATCTCAGGTATAACGTCTACACTGGCATATAGGTTAGGTTCACCACCGTTTGCATTTTGCATGACCTTATGACCATGTCACTATATCCTTAGGTACGAACCCACTCTATTATGTCACGGAACCTTCTTGCTGCTATAGAAGTGGCATGATATGAATGGTAGAGCCTCACCTTACATGGGTACCCTAGTTAGCGCCTTATTTGCATTTGGTGCCCATGCCAATGTTTCCCCCTTTAGGGTGTGGGAGTCCGTTGTATAGTATTGCCATGACATTTAGCAAGAGCCTCATACTCCTCTTGATCTTATGCTGGCCATGACCCCCCGGACTCCCCTTGTATCAAGTTGTGGATTCATTATCATGAGCTTTTCCTGTCTTATTGAGCTTTATGCCGGCTCCCCTGACATTGCATTTCAGCCATATAGCCCGAGCTTGTCTCATGTCTAGGCATGCAAAGCCTTTATTTATATCGTTCGCAGCTTGATTCCCTTTTTACTAGGAGGGGATTATCCCTCGAGTGTCAATATCCTGCACATGTATCCTTGCATTGAGCATAGGTATGTTCCACTGCTTGGAACTAGTTTGTTTGCCCTAAATGACACTCGTCTCCTCCTAGTTTGTAACTATAAAGCTAGTTTATTCTTTTTTCAAGCTTTTCAAATAACTGAAAAAGACCAAAAAAATCAAAAAACCAAAAATCCGGACAAGAAAAGATATTATCTTTGGCAGCTGTCGAGTCATGTCGCCTTCGAACAGAGCACTGTATATCACATCCATTGGTTGGGTTATAGTTTGACTTAGGAGCTATACTCGTTATCTGAGTTTTATCTCCACCGACTGGTTAAGCTTCCAGTCCCTATGGAGCCTCTATTGATGCCCCCTGCGTCATAGAGATGTTCCAGTTTGTATATCGAGTCTATGCTGCCTTCTTTCAGTCACCATACGCCGTTATGCTCTTGTTCGAAGGAAGTTGAAACCTGAGTCGGCCATTCCTCAGTTATCTTGACTTTGCATGTCGGCCATTCCCGGTACAGTTACTGGTTCGTGCACCTTATGATCGAGTCCTTCCACATTATACAGCTTTGCTGAGTACCTTGTGTTGGATGATGGGGGATGCCCTAATGCCCTCCTTCCAGCGGATTTCATCCCATCGGCTTCAGATCATTTATTATGGGATTGGAATCTAGAGTCATTTTGAGTGCCTTGAGACTTGCAGTCATCAGTGGCAGGTTCTCTGGCCATCGACAGTTTTGGGAATACATCAATGTCCCCTGATCAATGGATTCTCTCAAGTGTTCGACCTCAACACATTTATTCACACTTGTTAGTTTGCACTCTAGTACCTTGATTCCCATTTTCATTATTGGTGGGTGATCTCGCGTCTGTTAATGGTATACATCAATGACCGGTAATCAGACGATGGACTACTATGTTCGACCTCGACACCTCTATTCGCATAGTAGGACATGTACTCGTAGCGGTGTGTGTAGAAGACTTTCCAGATTGGTGGCATCCACTATATGCTACCTCCTTGATCGTGCCAGTTTTCATGAGATTTCATCTCTCGTGACTTGTTCCAATATATGTCAGACATTTCCAGCCACTATGGAGATCTTGATCTGTTATATATCTTCAACCTGTGTGGAGATCATGGTCCTTTGTATATCTTCATCATGGAGATTCTGATCTATGTATATTGTACGTGGCGATGACCACATATGTGTTATCATGTTTCATGCCTATTCATGGCCATTGTACTCTTATGTATCCGGGACTGCTATATGTATTCGCAGTTATATGCAGAGTTGTATTATGGTATTATGTTGATTGGGTGGTTGGTCTTCCATTTGGGTACCTTCATCACTTCACTTCTGGGATGGAATTATAATGTATTTCGGCCATCGTATAACCCCTCTGATCTCATACATTAGGGGGCATCTGTTATAGCGGATTTAACACCACACTAGGTGAATCACACATTGTATGGCCTTCCCCTGTCCCGCTGCAGACTCATTAGCCCTTATGGACCACTTTTTGTTTTTCGATGTATCATTGACCATCCCTAAAAACATTAGAAAAATGATATACGCGGACTTTTCCCCGATAATCGCGTACATACGCGGATATTCCCTCTATAGTCGTGTACATCGGGATGTGTACATAATCCAAAATCCTTTGGAGCATTCCTTGTCTTGGATCTGAATCATATGACTCCTGGCCTTCCATATGCCTTGAGATCGCACGGATTCGACCTTTCAGTATCACTTTGAAAAGCTATATAAGGAACCCTTGAGACATTGAAAGCATAAGAGAGAATTGAGAGTACCGAAACTATAGTCCATTGTTGCCAGAACTTATGCTTGAGTCTGCATCCCTTTGTCCCTTGGAGCACTGTTGTGTTCTTCCCAAGCTTGCCTTTTGCTAGTAAGCTTGCTATCGGAGTGATGGAGGATTGAGGTGGTGGAGGCCCAAGTGAGGGATTCAGTTTCTTCGGTTCGCAGACGTGTCGTCAGAGGTTGTCACTTGTAATCTCCGATTCATATTAATAGAAATATCTTTTCCTGTCCAGTAATGTGTATTTGAATGAATATTGTCTCCATTGGAATATGTCAAATGCTTTTACATTATTGATTATATATGCTAGAATAGATCTAACAACATGAAATATAGTATGCTTGTATTGTTTACTTGTTGTTGAGGACGTGCTATAACAATTCAAGCTGAAGATCGGAAAGCTCAATGGGGATCTACTTCAATCGTCCGGAATAAGGTACGAGGTTCGATCCTTTAGTGTTAGATGTTTTTATTTCTATTGCATATTGGGAAAGATTGATTTCTGGAGTCTAGCTGTCTGTTGTGGTACCCCAAGCCATAGGAATTTCTCTCCGTAACAGCTTTCACTGGAAAACTTTGCACGGAGTTTAGAATAGAATAATCACTGGAGAATGACTGAGTAGAATGGAAGGCCCGAGTTTTTCTTCAACAATGGGGATTCGAATGTCTTCTTTTGGATCAGCTATGTGAGAATATGAGAGATCAGAGATCTCATAAACTTCTGGAGCAACAAGAGAAGGAGTCACTACAAGGAGACTTTCAACAATTCGAATTGATTGAGTTAAAGATTCTACTTCTTCTTCATCTTGAACAACTTCATTTGAGAGAATAGAGGCTGATACTTTTGAAGGGAGAAAACATGAGGAGGTGTTGGATTCGCTCCAGCTATCATCTTCTTCTTTCTGCACACCAAAGGCTCTATCTATATTTCTCCAGAGCTCGGATGGATACTCAACAGATTCCATGAGATAGTGCATATTAGGAGTCATTACCATACATATTCTTACATATGCCGCCTTTCATCGTCATCTAGGCAATCATTTTCATATTCATAATATTCTTTACCATCTTCAAAGGACACATCAAGGAGATCATGGCTCGCAAGATATGCAACCATCTTCAATTTCCACTCAAAATAATTGAATGGTGATAAAGGAGGAACTGATCTTAAATCCATTTTGAAGTTGAACCTGCAAAAACGTTGTAAAAACAATCAATTGGCAAACATTTGTCAGTTCAAACCTTTCCACCTCGACATGTGCACTTTTTCAGAGTCCGTCACACCTTGATAGACTTCTATGGACATAATCCATAGGGAGAAATGCTATGATTCCAGGAATTATGTGGAAAATCAGCTGTTTCTGGTGCAAGCATGGAGGTTTCAGAGGTTTGTTGCTACCATGAACATAGGCTCTAATACCATGTTAAATTCCATGAACCATAGATCTACAAGCCAAAATGAGAGCTATCTGAAAAGAAGTATGCAGTGGAATTATCAAATCAATGTAAACTAAACAACAGATTCATGACAGAAATTTCACACAATCAGACAATAATTGCTCAGATTATCATAGCATTAATATTAATTAATTAATCAGTAATACAATGGTAGTACAATCAATAGAATTTGAATATTGTGGATAGGATTCGAGTCTACCAACTCTAATTGATTGTTTATCTAACTCAGTGTGAAAAAATCACAGTTGGAACTCACTAGTATAACTCTGGATGTCTAAATCAGTCTATAATCAATTAATTGGTGAGGTAGGTGGACAAAAGGCACCACACTCCCTGCATGCATGAAAAACTGGTGTTGGGATAACTTGTTGTGATCTAACTGATAGTAATTGGAGCATACATTAGAGGAAATTTGGGGTCTAAAATGGGACTTATAAGAAAATGAGCCAACAATAAATTTTGTGAGTTGGAATTCAGGAACCAATAGAATTTCAATAAAATGACTCGACCATAATGGTTGAATTGACATATTTGTCATAAAAGAAAACTACTTTTTTTTGTTCGTATTTTCGACATATCTCCCTGAGTTTTTACTTAAATTTCGAGCTGGAGAGTTCGTTGGATGCGGAATTGAATTCTGCATCCAACGAGTACCCACACTCCATACTTTTGACGGACCCAGCTACCCCAAAAATAAGAAATACCTGAAAAAAACGTGATGATGACATCATCATCACATTTTTTCAGGTATTTCTTATTTTTGGGGTAGAGGGGTCCGTCAAAAGTATGCAGTGTGGGTACTTGTTGCATGAGGAACTAAATTTTGCATCCAACAAGGTCTCCCACTCAGAATTTGAGTAAAACCACAGGGAGATATGTCGAAAATACGAACAAAAAAAATAGTTTTTTCATTCTTCCTCCAAAATTAATAACTATTATTTTAACTATTATTTTATTATTTTCCTTAGGAGGCCCATTTTATACCTCAAATTTCCTCTAATGACTGCTTACCTACCAAGGTCTATTAAAGGATACATCTGGTGGCACTAAGAGTGACCTCCTAAAATCTAGGGATCGGTCCCTGGGGCGCATAATGTCATGCATGCAGATGGAGTAAGTGGAAGATAACCCCTATGTGTGTCCCCCATACTCTAGTACAGTGATAATAACCTCCTATGTTAGGAAAAATGACCAAATAGACTATGTTGGATAAAGGAGGATTAATTAATCCTAGCATCTCCCCTGTCCATGTGAATCTAAATCCCTACTTCATGACCCATAGTTGCATAGAAACCACTAGCATACTTATAAAAAAATGAATGTGATCCTCCATGTATCTGGAAGGGTGTTACACCATACACTATTCGAATGTTTTTCCAAGGATATTTTCAAACATACATTATTAGTTAAATAACAACCACTAGCACCATTATAAAAAAATGAGTGTGTTCAAGCATACACTATTCACTTATACACCATCCAACTAAATACATATTCATCCAATCAATGTCATTCTAACAAAACATTTTTTTCCCTTATGGTTAGGCTTAAACCTTTTTCTTCCCTTGTGCTCTAAGAGGTCGAGTTTCTTCATTTCCCAAGCTTGTTGAATCCCCTACATTTGGCTGGTCCTAGTTGTTTGAGGTGTCTACATTTTCCTGGTCCCAATTGTTTGAGGTGCCTACATTTGCTTGATTGGATTGGGTTGAGCTTCCCACAATTGCTTTATTCCATGTTGTTTCTTGCAACCATGGAAATTATTGAAATCCCATATCCCTAGCTTGTTCCCAATAAACCTGGGTTGTTTGGAGGTGCTGGAAAATCCCATCTCGGATTGGCACCTAAATTGGTTGTGAGAATGGGGGGAGTTGGACCAGTTGGATGATACTGAGGTTCAGGTGGACCAGTTGGAGGAAACTAGGGGACCTTTATGTTTATAAGGTCTTGGAAAAGACGTGTATTGTCTGCAAGTTGAACAAATGAGTCCATCCTTTGCACCTTGATCTCCTCCACGGTTGTCTCTGCCTCTTCCCTACCCACATTCTCTTTTTGTTTTCTTCGCTAGACCTTTCTTTGTTCACTTTTGTTCCTAACCAGTTGCTTAGGGTATTCTTTTTACTGCCTTTGCTGCTCTCTTCTCAACCTTTCATGGTTTCCTGATTCTGCTTTAACAATCTTTGTTTCCCACTTGTCCTTTGTAAGTTCCTTCTTCTTCAATTTCATTTCCTGCATCGCCTTTCTCTTTAGTTCATAGTTGGCCAAAAGTGTGATGTAGTCGTCTGATGTAAGTAGTTGTGAATTTTTTCTTAATCGAAGAAAATACAATGTTCCTTCCCTTGCCTTTCTTCTCTCTTTCTCCATTGGAAGCTTTAGGTACTATTGTCCAAGCATTGTGGATCCAATGTGTTGGTTTCTAGTATTAGTTGGGATTGCTGATTTGTTTGCGTCGTATACACCTTGTTCTTCATTCCCTAAAATGGAATATATGAATTTTTTTCATATGTGGAAGACAAAGTGTCATTGAACTTGGCCACAACTTTATGCCTCAAATTCAGAGCTCTGTCTCTATCCAGACGCTCTATTGTTTACAAGACAAGATCTGGGTATCTAGCCTTGAAACCTACCCACCATGATTTCCTTGGAAACCCATCTCTGGAAGGATTTGGCCTTGATTGACATATTTCTGCCACATTCATTTTAAGTTATATCAACTCCAGCCCATGTCCTATTTCAACCATCTCCTTACACCAAACAACCACTTCCTCTTCCTCCTGTTCAATCAACACTGTGAGAGGCCCTCTCCTCTTTGTATGAGTCATACCATTCAACCAATAATGTAAAGATGTAGGTCCAATCCCAAATTTCCTTGCATCTTATCTCGCCAAATATCCATTGAATTCTACATCATTAATTTTTTTCAACATGTCCTATTTTGTCCAACCCCTGATAGCACTAATCTTCTTGCTTGAACTAGCTCCTTGCACTCTAGTTGGAGGTGGAACGACATAGACCACATCTGCATCTATATTGACATTTCATTGAACTGTGTTTGGTGGTTGACTGACAACAACTACATCTGTATTGGCATTGTGGTCTATTTCTTCATCTAATTCAGTCTGTCATAGTTATGTAACCCTGGTGGATCGTCTTCGTGCCCTCCTTGCTCAATCAACATGCTTCCCTCTTGCCATGACTTTATAAACTTATATTACAGTGACAACCATTATCGTTTCTCTATTGGATGCATGTACAATAAATCAATTGGATGCATGTATAGTTGTATAAATCCGATTATATCCTTCAACAATAGAAATAGAAGGGTTGTTTGTTAGTTTTCCTCAGTATCCAGTCTGTCCTTGATCTTGCTTTGTGACGTATAAATCTGATTGTTTACAATGTCACTTGTTCTTCTCTTCCCTAAAATACCTAACAACTATATGTTTTCTTTGAGGATCAATAAGTAGAGTTACCCTTAGATGATTTATTTGTTATTTCTATGCTATGTTTTTTCTTTGTTTCAGGAGTGTGAACAACAATTTGTTGTTTTTGGCAACCACGAGCACATATAGTTTTACTATCTAACAACTAATCCTCCATTGAATGTCTAGAGTGGGAAAATGCACAAGGCTCACAACTCCTCAAGCAGCAATTGAGAGACTTGGTTATAGAACAACTCGGTCTGTCTCTATAGAGAAAAAAGGTCTTATATGAGGGAAGTGGAAAATATCTATAATCCGATACACCATTTAGGATGATCTATTTCTTGGTTCACTTGTTTTTTCTTTGACATAGAATAGGGTCATTTGGTTCACATGCAACCATACACTTTAGGATCATCTATTGTGTTTTTATTGCTAGGCATTCCCTTCTGCATGGTAACACCTATAGTATGGGAAACTTAGAAGTGTCATTCAGATTGGCATATATTGTTCATTAGCTCATTTATAGAGTACTAAGAGGTTTAAGCTAACACTCTCGACCTAGTTTGTAATTTCATTCTTATATATATGGGCACTCTTCGTGGGTAGAAAGATTGAATATGCTTCCTCCTAGAGTGGTTTTAGTGTGCACAGTTTTAGATCCACTAATTCTATATGATTATTGTACTAAGTTGTTGATATCTACCATAAATATTTACTTGGCAATTAGAAAATGCCTCTAAGAGTTAAAAGGAAGAGTTTGTGCTCTTAACCAGTTTCTTTGGCGCACATTCATTGAACATCATGTCTTTCATGAGTTCAATTTTAGAGTACAAAGAAGTTTCTTCAGGATTGAGGATATGTTCAACATAAGTAATAAAAGGTGATTTTCATAGGCTTTTATGCAGCTATGTTGCATTCACAAAATGAGGGTGTTTCTATTATTAGTGTCAGGCTTGCACTTTTGTTGTATAATGCCTTTGGAATAATGTGATATGTCTGTATTGCATACTTATGACATAGTATATAGTTTCACTGTTAGACACTCTTGACACGTCCTTCTTTTCATAGTTAAATAGGTGGACATATTCATGGGATCCTGCACAGGCTCTACGGGGAGAATTATGAACTTCTTTTTCCTCAAATCAGGCCCATTGATCTCTGTTTTGGTTTCAAAAAGGTCTTATGTTAAGGGTCTTTTGATCTAGGGTATTTTGACCTATAGGACTAGGATTGTTAATGTGCATGGATAGTTTCCCGTATTAGGAATATGGGAAGGGCTTCAACGTGAAAAAAAAGGGCTTCATGTTTATGGAAAAGCAACACAACAAAGTAATTATGTTGAGCTATAGTAGAAATACAGTATACATGTGTGTTAATGTTCCTACACGTAAAGCAAAACTGTTTGACAATGTGCCTGGACTTTTTTGTTGTGTGCCATGTGAGGCCTCTTCTCGGTGATTCCTTGAAGCAGTGGCTGAGTGAGTAAAGTGAAAACAAAGGGTATGTGTGGTTGATTTATAGAATTGTGAGTTGGTTTTGATTAGCTCTTTGAATTGACATGGATTGAAGTCTTGTGTTTCTGATTGTGTGGTTATGATTAATTGGAGTATGACCCAATGGCTATGACTCTTGTCATGACGATCTTTGTGCTTTCTTGCAGAATGATGGTTGATATTATGTGTGTAGTGTCAATTTGATTGTGTTGGTTCATAGTTAATGCATTACATGCTAACTGCAGGGTGTGTTGATGAAAATTGGGTCGGTGATAAATGCAACAAATGAAGTTGAACATCTCTTCTCCCTTTGTTGTGCAGGTATTATTCCATTTTGGGCTCATGGTAGCCTTGATCCTGAAACATGTGTCTCTTTTGGTCATTTACTAGGTTTGATTATATAGTAATGTTGTCTCTTTAAATTAATTTTGACAACAAAATTTAAAATTTGATTGATCTTGTGTATCATATCACTACATAATCTACATAATCTGGCAGTTATAAAATGTTTTGTAAGACCTATTAAGTTAGGATCTGATTGGGACAATATTTCTTGAAAGACAAAATTTTTAGACCTACACAATTTGTCATAACAAGTTCGATACTAGTCAAATGTGGGATAGAAGTCCCTACAACTTAATTGGATTCTCGTGTTGAGATTGAATCGATTTGATAATTCATAATAAGATATTGAATCTTTCAAATTCGTTTCAACCACTCCAATTATACCGCAAAGTTCAAACGATCAAGAGAGAGTTTATTTTTGTAACAAAAGCTTAATATATATAATATATAACATATACCAAATCCCTTATCAAGTTGTCAGGTTTGTCTGCAAAGAATCTTTGACCGATATACAACGACTTATAATAGATTATCCTTGTAATATTACCATTATAATCACACTCAGAGTCGTGTTCCCCGTAAGAAAGAAGCATTAAAAAATGGGTTATTACTTCATTAAAAAATTGATAGAATAGGGAGCAATGCCGTTATATTTTTATTGCATAGAAAATGAATTCACATACATTATTACTTAATTAAAAATACGAATTCGATATGATAGTGAGCAATAGTAGTTTGACCACAGGTTGGATTTTAATAATAGGTAGGAATTCAATTATTTTTTTGGGTGAGATTGATTTTCTATTTTTTCCAACACAAGTGTAGTTGTAATTGCAACAAATCTGTTAGGTCTTTTATTTTTATTGTTTATATAGCAAAAGCATATGTTTTATATAGATTCAATTTCATCACAATTGTGAGCACGTTTGCCATAATTTTGAAGGCCCAAGGAGTTGATGTCATCTTACGTAACCCCTTTCGTGATTCTTTGTTCATTTAGAATCATTTTTTACTTTTATTTTTCAAAGTAAATTAACAATATATGTATAAAAAACAAGTTCAATCCCCCTAAAATTGCTTTTTCCGTAATTAATAAAGTTTTAGATTGATACTGTTGTAACCTCCTTTTAGGTAGGTTTTCGAAACACAAAATAAGTGTCAAGGGTATGAGTGAAAAGTGTGGGTACTTAGCCGAAAACAAGCATCAAACATAGAAATTACATTCTTATTTTTTTACGTGTTCGTCTTTTAAGTGATAATAAGAGTAATAATACTTATATTTATTTTTATAGTATTAAGTTAATATTTGAGATAATTAATAGTATTAATATAGTTTTATTTTAAACTTAGATTTATTAAGGGATCTCATTTTTTGAAGTGTAGTTTTTTTAATTATTTAATTCCATGTCATAGTTTAATTCTTTTATAGTAAATGATAAAACAATTTACACCTTAAGAAATTGGATCTCTCTTAGTGTTTGATATATTTGGGTTTAAGTCAATGGATCTATGTTGGTTTTATGTTTTTAATTTTCTTTTGTGCAAAACATATGCTGCCAAATATATTTATTAATTTTTTGTTGTTATTGTCACTACATACATATGTATGTGACAACATTTCCCCCATACTAGATTGTATAGTACCTACAACTCTCCATGCAATCACACTTACTAAAACAATTTGTCTTCCATATAATCGTACAAATACAATGATAGGTGCATCATCTGCTAAAATCTTTTTTTGAAAATTTATTTGTAAATCGTTGACAATATGTTTTTTTCCCAAGGAAAAAAAAACGTATTTTCCATTCAATCAAAATAAAAAAATACAATCTACAACCAAGGATGTAAAACAAAGGAACCCATTCAACCTATATACCATATAATAAATAGAAAGTGTTAGAATATAATCCGTCGGGATTATATATTGTAAATAAATAAAAGTGAATAGTTATGTAGGAAGCTGAACAGTTACATAGGAAGGTGAAAAGGCTGATGAAGCTCAACCACCACATGTAATATATAAATGTATGCATTAGCCATGAATAGAATGGAATCGGGAGTTATTATCCATCAGTGGTATCAGAGCTCCATAACTCCTGCCTGCATGCCTGCCAGTCTGCCTACCATTCTCCTGCTTCCTCTGCCGGCTCAGCTCTGGCATATGCCCTCTGCGTCCTCTTGCCAAGAGACGTTTCAAGAATTTCTGCCCGCAGTCTAGAATTTGCCAGTCTGGCATATTCTCTAAGTGCATATTATTACTGTGCGTGAGAGTTGAAGACTCTGTTTGCTAGAAACCCTAACCTCGTGAAGACTGGTGTGTTTGACATTGTGTGTGCTGCGTTTTGCTAGAAACCCTAATTTTGGAGATGCATTCTCTTTATCACCGTTTCATGCATCCTACTGCTACGAATTTCTAAATTGTCTCATCGTGCTCCCACTCTACTACTGTGATTATTCTCACTATTTCATTGTTACCACTCCACCACCTGCTAAGACATTCTCCGTCAGTTGTGGAATTATTGTGATTTATGCTCAAATATATGAAGTCGTATTTTTTAGATTCACAATTTAAGTTGCAAGTTAATATGTGAGTACTGTTTGAGAGCCAATATATTGTGTGTTGCGGCCTGCGAAGAAGAAATCTCAGTACTTAAAGCTGAGAATATGTTGAATATGATGAGTCTTGTTGTTGGTTCCGTTGCCGGGACATATGACTGCTGTATTGATAACAAATATTCTGAGAGCGCCTGCAACTTCCACTGCCTGTTGAAGACCGATGATTGAAGGCTAAGGATCATGCCTTTACATCTGCGTGAAGACCAGCGTGAAGACCAACGTGGAGAATGCGTTGAACCGCTGCGTGAAGGCACTGCTGCGTGGAGTCTTTCTGGAAACGTCTGCAACATTTCTTAACCTAATTTATGCCCTATCAACTGCATGGAGGCTGTGAATGTTGTGCGTGGAGCTGTGCTCTCATACATCTACGTGGAGATGTGATTTGAGCATGAAGTTGTGACCACTGCATGTGAAGATTGTTTTGAAGATTGAGCTGTGAAGATTGTTATAGTGCGACTGTGTTGTATGAGCTGCGATTTTCATGTGAAGATTGTTCCATTGTTGGTGTGGCTGCGTTGGAGACTGATATATTGCTGCGACTGAAGTATTGGAGACTAATATATTGCTGCGACTGAAGTATTGGAGACTGAAGAATTGCTGTAAGATCTGGCTGAATTGATTGAATTGTATTTGCACTTTGTGAAGGAGAATCATATTTTA
>LPNX011049227.1:99493-122160 GCA_001517045.1 Pseudotsuga menziesii
ATAATAATCCGTCAGGATTATATATTGTAAATAAATAAAACTGAATAGTTATGTAGGAAGCTAAACAGTTACATAGGAAGGTGAAAAGGCTGATGAAGCTCAACCACCACATGTAATATATAAATGTATGCATTAGCCATGAATAGAATGGAATCGGGAGTTATTATCCATCAGAAAGGATTCCCTATCATAGGATCTGAACGACCCAGAGGAGTGAAAACATGGTCCTAGATCCCTCCCCTTCAAACAAATCTAGCCATTGTGATCCATTGAAACATGCCAAGGAAACCCAATTTCATTTAACCCTTTATGGACATGGATTCAAGGTGAAATAAGAAACATGTTTATCCTAGTTTTACATCTCGCATCGACCCATTAAACCACAAATCTTGCATAGATTGTGCCTATACCTTAGTCTCTACTAGAGAGTAGAGTAGAGAACCTATGGAAGCACTATATAGTTTATAGACCCTCTCAAGCCACACATGATGATGTACGTTGAATCAATGAGGTAGGGATGATGCTAGAGACAATTATGGAATGAGGTAAGGATGATGCTAGAGACATTTATGGACCAAGAGGAACAAGAGAAGGTTGTCAACTCAAACATATGGCTGAGACAAGAAGTACCTTTCTATTTGAGGGGGCAACAAATATACAAAAATGCTTGAAAACCAAATCTCATAGATAAACGCCCATCAACAAAACAAAAAAACATTATGTGTTTCATTAATAAAGACTTACCGACCATAATTAAAATTATACTAACTTATATATTTCTAGAAATCATATATATATCCACATTCCATGCATCGCATATTTACAATGACTCTTGTTCAACCCTGGTTCAAGATCAATTTTTTCAATGGGATATGCGAAGAGAGACGATCACAAACACAAAAGGGATCATTAAAAAAACAATGATTTTGTGAAAGGTGATGAGAGGAAGAAAACAATATTGATAGGTTCAAGGAGACTAAAGCTTCAGTTGACATAAAATAATTGATAAGCATATAGGAATGATCCATAACGTAAAAGATGCATGGTATTGGTACATGCATAGGGCGCACAAAAGCCATACATACATGCAATAAGGATAAGTACAAGGCACATTAGACATCCATATTGCATCATTACAAAATTGAATTTACATTTTTTTTTGACGGGGATGTTTGATCAATGAAAGTGATCATTCACGGAAATGAACTGTAAACATTTAGGTGTATATGGCATTATGAATCATGATCTAATGATTTCACATTTTACAAAATTATTGGAAATTTTAAAGATGTTTATATTTAACTTATTAATGTTCATGAGTTTGTTACACTAGAGGTTAGGATCGGTGTAGATAGCCATACTTAACTTACTTTAACTTTAGTTCCGTTTCCCAATACAACTTTCTCTTTCTTTGTCTTTTTCCCATTTTATGTCTTTTATAAGTGTTATATGAACAATTAAAATAAAATGAAATATTTTATTACATGTAAAATCCCTAAAACAGACAAAATTCTTTAAAAAAGAGTTGCCACCCGAAGGCCAAGCCCACAACAGTTTTGTGATCGAGATGCAATAAGATTCATAAAGAAAGCTGACAATTGCCTTTTAATCTTAACTTTATTGAAACTGTTTTTGTGCATTGCGTCTGTTTTATAGCTTTTTCAACATATTTTTTAACAGCTGAATAATACATATACATGAGCTGAGGATATTCTATCAATACATTAAAAATCCGTAAAGAAAGAAAAATTGATGTGGGCCAAGCAGACCGCCATTTAAGGAGGAAAAGGGTCCACCATTATCTCTCATTTCTCATTTTACTTGCTGAGCTTGAGAAGCCATGTACGCCATGGCAACCAGATTTACTGTAGATTACATTTGACTACTTTCAAATCCTTAAGCGTTCAACGCTGACCTATTCCCATCGGCCATCACTACCTGACTGCCTTTTACGCGAGGGCAAACTATAATTCCGTGATTCTGTTTACACGGACAGTGATGGCATGTGGCTGTTAGAGCCTTAAGATGTCAATTCCACCATCAATTTCGTTAATTTTCGCCCTTTAATATTCCAGGCGTCAAGAGGTCACGACATATTATAGATGCACGGCCTCCAGGCTCCAATCCCTCATCTACTCATGAGGGTTATGAACAAGCCATTTAAAACAGCCAGGACAGATGTCAATGTACAAAACAGTACAACAATCAGAAGACTCACGTGGAGGACTTCAATAATTTCGCCGAATCGCCATCCCGATACCTGTTCAGGACAGGGTTACGTCATCCTTTCTGGCCGGTTCTTTGTCTCTACCAGTGCAAAATTCCAATTGTGCAAAGCCCAAGGCTCAAGTGACATCCTCTCGTGAAAAACACAGCCAGCAATGGAAAAGGAAGATATTAACTTAATAAAAGATTGATAAACATATATGTCTTGTTACCTAATTCGCGAAGATCTCCGGCTCCCATGATGAGAATTCGTAATTTTATGTTGGCCGCTGCTTTAAATTTCAAGAACCCTTGCAACAATCTGATAAAAATAGAAGGACCTAATCCATGGGTTCGACGGTTGTCTTGAATAGCAGAATGGAAACTTTATCAATGGAGAAATACAGGAATCCGCCAACGGAATGCGTGACAAAGGACCCAAAATTCGTCCCCACAATGCAATGCCAGGCAGGGCCGTAGGCTTTGTCAAATTCCTGCACGGCCCACTCAAGATCAGCCAAAAAACAAGAAAACAGAAAGAAACAGAGAGCTTAAATCGATTAATTAATGAAATGAATCGACCTTTTTAATGGTGAAAGCCAGTTGCTTAGAGCTGAAGCTGCAGCTCTGGCTGTCGCATGCCGTCCTTGCACAACGAAAAGCATGAACCTGCATCTCGGACGTCATGTCTGCTGCCTTCACTCTTGCATTCACGCTTTCCGCCACGGACTCAGCAATGCGAGTTTCAACATGAACGGACCGCAGCTTGATCTCTTCAACCGAGGGAACCCGCTTACGACCCTCGCGGCTTCCTTTAACCTCGCCAGATCTTGCTCTCGAAATCGCCGAGTATTCCTCTTCGGGCTTCCCGATCCGCTCAATATTTGCTAGCGTTCCAGGGTCATTAGATACATCCCTCACGGCCAGGTCCACACCTTTTACAAGAACCAGATTGGCTGACTTCCTGCGATTCGAACTTGGGTCCTGTGCCGGATGCTTTCTCTGGTCTTTCTTGACATTACCCGGCGGATCTGCTAAAATCCCACCGTCCACAGACCTTCTGTGGATCTTAGCTGCATCCTCCGGCTTTACGCGTCCCCTGGCTATTTGCGCGTCTACAGAGTTTCCATTCCTGAAAGCTCTGTCAAGAACACCCTTTGAGCCCAACTTAGATAAAGCTCCATGAGAAGCCATTGAGTTCATTCTGCCTCCATCCATAGACATAGACATAGACATTCCTTTTCCGTGAGCAGTCCTGTCGATCAATTTAAGCTTGCTAAAAGCGATTCTATCCGCTACCTGAGATTTTAAAGAGGAAGATCCACTTATTGGAGCCGCCGGATTATTGCTGAGGCTACGAGACCCCGCTGAAGAGCTGCAGGGAGAACCTTTGTCCATTGAAGAGTTCAGCCTGTGTCCTGAAATATCGTGAGCGTGGGCTCTAGTCCCTTGCAAGTTATTAGTATTATTACTTCGGGTTCCCCCGTCCACTGAAGCCATGAGGCTGCGTAGATCCCTCCTGCGAGGAGCTCCTTCCATGGCTGACAAAACTAATATTATAAATCAGACTCTGTGGCAGTATTTAGCAGGAACTTCGGAACAAGGACGGGGTTTCTGCCGGTCACATGTGACCGACACGAGGCGGTGCCGCCCAGATATGCAGAGGCCAGGAAAATGGAAATTACGAGGCAAAACGTCAAGCGTGACTATACAGATTGTTGGACATGGCCGGAAGTGGGATTTACTTTTTGGCGGAAATTGCGGTGTTTTATGAGAGTAGTTGAGATATTGTCTGCATTTTGATGCGACGAAACAAAATTCTCTTCCCTAACATCTGATCTTTGACGCGTTCCTCAAAGATAATTTATTCTCTTCCCTAACATATGCCAGCTAAATCAAGTTGAGTCTCCTGGGGAACATGTGGACCTTTAACTTGTATTCGTTGATGTGGGCAATGGGGCATGATTCAAGAATCATGTCACCTCTCTTATCTTGGAATTTGGAATACAACAATTAATATTTCATCTGGGATAACGGGCATTCCAAGTGGTCCTTTGATCGGTGTTTCGTAGGTTCAACGGGCAATAATGCAAATTTGTAATTTTGGCCTATCTTCAAATTGCATAGTTCCAATGTCAATAATGCGTTATTGTTTTTTTTACTAATTTAAAATGTTTGAATTGCAATATAAATTTTAACATGTGGTATATTTTATAAAAGATGAAAAATTGAAACAACTTAAGTTCCATGTGCAATATTTCTCACAATTTGTTTTTAACATATTAAACAAATAAGTATAACTAAATTGGTAATATATAAACACATCCGGTTTGGTTATTAGATGGAATGACACTCCAAGTCACAAGTAAGCATGTGAGGATAAAGTGACCATTGTCATTTTAGTCAATTTCTCTTAACTGCTTTGGAAGCCTAAGCCTCCTAGGGAAAGCCCTATTTTGACTCTGCAAAGACACTAAAATACCAAAGATGCTCTCTTTCGGGGACACTAAAATACCAAAGATGCTCTCTTTCGGTGGACAAAGTGAAATCAGCAATGGGATATAGTATTTCTTACAAGCATATCAAGCAATAATTCCAATTTTCAGGCATGAAGGCTTGACAAAGTGACATAGCTTGACAAAGTGAAATCAACAATGAGATATAGTACTTCCTACAAGCATATCAAGCAAGGAAAACCTTGGCTTGACAAAATAACTCCTCTAATAAGCCAACCAAAGTTGAAATAGAGGACGTGGAAGCACTAATTAGGTACCATAAGAGGTTTCTCTCTCATATCAAATCTAAGGTAGAACACATAGAGTAAAAGGTAAGGGAGAAGCAAGGAAACACTCTTTCAATTCTTATTGATGTTGATCTCGTGCATTGGATACTGCATATAGGCTTGTCTTGCAGCTCGGACACAATATTTAGGCAAATTCATCTTTATTGGCAAACCAAATCCATTGTTGCATAGATAATTGAAAAACATGATAGTCAACAAAAAAAACCATACTTTAAGTGGATTTTTTGAATTAAAAGTATGAGATTGTAGTCAAATCTCTTATGTACATGGAAGTAGTGGAGGAGGAGCAGAATAAAGGAGACAAATCCCTAGTCATAGAGACCCCTATTGGCACCAACCCTTCCTTCATCTATGATGACTCAAATTCTACAGTTGAAGATTCGGTGTTACTTTGTCTAATCTCAGTTCTCTTTTGTGGTGTTCTTTATCCCCGGTACGTAAAACAACACAGGATATACATAGGTTAAGGTGCAACAACCAGAATGTATAGAGCATAGCAAAAAACATTAGACAATAGAAAGATAAACATGGCAGGAAATAAGCTGTATATCATGAGAATAACTTAAGAAAGCAATGTTCATAGGCCTCTTGAGGTAGGGTGATCTTTCACTTGAGGAGAGATCCATTACAATAATTCTCAACAAAACCCTTCATAACCTTTTATCTCTTTTAATATGCTTCCTATATCCAAAAATCTAACTACTTGACATGGTCAAATAATTAACAAGTACCAACTTCTTAGTGGGTCTTAATTAATAAAGATATCCCTTTTGCATTGATTGTCAACCATTAACTTACTTAGCCTTTTTTCAAATAGATGACCATATACAATGTATGACTAACTCCTAAAGTAAGGTGGGTCGAGGTAGGAACCTAGCATGCTCCCCCCCTTCAAAAACAACATTGTCATCAACATTGAACGTGTAGAATTGTTGTAAAATAGCAGTTGGTTCCCAAATGGTATCTTCTAGCACCATATCTTTCCACTAGATCAAAACTTCTTTGATTATATCCTTCCCTAGAAGCCAAGATTGATGTTTAATGAATTCAAATGAGGCCTTCCTCATCCAATTCAGGTAAGTTGGTCTACACTTTACGATTACACCCCACCACTATTTTGAGGCAAGAGATGTGGAAGGTGGGGTGAATCTTGGAGTGGTTTTGCAAAGCGATCTTGTAGGGGACCTTATACAATGCACTAGAGGATGTTGTAGGGTCCATAGAACTTTGGAGCAAGACTCTAGTGGAGATAATCCTTGAAGGACGTTTTTTTATAAGGTTGGAGTCGAAGAAACACTTGATCCCCAACTTTAAAGGAGCACGATCCCCAACTTCAAAGGAGCGTTTGGAGTGATGTTAATCTATATGTTGTTTCATTTTGTTTTGAGCCATAACCAAATTGTCTTTTAAGTGTGTGGAGAATATCTTCTATAGTGTGAAGTGTGTTGTCGTTTCCTAAACCCTGGAGATACGTGGTAGATAGGAAATCATTGATAATAGATTTTAGCCATACATTGCTTCATATGGTGTCATCTTGGTGGAGCCATAATAAGTGGTATTATACCACCATGCATAGAGGAATCAATTGGGCCTAATAGTGCGACATGTCCAATGCAAAGCATCACAAGTAGGTTTCCAAGCATTTATTGATCGCTTCCATTTGACCATCCATTTGGGGGAGATATCATGTGTTGAGGTTCAACTGAGTGCCCTAAATTTTAAATGAATCCTACTGAAACTTGTTGCTAAATGTGGTGTCACAATCAAATATAATAGAAGTGGGCATGCCATGGAGATTAAAAATTTGAACCATGAAGACTTGTGACACCAATGAGGGTGTAAACATTTGTGGTAAGGCACAAAAGTGGGTGTATTTGGTTAGACAATCAACTACAAACATAATGATTGTTTTATTTCCTACTTTAGGAAGACCCACAATTAAATCCATAGATAAGTCCATCCATATATTGTTGGGAATGGGAAGTGGCTGCAAAGCACCTGGTGACTTCACTATTTTTCCCTTATGTCATTGGAAAGTGTCGCAGGATACAACAAAGTTATGGATATCTTTTTTCATACCATCCCAAAAGAAGAATCACTTAATTATTTCATAGGTTTTATGAAATCTTGAATAGTTTGTTGTGGGTGATGAATGCAATTCCTTTAATATTTTTGTTTCAAGGCCGAATCTAAGGTGAGAAAGATGTGCTTCTTATACCTCAATATATTTTGGTTCCATGTATACCTAGGTGTAGGGCTCTGTTATAATTTTGATGGTTATACAAGATCTTAAAAACATTTAGCATCCTAACATTATAACCAAATGCAAAGGATCAATGAAAGAAAGACAAGCACAACCACACAAAAGAACACAAAGATTTATCCTGGGAAGCCCTCATGGGGGAGAAAACCCAACAAAACTTCCTCGATATAGAATTCGACCAAGTACAATGTAAAATCCCAAGAACAAGAATATAAGCTCCCTTTCCATAGTAGATTCTCTCTCTCTCTCTCTCTCTCTCTCTCTCTCTCTCTCTCACACACACACACACACACACACACACACACTAGTCAACACACACACACACACAATGCTTGAGTGAGAAGAAGTGTGTGTAAATAAGGTAGGTGCCTCACTTATTTATATTAATCACGTGAGTGACTCTATTATCTAACTAGGTCAACTAGGTTCTCTAATTGGGGTCGACCTGCCTAGGAAGGCTTAAAATAAAATTTATAAAATACTTTTGTGGGTACTATTACCCTAACTTACAATAGAGGTTTTACCTCATGAATTTTACATGACCAATTACATCAGTTACATCCCTAATCAGAGGAACAACATCACTAGAAGGTAGGGACAATAATAATAAGTACAATAGAATGTATTCCACAATTACATTGTTTCAACACTCCCTCTTAATAAGGAAGGTATTCTACGTCAACAATTGTACAACTGACTGGTGAATCTATATGTGATAGGAAGTTTTGTAACAACACCGTCATAAGCATCATCTTCATCACAGAACATCATCATTATAGAACATCATCATCATGAAACACCATCATCGTGAAACATCATCATCACAAAAAATCATCATCGCATCATCATCGTGGAACATCATCATCATCATAATCATCTGCAACATCATCAATATGTGAATACCAGAACATCATCATCTGCAACATCATTAGTATGTGAATATTGGAACATCATCATTATATGCAACATCATTAGTATGTGAATACTAGAACATCATCATCAGTATGTGAATACTAGAACATCATCATCATCTGCAACATCATCAATATGTGAATACTAGAACATCATCATTGTAATATCATCAGTATGTGAATACTAGAACATCATCATCATCTGCAACATCATCAGTATGTGAATACTGAAACATCATCATCATCTGCACATCATCAGTATGTGAATACTGGAACAACAACATCATTAGCATGTTAGTGCTGAAAAAACATCATCAACAAATAAATGTTAGATCATCATCTGCATCATCAGTATAGAAATGTTGGAACAACATCATCATCATTAGCATAAAATGCTAATACATCATTTCCATCATCAACAACACAAGATGTTGTGATTTCAAACACATCAACGTCATCAGCACAAAGTGTTGGGACCACAACCACGTCAACACAAAATGTTGGGACCACAATCACATCATTATCATTAGCACAAAGTGCTAGGACCATAACCACATCAAAATCATCAGCACAAATTATTGGGACCATAACCACATCAACATCATCAGCACACGATGTTAGGACCATAACCACGTCATCAACACAAAGTGATGGAACCACAACCACATCATCAACACATAGTGTTGGAACCATAACCACATCATCAGCACAAAGTCTTGGAATCATCTGAAGCAACGTCACGGTGGGCACTTTGGTAAACCCAACTAGCCTCATTTGGCTTACTAATCCTTTTGGACCACACAGGCCTAGCCAGACATATCGATCTACGTGGAGACCAAAAAAACCTTGTCTAAATTACTAACCATTTCGGACCAAACAACCCTATCCAGGCATACTAATATCCCTAGGATCAAATAGACCTTGTCAGTACTTATATACCAGTCCCAATGAGATCAACCAAGCCTTATCGAGATGACATACCAATCCTAGACTGAGATGCCACACCACTACAACATGCACCACATCCACATCCTCGTCATCACTCCCTCTTTAGAGGGAGGTCCTTTCGGACTACACCAAGCTTGTATCAAAAGTATTCAAACTTTACCTGAGACAGAGGTTTAGTCAACACATCAACAACTTGTTCTTCATCATTCTTCTCTTGTACATCCACAACTTCGTCATTCTTCTCTTGTAGGCGATTGCATACGATCCTTCCTACAAGTCAAATACAGTTGCAAAATTAGAAAAATATCATAATCTTCAAAACATATTCATAATGAAAAATTCTTATGCATAAATATATATGTCATACAATCATGCAACTATTTCAGCCAATACGACATTCATCCATATCTCGTGTATATATATATATATATATATGGCAACTTTCTAGATGCCTTCCATCTCTACGAGGACATTATTATAAGTGTGCACTACTCCCAACATGTCAACAAAGAGGTTTCATTCTAGATAAGTAGAAATGGAATGTTGTACAACACCATAAGCCACTTACCCATCACATGCATATTAGTAGTAAATTTTTCATAAATGCAAACACTTTAACATGTAAAATACACTTCCTAAATCTAGGAACATATATATGTACACAACTAAACAATATCATTTAAGCAACTAGATATATAGGAAATGACAATCCAAATACTTATCTTTGTTTGTTTGGTAGACTCCCTCTTGATCTTTGTCTCCTTGCATGAATTACCAGAGTCTCTGACAACATGCTCTACTTCATCATTTGATTCTGAGGACCTGTTCCTATCTTACTCATGATCATAAATACTAAGAAAGTCTTCTATAATGTCCTCATGTACTTAAGCACCAAAACACTCGCTAACCTATTTAATTCCCATAGGTTCAAGTGGGTACTACCTGAAAAGGGAATTGATTGAGGACATTTGATCCTTAGAGCATAATAGAGCATTCATTCAGTATTAAGTCATCAGTATGGTAAAGAAAGCCTTATTTCTTTAGGCTTAAAGTCGACATGAAATTAGAATTGCATGTATGCGAAAAGTGATGCACAAACCCTAAAAGTGACATGCAAACCCTAAAAGTACATGCTAATTTATATAAGAAGGGAGATTGAACCAAAAGGAACATCTATGATTATTATTATTGAGTTTGAATTCTAGAGCAGCAGCAGCAAGTGCTACAACAACAAGTTGGGGTTGGAGACGGGTCTTCGGCTAGCAAGGGGTTTTGGAAACAAAATCTATCTACCTTAATCACTTTAGGATAGATCATCTAGATCTATCATCGATACTCATCATTTGTGTATTCTTGGTTCGATTATTCAGCTATCAAAGAGAGATTTTAATGCAGGTGCACCCTTTCGTTGCTCGAGATAGCTGGAAATACCAGATCCATTCGCTAGCCTTCAGGATTCCAATAAAGTTTCTGCATGCTACCTCCATTCTCCTTAGCAGGGATACATCAGCACATTGAGTTATTATTATTCTGTTCCAGGCATATTCAGTTCCTCCACTAACAAAAATGTGAGAGAGAGGGATGTCACCCTCTTTGTCAAAGATCAATTCACTGGGTGGCTTAAAGGAGTCAAAACCAATGCATGTGTGTCCTAATCTCTCCAGGATGTCTATACATGCATTCCTCGAAAGTTTCAACAGCAACGGAAACTTCTTCCCTAAAAAACGTCAAGATTAGTAGTAGGAGGGAATTGTCACAGGTGGGCATCAACTGCTGGAGAGGAGCACTAACTTACTATCTTTTGGGCATCATCTGCATGCATTCCATATTTTGAAAGAATATCCACCATTATTATTAGTGGTATGTGTATCTTCACCCTATTTTCTCTCCAGATCAACTACTTTTTAGGGGCGTTTGGAACAACACTTTTGCATGCACATTTTATTTATCTTTCTTGTGCAATTTGAGGATCTAAACATCAAACATACTATCAAAACACAATAGAATATCAGTTTGGATGTTGCATCTTCTTACACCACAGATCTCATAGAATTGTGTATTAGTGTTAAATCTCTGTGTCCTACAAATGCATCCCTTCTTATCCAACGCTGAAATGGATAAGAGCATGATCTTCGTCTTCATTGGTACAAATATTCTATATCAAAGTACATATTCCTCATCACTTGAGGAATCTTCCCTTGCTTTCTTCTCAACCGATTCTTCATGAAGGAAGATTTTGCTTAAATGATGGCATATAATAGTGCCATTGACTCTAGTATATATTAGAGTCTTCTTCATGTGCTTCACGCAAATCTAGTTGTCACAATGCACACAAGTTGTCATCGAACAATACTGCAAGTAGCGTCCAAAACCATATTGCCTCACAACTTGCTAAACAAGTTGCAATATACTCTGCCTCAGTTGTATTCAGTGCTACGGTGATCCCCTTCTTTCTTAACCAAGAAATCATGCCATACTGAAGTAGCAACATGAAGTTCTCTTCCTATTTGTAGCACTACTAGCCCTATCATATTCAGTCATATCCTTGTTGGTAGATCCTCTGAACTATTGCATATGTGAGGCCATCCTTAATCGTATCCTTCAGGTGATGCAACCATGTAAACATGTCCTCTCTCCACCATGTATTGGCGCAAATCAAATATATGGCCTCGTGTTTGTCAAGTACATCAACGAACTAAACATCTTCCTGTAGATTGTGGCATCAACTATCTTTGAAGTAGGATTACATAGAAAATTCAAGTTAGATTCCATCCATGTAGATAAAACCCAACATATCGAACCTCTTTAAGGTATTGGCTACATATTTTCCTCGGCTAAGGAAAATATCCTCTAGATTTCACCATACCTCTAATCCCAAGAATCATGTCAATATTCTCGAACTATGATATCTACGATAGTCACTCCCTCTGAAGTGGAGCACCATCCTCCCTATGCATCTTGTACTCTTTGCATCAAGACATTCTGCACTGGAATGATAGGTGGTTTCCTCTGCTGCTAATATTCTGTGTATCCTTCTATGTCACCTCTCAAGATCACTGGATATCAAGATACTCCATCTCAAACTTTGTTGCAAGTTTATCTTGCACCCATCTATGAGCTTCTCGTCCTTTGTATACTTCTATATTCAACCTTGTAGTAAAGGTTGGGATCTCCATCACTCTAGTTGATCCTCAATCTCCTCATGTAACTATATATGCTGTCCCATGGGTGCCTTTTGAGCCATTATAAATCCTTCTACACATAGGTGGTTTTCTGTAGAGAGTACCTAAATCCTAGAGGTTGCTCAGTCTGTCCTTCTACTTTGGTTACACGAACTATCTAATGTAATATCCACCACTGAAGTGGTGTGTTTTATCACCAAAGAAATGTTTCACCATAATCAAATCCTTCTTTCTTAAAGAAACCATGAACCTTGCTTTGTATCTCTTGATGCTACCATCTATTGTATGATTGATCTTGTAGATCTACTCGGAAGACATTACAAACTTCCCTTCAGGTCTTGAAATCATATCCAAACATAATTCTTCATGATCGACTGGTACTCATCGATCATAGCATCCTTCCATTCTTTCTTACTGGGACATTATTTCATAAAGTGTCCTTTCTCATTGCACATGAAACACCTGAGCTGTGAGAGTTCCTTCTTCTATAGTATGTTTATTCTTGCGAGAATGTTCTTCCTTCTTGTTCTTTCTCTTCTTGGAATGAGTTGTTAAGGATTAATTGTCATATTCATCCTGTTATTAGGAATTCTCAATCAGTGCGGACAGTGCTTGTTCCTATCCAATGTAAATCACAACTACAGAACAAAAAGACACAACAACATATCATTTCCTTGAATAATCAAATCAACTAACATGAAAGACAATATACCTCAACCTTGGATCTGCTTGTCTTCTTTCCGAAAGTTATTGTAATGGTTCAGTACCTGCAAAATAGATCACAAGACAAACAAAAGGGATGAGAGCATCATGATAAATTGACTATTCATATTGGTGATGAAGGAGTCCAATAATATCTGATTACAACCAATACAATCAAGTATATGAAAGGGAAATGTCTTTGTATTAATATATGGATGAGAAAGAAGTACAACCAAAAACCCTTGATGTTGATGGCTTCGGTCTCAACAAGAATGTCTACAATCTCCTATGACTATGAAGACCCCTCCAACCACAAGCTAACTCTACTTTGCCTCTGATTCAGACTTCAAACTAGTAGCATAAGGATGCTTTTTTCTAGCCTCCCCTCACTCTCATCATGAAGGCTTCATTTATAGGCCTAGAATTCAAGAGGTGACTTGGAAAAAGGATAGAATGAGATCCCTATAGGTGAGGAAGGAGAATGCCACCTCTCCCAAGCATATAAGAACTAACCCCGTGGAGGCTTCCGCATGGAAGCTTCCAGAAACTTCTTTTTCCTCATTTTCTGACCACCGGTGCTCTTAGCAAAACTGACAAAGGAACCGATATAGGGTTTTGACAAAGAAAGGAGACCGCGACGCTTATGGGTCTACTGAGACAGGCACAGCCGGCGCTCTGTGTAAAAAAAATGAAGGCGTTGTCCCCGCTAGGTTTGGGAAAAAAGTGACCAAGGTGACTCAAACCAGGCTTGCTGGGAGGTTGAAAGGCAATGTGAAATGCTCTTGAAGGCTTAGA
The DNA here is from genome assembly GCA_001517045.1 of Pseudotsuga menziesii. Lineage (NCBI taxonomy): Eukaryota > Viridiplantae > Streptophyta > Pinopsida > Pinales > Pinaceae > Pseudotsuga > Pseudotsuga menziesii. Next base: position 113,303 of record LPNX011049227.1, read on the forward strand.
AGCAATGTGATATTTCTAGTTGCAACACATCCATCTCTTCTTATTTTTCTATCAATCGAGCTTCTTCTTACATGCATTCCTCCATAGGTGAGCTTCCTTCTAGAATAATTCCCTTAAATGAAAGATTCTCATGAACATGGGAGACCATTCAAGGTGTAATCTCCACTTCTGCTTCTTCGACATTGTCTCCAATTGCTTCTAGTTGCTCCTTGATCTGAGAGATCCTTGTGAAATAAGATTGAATGCTTTCTAACATATGCATCTTCACATCCTTGAGTTGAGTTCGCAAGGCAATCTCCCCGTTGATGTTCTTTCCTTCATACAAGTTGTTCATTGCATTGAACATCTCCTTGGGATTCTTCATATGATATCAAATGGTCTTTGATGGAGACAAAAATAATCCTCTTGGTTTTGACCAATTTCTTCTTATGCTTTTCTTTGTCTTCATCTCACTCTAGATCTGTGGCTTCTTCTTTGAGATAGTTCTCCAAGCCATGCTTCTTCAAGTATAAGAAGCACTCTATACTTCCATGCTTAGAATTTATCATCTCCTTCAAGTTTGTCCTCAAGCTTGGTATTGTTTGTCATCATGATAAAAATGAGAACCTCAAATGAAAGGAGAGAGGATAGAACTTACCAATTAGATTGCTTCAACTTGATGCTTGCTTGAAAGATTTTATGGAAGACTGCTTCTGGTGGACCTAGGGTTTTATAGAGAAAGCCTAATTTTTTCAACATAGGTAACTTTAAAATCTAATTGGATCTAGAGAGAGAGATGTGCCTTCTCAAAGCGAGTTGAGCAGCATACTCATTTTCCAAAAACTGTGTATATAACTGCAAAATATTTGATGCCCTAATTTTCCTAGTAGTAGTGTTAGGTCAAAATTTGAACATACACATAATGAGAAACTCCCTTCATAAAAATATGCACCCTCTTAGGCAAAGTTGAATGGTCCTCCTTTTTCAATTGATCGGTGGAGGGAATTGCTCGAAACAAGAATCCCTAGTTTCTTCAATTACTTATGTAGAATTTGCTTGATCTTGATTATGATGTATCTCTAAAATTCCTACTCCTAAAGGTCTGAAACTTCTTGCTGAGATAGAATGATTTGTCTTCTTTCCAACCCCACAGTTTAGAGCAGTATTGGATTTATTAAGTGGAACTTATGCTAATTTTCGCAAGGTGACCTATTTATGGACTAGTTCAGTATAATGAACTGGTACGGACTGACACGTGTCACTATTTCAACTTTAGGGTCTTTTACTAGCACCACAAAAAATATTGTCTATTCCCTATCTGTAAAATCATGAGAATTTGTTCTTGTACCTTCCTATCCCGATATATAGAAATTCTCCCTAGGTCACCTATTTAAGACTGAAATCTGAAAGAGGCCAGAACCCTGATTTGAAGGGATCATATTTCCTATAGTACAACGAATATGAGGCTGAAATTCGTACAAAAGGTACATCAAGATCTCAAATTCAACTTGTAAAATTTCCAGCTCCTGATCCTTTTCAAAACTTGAGTTATAACAAAAATTCCAATATGACTTAATTTTTCCTGCTAGGGTTTTCAAGCATGAAACCCTAATCTCTAGTAGTTGCATTTGTAGCAGTATTTCGGCTGGACAAAGACCATGTTAGAATTTTGATGGTCGTACAAGATCTTAAAAACATTTAGCATCATAACATTATAACCATATGCAAAGGATCATTTAAAGAAAGAAAAACACGGACACACAAAAGAACACAAAGATTTGTCATGGGAAACCCTCATGGGGGAGAAAACCCAACAAAACCTCCTTGATATAGAATATGAACAAGTACAGTGTAAAACCCCAAGAACAAGAATAGAATATCCCTTTTCCACAGTAGACCCTCTCTCTCTCTCTCTCTCTCTCTCTCTCTCTCTCTCTCTCTCTCTCTCTCTCTCTCTCACTCACNCTAAGTGAGGATAAGTGTGTGTAAATGATGGAGGTGCCTCACCTATTTATATTCATAAGGTGAGTTACTGAATTAGCTAACTAGGTTGGCCATGTTCTCTAATTGGGTCCAACCTACCTAGGAAGACTCAAAATAATTTTGTGGGTACTATTTCCTTGACTTACAATGGAGGTTTTACCTCATGAATTTTACATGAACAATTGCGTTAATGACATACCTAATCGGAGGAGTAACATCTCTGGAAGGGAGGGATAATAATAAGTACAATAGAATATCTTCTGCAATTACATTATTTCAACAGGTTCGAGTCTTCTAGTATTCATTTGATGAGGTATTGAACTGTGTCTTAGGCCATCCATTCTGTCGTGAATTGTTGAGCCATCTTGAAACTAGTAAGGATAAGGCGAAGAGGGAGCCTTCCTCTTCAAATTGCTCAGAAAAAGCATATGCCACCACATTGTCACAACCTTTCTTATATATGATCTCATAATCATAACCCAACATCTTAGTAACCCATTTATGTTTCTATGATGAGGAAAACCATTGTACTAGGAAATACTTAAGACTATGATGGTCACTCTTGATCTGGAAATGCCACTTGGTTAAATATGGTCTCCATGTCTCAAGAACGTGAAGGATAGAGGTAATTTCTTTCTCATAGTTGGATTTACCCAAGTTCCAATCACATAGATGCTTATTGGTGAAGTCTAATGGGTGTCCATCTTGCAGTAAGACTGCTCCTAGGTCACGACTAGAGGCATCTTATTCTAAAACGAATGTACTAGTGAAATCAAGAATGACTAACATATGTGTAGTGCACATAACATTCCTTTATGGTTGAGACGACCCTCTCTACTACCTACAGGAGAAAGGATTATTGTTTACCAATGTTATAAGAGGAGTTGCAATCTTCCCATAGTTTGGCACAATTTTACTATAATAGCCAATAAGTGAGGAACCGTCTCAATCTCTTGAGAGTTTTGGGTCGAGGCCATTGCTACATAGCTTCCACTTTCTTAGGATGCACCTTTACACCGCCCCGACTCACAATATGGCCCAAGTATTCAACCTTGGTTGTCCCGAAAGCACACTTGGAGTGTTTCAAAAATAACTTGTGATCCTATAACTGCAAGGTATGAGCAACATGTTGTAGGTGGATTTCTCAGGTGGGGTTGTAGACCAAGATATCATTGAAGAAAATAGGATAGAATGGAAGAGTAACTGGTAGAATATATTATTCACAAGGCTTTGAAAGGTGGATGCGGAATTGTAGAGGCCAAAGGGCATGACTAAAAACTCGTAATGACCCTCATGAGTGTGGAATCTTGTCTTGGGAATATTTGACTCTTTCATCTATATTTGATGGTAACATGAATGAATGTTGAGTTTGGTGAAGAATTTGACTCCATGCAATTTGTTTAAGATATCATCAATGGCAGAAATGGGGAATTTATCTTTGATGGTTAATTTGTTGAGATCCCGTAAATCAGGACACATGGACCAATCTCCTTCCTTTTTTAGGAACATAACCACTGGAGTAGAATAAGGGCTTCTGCTAGGAAAAATGGCACCTACCTCTAATAATTTTGAAATGATTTTTTCAATTTCATTCTTTTGTGCATAAGGGTGGCGATAAGAGTGGACATTGGGGCTTGACTACCCAATATTAAAGCAATACCATGGTCATTTTCCCCATGGGATGGAGTTAAACACTTTGGTTCCTAAAAAAATTTAATACTGGGAGAGAATCTGTTGCAGGTCAGGGTGAATATTTAGTGTGTGTGTTTCAATGACTTGGATGCATGGAACTGAGCAATGATACTTGAGTGGCCTTTCTTCAATAATTTCTCCATATTATGAGATGATAAAATTTCAAGAGAACTAGGTGTAATTATGTGGTTGTGATGTGTGTTCCAAGTCTGAGTAAAGCTGACAGAGATTATTTTGAAATCCATGTGATAGGTCCAAAACTTTAGATCCATTCGACCCCAAAACTATGTCACAAGCACCCATTTCAATGGAAAACATATGTGTTTTGAGATGGTATTCACCCATTTGGATTTTACATTTTTACAACGACCACCGCATGCCATCATTACCCCATTGGTTATCATAATTTGGAAATCGTAGATGGGGTGTGTTAACTCACAATTTAGCACCCTTTGGATTAGGTCACTAGATATGGTGCTAAGATTAACAACTTTTTAGGAGATACAACCATTGTCACCTCAATGCACTCTCCTCTCTCTTTAGGCTTGCTCCTTGGGCCACGGGAGGCTTCCCAAACTAGGTAATAATAGACCTGTAAGATATACAATGGGAACAACTATATCCCTACAATTCCTTCCCATTATTAGTAGATATACAATGGGAACAACTATATCCCTACAAGCCCTTCCCATTATTAGTAGACCAGTTCCTTATTGGATTCAATGAAAGGTATGCAATAAATACCTAATGAATGACAAGATTTAAGAGCATTTAAGCTTGATGTTGATAGAGTAAGAAGATAAATTAATATTCTGCAATGAAAACCAACAACATAAATATGGAAGAAAACCTAAAACCAACTGAGAAAATACCCCGAAAAGTACCTCATGGAAATCAACCGGCTAAGAAGAGCCAACCCCCCCAAGGAACACTTGTTTCAACATATGATTGTTGCATTTTGGGATTGATTTCACTTTTAGACCTGCAATTTTCTCCAGTAAGAATTGAACATATTTATTTAGCACTTCGAAACCCCGAAGGGTCACCTCAGATGACTTGAAAACGACCTAGGAACTTCTTATAGTACTTAGTATTCGAATGTCCTATCAAAGTGGACCTAAAAAACACTTATACCAAATTTGCAATAACTTCAAGAAAAGTGGCATCACACTCCCTAGGGTTGATGTCACCCTAAATTAGGGCCTTTTAGGTTATAAAACTACTTTTTATGAGATTTTTCACCCTTTTTATGTTTTCTTCAGTGATATAACTACTTCAAAAATTATAATAACAGTAACAATTGCAAGAATAAATAAATAAAATAACTTCATTGAAAAAAAGGACTCTTTGGATTTTCCACAAAATATTTGATTTTTAGGGTTTTTATATTTTTTCAATATATAGTACAAGGAATTTGATAAAAATATTTTGTTGAAGATGAGGCAATAAGAAATAGGCCTTGTTCCTTTCGAGAATTGAGAAATCGAGGTTAACATTCCTACTAAGAATTGGCAATCCAATATTTGTATGAAATAGGGAAAACCCAAGAAACCTTAGGTTGTTTTAGCTTTGACTTAATGAGGCCAAAAATAGATTCCAAGGCCCATCCCTATGCAAGAGAGACCCTTCAAGAGGGATGTATCACTTACAAGAAAATACTAATGTGCATTAAAAAACCTAGGTTACTCTCACCTTAGATGCCTCCAACAGTGTAAGACAAGAGACTCAAAGATCAAGTACCACAATTGAGGAAGAAAAGAGAAGAGAGTAGCCTCCCAATAATCCTTTGACCTTAACCAAGCCTTAAAGATAGTAAATAAGCCTCAAACATCAACTTCAACCTTGAAAAACCCTAGAATTCACCAAGAAAAAGGGGTGCACCACTAGATTTGTTCATGTACACAAGAAGAAAGAGAAAAAGTATCTCATTTAATCCATGAACTTATTACAAATGAGAAGAGAATTCCCTATTTATATAAAAAAAGACATGCATTTTCCAAACATTTTCAAAAAACAGGCAACTTTTCCCCCTCTAGGCCAACCTACCTAATTTCCTTTTAAAATTCCTTTAAGTTTTTTCACCCACAATTCGGGGAGTAAACCTCAAAAAGCATAAAATAATGATAAAATGATAAAATGCTTCAACATGATGAAAAGTTGAGCTTGAAAGGAGGATGTCATTCCCCATCTAACCCCAAAATTGTGTTTTTTCACTCAAATCCCTCCTTTAGGTTAGCATGGCCTCTTCTTGCTTGCTTAAAAGGAGGATGGTTTGCTCTTGATGACCAAGATGACCAGGAGGGAGGTTTAAAACAATAAAGACAGGTCTAAGGGGGTATCCACGAGGTGTACTAAGGCGGGTATGAAAACCCTTACTAGTGCATTCACCTCTACATAATATAAAACATAAATGTTGTTAGGAACCCCAAGCCATGTGTCCTAATAAACTCGTCCCAAGGTGCAACAAAGCAACCACCCAGGGCATAAATTCCCAACATGATGTAACAGCCCCATCCATCATTCTAACCAACATAGGGGGACATGAACCAATTTATGGGCTTCTAAATTTCACCTAATGAGCCATATTACAAATTTATAAACATTTGAAATATGTGTGAAAATTCATAAATAAAAATACATTGGAAATAACTCCATCCACACACACAACACATGCATTTACAAGCATAATTATCGCACACATAATAATAAAATCATTGCACATCAAATACAAAGACAACACTTATCTCAAACAAATAATAGATAAGAATCACTTTGTCCAATATATACTCTTTATGTTGAGAGGCCAACCCCAAGTTGGGCTATGAGGCCACTAGGTCGAATGATACACCTATAGGATTCTCTCTCTCAACCCATGACCCATTCTGCTCTTTATGCTTAGCCAAATGCTTGTACAAAACTCTATAGGAATCTCACTCAACAATCACAGCCTTGGCTCCAACAATACCTGCCACACACAACACCCTTCTAGTCTCAAACATCCCCTTCATCGATCCACGACTCTCTCGGACGATCCATCTTGCCAGGTGCTTACCAGTGTGTGCATAGAAGGAGTCCAACATGCTACATGTTGTTGGAGAACCACATGTATCCTTAATTCATGGCTTCTCAAGCATGTAAAAGTAGCATAACTCAATGGGTAAAGGTTCCTAGCCCGCCCAACCTCAATGATCACCTACAACCATCTCTTTTCCCTTCAAATCCATAGTTCTAGTTGGAAATTTGAAATTTTTGGCTATTCACAACCTGATTATTGGTAATTATATGAACATCATGAAAGAATAAACTCTACATAGTGTATAATTCTACATGATAATAGGAAAATGAGTGAATGATTCCAAAACATAGGAGGGAATGGTGACAATACAGTTGACATGTCTTTTGACCATAGAAGAAAAATACCCTTACAAATATCATAAAAGGATATCCATCCCATGCTTCCATAACTACATGATGACTTTCCCCACCAACCTCACACATGCATTTAATGATTGGATTCAATAGTCAAAATAAAGTAATTGGCTCATTTAAAGCACATAGTAGCAATTAGATGAGTTCTAAGGTTGACACTTGACAACAGAGGATTTAATATCCCATAGGACCCCTTTTCTCTTCCCATCTAGTGGAATCATAGCCCCTCTTGTGCTATTTACATAGCCATCTTAGACCATTGTATTATTTTCCAACATAATATTTACATGTATTTCGAGTTAGCATGCAACCCAACCATATGGTCCAATTAAAATATTTACATCATACATGCCTAGTCATTCATTAGTTAGGCCTTGGCCTTGAGCTCTGCACTAGGAATCCATAATAGCATATTTACATTATTTACATTATTTTGATTAAATAGATTCCAAGGAAAAAATTGGGAGTATAACACATGATGGGAGACTTTTGCCCATTAAGTGGTAGTCAACAAAGCCACAAGGCTAGCATTCCTTGAGATGAGAACCAAGAGAACCTACCATGACCAAAACATGGGCCTTGACCCCCGCTAGACCAACACTTTTACATAAAACAAGCTCTAACTTGTCCTTTACAATGAAAAAAGGGACCCCTCCTTTTTGGAACAGTTGGTAGGGTACACTACAGAGGATCTGGAGGGTAACATGGTGGATATAACAATGGCTTTATTCAACCACTCGCCAATGAATGAAATTATTGGTGTTTCCACCATTAATTAACATTATGAATTTTTTGTACTTGATGTAGCCAATCAATTTCAATTTCTGAGGTGTCGAAACTCCTAATAAAACATGAAGTGAAATTTGGGGTTGCTCCTCAAGAACTGGCATATCAGGAGCATCTTTGAGGGGGGGTATAGTATCATCCACTTATCTTTTAGGTGTAAATTTCATGGTCTTGTCCTCAGGAGCATCATGGGGGGTTTCCTTGATTTGGACTAACTTCTGTTATTTTCATTTATGCTCTTTGAAATATTTTCAACATACTTACAGCAGTGACCTAGGTGTTGGAAATCAACAATGGCATTCAGGTTCAACTTGTGGATTCGTAAAGGTGGTTTGGTTGAATTACTGGAAGTAGGATCATGGGACACCTTATGCATGTGGGAAAGGAAGGGTGTTTTGGCTAGGCATTGATCACTAGTTCAAACTCTCTATCTATGTCACAAGTTTCCAACCAACTAGAGGGTCATTGCATAAGGACATGGGCACAAAGTACCTCTTTGAGGCCACTAATGAAACATTCATGGGAAAACAAATTAGAGAGACCCTCTATGTGGATTTCCAATTGCTCAAATGTCTTAATATAATCCAAAACTGTGCTAGTAAATGGCACAATTTGGTCAACTTGCCCAAATAGTGAGTGTTTAGGTCAAAGAGATCATGAAGGATCTTCACAAATTTTCTCCAAGGAAAATAACGCCATAAGTTTTCTAGTACATTTGCCATCACTGCTAGTGTTCAAAATCTAAATATAAAACCTCAATTTTCAGGTTCTGGATATCATATTTAATGAGATGGGGAGAAAAACAATGTTTTATTTGGGTAATCCATCCCAAGGGATCATAGCCATCAAATTTACACATGTCAATCTTTGGAAAGCGATGCCATGAAGTTGTTGCACCTGCAACAATTTCCCAAAATTCTAAAAAAATTTAGGACCCTCCTTTACTTTGAATTATGTTGGTTCTTTCTTGATTTCAGCCTATTGATTTT
>LPNX011049227.1:122391-155155 GCA_001517045.1 Pseudotsuga menziesii
TTGCGGATGGGTTTTAGTTCTTCATCGGAGGAATGTGAAGTTTTCCTCGTCCGCCGTTGCGGACGGTGTGTTGCTTTTCCCTCTCGACGTTGCGAAGGGGTTCGAACTCTTGATCATCCGATCAAGGTGTCCGCCGATGCCCGACGACGGTGATTCAAATGTTTATTTAGCCGTTGCGGGCGAGTGAGTACAGGAGGTTGTCCGCCGTTGCGGAGGAAATGGAGTTCTGGCCACCCGACCCAGTTTTAGTTCGCGCCCGATGGAATTTTTTTCCCCGCCCGATTTGACTCGTCGCACGTGTGGCAAATCGTTCAATATATACGAGGCGACAAATGGGGTTTTGTATTGTTTTCGAGCGTTGTCGCGGTAATTTGAGCTGTCGTTTTAGGAGCGCGTGGGGATCTAGCTGTTGGTGCACCAGTGTCCAAGTGGCAGGAGGAGAAGTCTAGCCGTCATCAACTCACTCGTTTGTTGGATTGCCAGGTAGGATCTTTACCACCTAACATCATGTTTTTCAAGGTTTCGATTAAGGGATTCATGTTGTGGTTTGGGTATTACTAAGATTAGGCCCCATAGTTCCTTTTCGCTCACACGAGGAGTTGTTCCCCCGCAGATAGAGTTGTCATAATCGTCTCCCTGGTGGCTTGCGCCCGTTTTTCTTCTTTTAGGGTTTCCGGTTGGATGGCTGTTGGCGGTTAAAGGGGGGGGGGGAGTTTTTCCTTTTTTTTTAGAACCCGCGTTTTATTTTGTCGCGGCCGTTTCGGTCTCACCCTGAGCAATAGAGAAAGGTGAGGTGCAGGAGGCCGTCATGCCGCCTGCACCTGGTTCGATTCCTTATGATGATGATATCAATCGGTAATTTCGAAGGGGTTTTTGCCGAAGATTTGATGGTGAATGCTTATCTGGTTAGTTTCCCTTATGGGTTTGCCCATTTTTCGAGCCCTAACCTCCGCCCGCGCCGCGCAGTTCGTCATTGTCGGCTACCTTGAAACCCTAGGGTCGTGCCGCTGTTAGCATTTAAGTTCTGGGGGAAGTATGAATAGTGGTGTCGGTGAGAGCTCCCTGTGCGGAAAATTGTTGTGGACTCCCGCGGTTTATAGTTGCACCGATGTAACTTCCATGTCCGCGAGCAGCATAAGCTTCTACCGTTTTTTTTTTATCCCTACTAAAACCATGTCTGAGTTCGGAGATTTATAGTCGCACCTTGCGTTTAAAATTTATGCATTTGCATTGCATATCGTTTCATTGGTAAAAAATGGCATACTAGAAAATGATGTAAGTTTGATGATAGACCGGTTGATGAATAAATCCGGTTTTAGTATTAATGGCTCATTATATTGCAGTAATAGTCTGAGTTTTTACTGATAGTTTCAGATAGTCAAGATATAGATTGGTTGTGCATACATGTGGGTTGCTTTCTTACTTAGATATTAACATAGAATAATAGTATGTTGCAAAATATTGCACGACCATTTCAAATCTTTCAGCCTGAAGGGTCTAAGTCTAAATCCCGTTATAGCTCCGATGCACTTGAGAAAAGAATAACTGCTGCACTATGTTCACAATTTGAATTGCTTAATATCATGATGTTTACATTGCAGGAAAAATCTACAATGTCCAAGAGACAGAAGAAGAAGGCCCCAGCAGTGGAGGAGGTGCCAGCAGCAGAAGTAGAAACAAAAACTGAGTACATCTATGAGGACACCCAATGTGTCACGGGGGTTGAGCCTGAATACAAATGGGGAGATATATACAGGATGATTTCCCGCAGGGAAGTCCCAGATATGGGTCTTGAGGAAGCACCCATTTACACAAACATAGAAAAATCTGCCATTATGAAAGTTGCCACCAGGCCCGAGCTGTTTCCATGCCCAGAGGTGATGAGATGGGTTCTACCAAATACCAACCATAACTCAATGCTTATGTGTAATGTCGAGGGCCAGGGTTATGCCGCCTTTAGCCCTGGGTATGTGGCCTTAGCTTACCACCTGCCGGAGCCTCAGCTCTTCCTGACAAATGAATGGCTAGACACCCTTAGGATGGATTTTGTAGAAACCATGAAGAGGATGCTCTTGCCAGGGAAGCTATACCGACATAGAGCAACTGAAGAATATGACACAGCCAGTCTCAGACCTACTTACAGATTCATAGCTCTAATGTTGAATAGGATCTTCGGGAGAGCAAATGGCAGACTATTCAAATTCGAGTGGATACCCCTGATGTTCTATGTGGCCACGGAAGGCACGATCTTCAACTGGGAAAGTATAGTATCAAGCAGTCTCTCCTCTTGTGTGGCTGCAGATTTGGAAGGAGAAGCCAGGAAGAGATCTGAGTTTTATATGAGCTCGATCCTGATAGATTGCATACTTTGTCATCGGCCTTTCCCAGGCCTCCAGTGTGTATGGGATAGAGACAGAATGCCTGTATATGCGGCCTACAAACCTCTAGGGGCTCATATATATCACAGTCACTACAGAGAGGTCTGTGAGCAGTTCCTCATGCCATTATACGCACTCATCTTCCGAAAAGAATGTGATTGCATGTCAGAAGACGCTATGCAGGTCATTGATGAATATGGAGATTACTTTCTGACTGAAAATGGTATGTATATCAGGATGTTTGGAGGGTCAAAGACCCCTTTTTTGCTGCCCAAATATGCTACAGATTATATAATCCACAAGGAGGCAGTCAGACAAGTATACATTGATGGAGTTGGTCACTTCTTGTTCCAGTACTAGAAGACTGCCTATCCCCCCCTTCCATTTAAACTGGGAAATTATAAATTCAGAAATGTAAAACAAGCGCCCGAGTTCATAGAAGAACTAGGGAAGTTCCGCTTTGGAGAAATGACTTTTAGAAGGAATGATACTCATGGCAGAGTAGCGGAACACTGCAAGAAACACAAGGTGACCTACGAATACAGCCATTATTTCGATAGCGATGAATCGGTTTACAGGATGGCTCCAAATATGACAGAGCTCCGCAAGAGATTCAAACCTAAGCAATCCACCAAGGGTGGAGAAGGATCTGAGCAAGAGAAGGCTGAACAAGCTAGGACTAAAGAAGCATCCAGAACAATAAGAGAAGAGGCTCAGAGGTTGGAAGAGGAGGCTGCAGAATGGCTGCGAAAAGGAGAAGAAGAAAAGAGGAAAACTGCCCAGGAAGCAGCTGAACTGGCAAAAGAAGCAGCCAGAGAAAAGGAAGGAGCTGCTAGGCAAGCAGCCGAAGAGACCCAAAGAAAGTTGAACGAAGAGCTTCAGAGGCAAGAAACTGAAAAGATAGAAGGAACACAACAGCAGGCTTCTGAAACACAAGCGGGGCAGAGCCAAGGAGAGGAAAACCCTGAAGTGCAGATCCTTCAAGTGCCCACCACCATTACTCCTTCAATCTCTACGCTTCAGTTAGTACCCTTCGTGCAGAAAAAGGGGGAGGAAGTCCCTGACTTTACCACGGTATATTATGACAGGGCTACCAAAAGAATCATGAGGAGAACAGAGAAAAAGATAGAAGCAGAAGGAATGACTAGCAAGATGATATCAGATATAGCTGTGATGGTAGGGACAGACGTAGATCTGAGGTTTACCATAAGTGTCGGGAAGGCAGCCATACATGCTTCGGAAGATAACATAGATCGAATGATGAATGAAATAGAATCTACCAAGAAAACCTCCTCTCAGTTGAAGGACACCCTGAGAAAGGAAAGAGAAGAAGGAAATAAACTTAAAAGGAAATATGATCATGTGCTCAGAGAAATGGAGACTACAAAGAGTGAAATCTACGCCATCCAGGTAGCAGCACATGCACAGGAAACAACACAAGAAGCCCTGGAAAGAGCACAGCAAGAAATTCTGGACTTGAAGAATGAAAGAGAACAGATGAGGGCGAAGATAGAAGACCTGGAAGAGCAACAGAATGTTATATATGAGTCCAATGCTGCATATGTTAAAGAACTAAAAGAGCAGCTGGAAGTAGCAAAGGAACAGCAGGTTGATCTACAGCCGACCAAAGAACACATCCAGGCCCAGAAAGCTAAGGTGTTGCACCTGCAAACTGCTCTAGAAGAAGAAAGATGCCAGATCCTCCAGGTTGATAGCCGATTGGAAGAAATCCTGGAGACTGCTTCTTACTTTGTTGATAGGTCACAAGATATCCTTGAAGTATTGACCACCAGGATGGCAAGGGTAGAGAAAGGCGAGGAAGTCCCAGCAGGACTATTAGACAAGAATAGACAAACCCTTCAGTGAGATTATGACTTGATGGAGTTCGCTATCACTACTACAGAGGACTTCAAGAAAACTATCCAGAAAACAAAGGGACTTTGCACCGAATTTTTCAGGAGAGCCTTAGTCATTTACAACCGGTGTCAAGTAGAAGCTGAGCAAAGGCTACACGAGTTCCTAGATCATGACTCATTTATAGAAATGTTGTAGAGAAGACAACAAGAGGAGGAGGCCAAAGTACAATGCATCAAATCCATTGATGAACAAACACTGAAGATTGAAATAGGCCATACAGCCGTTTGTTTGCATCTCCTAGAAGAACAGGTGAGACTAAATGCAACCAGGCTCGAGGCCATCAAGAAAAAGGCTGAAAAGTTTGAGCTTAATATCCAATTCTTGGAGCCCAATTCTTTTGAAGATCTCGCCAGTGAAGCTGCAGCGTGGAAGAAGTTCCTAGAGAGTCAAGCGGGGCCCTCTTAGTGAGAAATCGGTCATTGTAATATTGTAAAATATTTGTAAAAGTTTTTGGGAAAAGGGGAAGCGTTAGGAAGACCAAGGGTTGGGATGCCCAAAGGTCCCTTTGGGCATCCCAACCATTTCTTGCATTTTGTATAAAAGTACGAGATATAGATAATGAAAGGGATTTTTCCCAGTAATACTGGAGGACCTATTGTAAGAAGAACTACTTCCTTTTGCAATAAAGTTTTTAGTTTGCCTGTTGGAGAAAGATATGTGAAGTTTCCAAATGCTAACAAATGGATGGCGAAAAGATGAACTACTTTATTTTTCAGCTTGTGTCCACAATTCGTGAGATCGTTCTAACTTCATGACCTATGTCTTGTTAAATGGTTTCTGATTCATTGTGTGGAAAGTTCACTCAGAGTAATGCTTGTGGCTCATATAACAGTTAGCTATCTGATTGTTAGAATATTTTCTTGTTCATGTGTTGTAAACGTAAATATCAGCTATCTGTAATTTGGTTTATTATACATGGAGATAATGCATTACTCATTAATAATAGTTTTCTGGCTCCCCGGGGATAGATAGTTAGGTGTTTAGATAGTTAGTTGTTTTATTTCCTGGTTGCATATGTGGTTTAGATGTTGTGAACATAAGACGAGAGGTAAGAACCTGCTCAGCACATTGTGTCGTTCCTTACATTTTTATCACCCTGCATGTTTAAGATAGGCGTGTGCATTGCATACATTAAGTCAAAATACAAATTCTGGTGGACCGGGCCGCAACCAGTAAACCCTTGTTATTACTTTGACCTATGGTAGCCGGACCGTAAGCCAGACGGATTCCCTATTCCAAACAGTCAACGGGCTAGTTGGGAACGTTGATTGGGGAGAATCCCTTTCTGTTGTCGCCTGCGAATTTCCAGGCCTCAACAGAAGCTTATCTTCAAAGGAGTGAGCTTGTGTTTCTTGAAATAGAGTGTGAGAGCCTAATTCTTGAGTGCCAAAAGATTCATATGGGGGATTTTCATGTTTTTGAACATATACAACATGTTCAGCTATCATTCATCATTATCCTATCATTCACCAAGTCGCTATTTATCTTGTCCATTAACTTCTGCAAGGATTGCAACATGGCTTGTATCATATGTTGGCTCGAGGTGGATTTTGGTTTGTTGCCTCCATGTCACTCTGGTTATTCAAGTTGCTCTGGTTGCGAGCGTTTACCATTGTTGTTGAAAGGTACGAGTATAACGTCAACACAAAATGGGTTATAACAAATGTATATCAAAATGATTAACATGAAACAAGGGTTATGTTGAGACAAGTCACAAATAAGATTTTTCAGGACCACAAAAAAGGGTTGTTAAAGATATATATCAAGATGATTATCATGATGCCAGTATTCGTTTGAGGTAGGTCATAAATGAGGGTTTCTGTGACCCCCAAACTTGTTTATGCTGATAACGGGTAATTTGCCCTATCGAATATTATTGTATCGACAAAATTCCAAATTATTGCCATGTGCTAAGATGTAGGAACTTCGAATGGTTGACCAGAGAGAATCTGGTTGTTGTACTAATAGAACAAAGAATTTTCATTGGTGGGTTGCAAAGATAAGGGTTTCTAGGTCCTTAAGACAAGGGATTGCCATATGTTATAGCTATAGTATACATGCTGGTTTCAACAGTAGTACTCAACCCAATCTCTTAGGGTGCTAACTAAGGAGGTTGAATCATCCCCTTAGTCGTACTACCTAACTACCGATGTATGTGAGAGTATGCTCCTTAGTGTTGTGCTTAGTGCCACTATAGCAACAAGACGATCAATTGGATGTTCTACGATTGGTTTTAGGTGACCTAAGGGACATTTGATATACCAAAGGGTAAGCAGAAGTGAGATTCCATGTGTAGGTGTCATCTGACGCGGTACTACTCGAAGGGGCACCAACAAGAGTTACAACAGTGTCCAACGACTATAGTAACCGATGTACAATGTGATTAAGTCCAACTGTATTTGTTGTGTGTATTGTTCCCCAATTGTAGGTTTACCAATTGAACGATAGATCTATGAGGTTATTTACAGATGTTGGAACACGTCTCTATCCTAAAGAAATTCTATGAAATATCAAAGGTGTGTTGGCTCAAGAATGTGGCTTTGATACCACTTGTGGCGTTCTTTAGACCTGAGACTTAAAACAACATAGGATATACAAAGATTAAGATGCAATAATCCAAAATTTATAGAGCATAACAAGGAACCTTAGATAGTAGAAAGATAAATATGACAAGAAATAAGCTTTATATTATGAGAATAACTTTAGAAAGCAATGCTCACAAGCCTCTCGAGGTAAGGAACCTTTCACTTGAGCACAGCTCTGTTACAATAATTCTCGATAAAACCCTTCATAGCTTTGTAGCTCTTTAAATAAGCTTCCTAGATCCAAAACCCTAACGACTTGACATGGTCAAATAATAACAAGTACCAACTTCCTAATAATTCTTAATATAAAAATACAATGATGGTTGACCGCTATACTCAATCTTATTTCAAAAAAAAAATTACTATACAATGTATAACTAACTCCTAAAGAGATAATATAGAGGGAAGGAAGGGAGCTCCAAGAACGCCCTATTTAACGGCTCTCTTCCTTCCAAGATCCCTGGTGCCTGGTTTACTTGATCAGCATGGAGTCGATGCGCAGGCTTCGAAATTCTAGATGAATGCAGGACGTCTCGATTGGATTCGCTGCTTCTTCGCAGCGATGGCGTCTGAGGCGATCTATTTTTGCTTCTGTGTGGCAGATCCAAGAGCACCAGTGTGCTTGGGGTCTTGCAATCTGCGGCCCCGCGGCAAGCGTCGTCAAGCTTGTGTTGTTCCACAAACCCAGCAACCACGAGAGTGGAGCGTGCCATAGCGGGTATATTTGGAAATGGGAGGGCGGTGAATGCCAAGATGAATGCAAGATGACTCGAATGGATTCGCTGCGGCAATCTCTTGCGACATCTGAGGCGATCCAGAAGTGTCTAGATGATTGCAAGACGACACCGCTCTCTGCGTTTTCTTGTATCCATTGTATTTGCTTCTGTGTGGTAGATCCAAGAGCACCAGCGTGCATGGGGTTTTGCCATCTGCGGCCTCGCGGCAAGCGTCATCACGCTTGTGTTGTTCCACAGACCCAGCAACCACGAGAGTGGAGCATGCCATAGCGGCCGCTCAAATGATGAGCTAGGGTCTCGTCTAATGCAGGCCTTGAGCGGCGACTCTTGCGACGACAGCGGCGAGTTTCTTTGTTGTGGAGATGTCGGATTTGGTCTTGCGGCGGTGGTTCTGGTGCGGTCGGTATCCGATAGCATTGAGCTGCTCCATTCTTGGTCTCCTGATCTTGCGAGGTTCCTGGTGCGGTCGGAATCCGATAGCATAGAGCTGCGTGGATTGAGGGTGTCGATTCTGATTTTTGCGAGGTTTCTGATGCGGTTGGAATCCGATAGCATAGAGCTGCGTGGACTGAAGGAGTCGATCCTGAGGAGCCTTTTCTTGCATACGGAGGAACCGACGTTTCTTGGTCTCGTTTTTTTCTTGGTTTGTCGATCCTGATCTTGCGAGGTTTCTGGTGCGGTCGGAATCCGATAGCATAGAGCTGCGTGGATTGTGGGAGTCGCTTCTGAGTCATCAATGAGCCATTTCTTGCTCATGGCCGATCTGTGCGGATTTTTGATGTTATCTTTTGGGACTAAGACATATTGCTATATTTGGATGTCTTATTGAATAGAAGTGACCTTTTTCTGGTCAATCTTTATGACAGCATTTGCTGATGTTATATGGACCTGTGAAGTTCAACTTCATAGTTTTCATGAACATGGATATCTTGCTTTTTTAGGCAGTTTTTCTGTTTATATTGACAACTTATAGTTGGTTCAGATTCTGGATTAAAGGTATATTGTGCTCTTACATGAGACAATTATCTGTTTTGTAATGTCAACTTTTTAGTTGGCTTTTTTTGGTATAATGGACTTTAGGGCCATCTGCAAAATGTGAATAAAATATTTACGATTTTTTTTCTTTGAAAAAAAAAAACTAACTCCTAAAGTAAAGCGAATTAAGATAAAATAATAACATCTTTTTAAATTTTTCATATGATAAATATCACGAAAAACATATCGTATCGTTATTCTTCTTCTCGTTTAGATTTTGTTATCATACCAACGAGAAGGATTATAACACATGATAACCCTTAAAAAAACGTAAGTGTTTTTTTTGGTGCCTAATTAACATTATTAGTATTTGTTTAACTCTTAAAAAACGTAAGAGTATTTTTTTTGGACTAATAACATTAGGCGGATTTTTGGACTAATAAAAAATGATTCCAGAAAGTAAAATGGGACTTCAGATATTTTAAGGTACGTAAAAAATATCACTTCAGTAAAAAAAAACTACATCACTTCAGAGTTTTTACCAAAGGAGTTAGTACCATACCCTCTTTTATAAAAAAAAATGATGTTTGATCCGAAGGAGCATACCCTGTTTTATTTTAAAAAAGGAATGATGTTATTTCCAAAGGAGTAGGACCATTACATTCTTTCTTGGGTTCCTAACAAAAATAATAGCTTGTCTCTTTTTCCTATATGAATCCAACTCACATAGTTGGCAATTAACCTCTAGTGCCAGAGGATATCACAGTATGACCACATAGGATTTTGATAAGCCAACTCATGAAGTTGGCATTTGACCTCTAGTGCTAGTGGATATCACGAGAGGACCACATAGGAATTTTGTCATTGTAGAAAATCCAAGCTAAGCCAACTCATGTAGTTGGCAATCGACTTTAGTGTCAACATATATGAGGAGATGACCACGTAGGTAGGTTTTGGTCATTGTGGACAATCCACGTAGCTATGCATTCACCATTGAACATGTTGTCATTAAACAACCTATTATCAAATTTAACAAGGTTATACACTATATGCAATCATGCTTGAATACAAAAAAGTGACAATAAACGTATTTACATGTCACAATTTCTAATAATATGGAATAAACGTATTTACATGTCACAATTTCTAATAATATGGAATAAACGTATTTACATATCACAATTTCTAATAATATGGAGCAATCATGGATCAAATCACAAGTTCCATAATCATTATCATTATAAACACACAAGAATGTATTAATTCCATAATCATAATCAATGTAATCACATGGATACTATGTGATATATTGCTAATAATAATAATCATAATCATTTATTTAATTGGGAAGGAATTGATGTTAATATTGGTAACAATAATCATAATGATTTACTTAATTGAGAAGGAAATAAGGTTAATAATGGTAACAATGATCATAACCATTTACTTTGTTGGGAAGGAAATTGACGTTAAAATAAGACTAAGAAAGGTGAGAGGAAAAAAAGACTTTGGAAGAATTCCTTGAGATTTTACGTGAAAATACAATAATCAAATTTTTTTAAGATTATTTTTCATTATTGCTTTGGGACTTTAATGGGCGAGAAACTCTAGTTTATTAGTTTATTTGAAGACCATTATATTCCTCTTCATATTTTTTTGCCACCCAAAGTATTTTCATCTTAAAAGTTTTAAGTAGGTATAAGGCAATAAACCTCCAAGGGCAATAAGAGAATAAGTTATAAATAGAAATGGAACACATGCTTTCTTTTATGAAGTTGCACAAGGTAAACCTTCTTTGGGTGGAGTTGGAGGTATTTTATATATTTATAAGACCTTATTATGGAAATTCAAAGTTGGTTTAGGTAGGAGCACAAACAATAGAGTAGAGCTCATAGTACTAAAATTGGTTCTAACATTACTTGTTGAGAAGGGGATTCAAAAGCTTTCCGTGATGGGAGATTCTAATGTAATTATTGACTGGATGAATGGGGCTATTGTTATGAGAAATTTTCAATTAAGAATGATTTTCAATGAGATTATCTACACCAAAAATTCAATACATGAGTCACTTTCTTGCATGTTAGTAGAGAAAGGAATATCCTTGTTAATTCATTATCAAAATTGGGTGTGCAGATGAATTCATTTACTTGGCATATCTAGGCTCAACAACAAGGTGCAAAAAATGAGTATGATTCAAGACCATTCTTGTGACCTTTTTTCACTCTCTTTTTAGGGTTTAATTACAATGTTTATGGTTCTTCCTCTACATCAATAAAAGACTAAATGATGTATTTGACAAATTATATTGATGTAATGTATGATACCTTTTTGAACTTGTAATGATATATATAGTAGGACTTTTACAATTCAAACTTAGCGTCCTTTTTAACTTCCTTTTTTACTTCCATTTACCATTTTAGTTATTTTCTGTAGATTTATTGAAAAATTAATGCTATCTCATGGGATGCCCCTAAAGTCAACACTAATAGTATAGAGTTTAGTGCTACGTTGAACATCGAGTTTCTTAAGTAACTAAATAAAAGTAGGGAAACTTTTTAAAAAGAAATTTAAGAAAGATCAATGGTTAAAAAATAAACTACTTGTCCCAGTTTTCATGAGAGTGAGTGCATTTCTTTTATTTTAATTAAAGTCTCTTTTCCTCCATCATAAAAACCCTTCGAAACCTACTCTCTTGTTCTTTTCTTATGTCCTCTCTTTCTTTATTCTCTTCGCATCCCTTCTCCTTCTTCACTTAAGGTATCCTCTCTTAGGGTTTCATCCTCATAGAGGCTTAGGTTTTAGTTTCATGGAGGAACCTCCATGAGAAAGGTAATGGATGCACTCTTCACCTTCTTTTCTCTTTTAATTTTCTTTTACTTTATTGCTTTGCTATATTGTTGTGTTTTGTTGTTGCGAGTATATAATTCCATGCATGGAGGCTAAGGTTTCATGGAAGAACCTCCATGCCAAAGGTAATTTCTCCTCCCTTTCCTCATCCTCCTTCCTTCCTTCCTCTTTTAATTTACTTTTACTTTATGGATTTGCTAATGTTTATTGTTCTTTTCTTTTGCAAGTTTAGGTTTTCATGCATGGAGGTCCTAGTTTGCTGGAGGAACCCCCATGAGGAAGGTAATGACTTCTTCGGTCCTTGAATCTCATTCCTGTCTCTTTTAATTTGCTATTAATTTCTTGATTTGTTAATGTTTAGTAGTGTTTTGTTGTTGTAGGTTTAACGAAGAAAGAAGAAGAAAATGGTATTTGGGGGTCATGTTTAATGCATATTTCTAGTTCATGGGTGTAGCCTAAGCATGACCCTTGCATTCATGTAAGGACATTTGGGTTCAAATCCTAGCACCAATATACCTCTTATTACTTACTTTCATTTGTATCAAATGTTGATAGTTATCTAAGGCATTATTTACTTTTTTTTCTTTCCAAATTGAAGGTTGACCTCCACAACTGCTTTGGTCTACATCCCTTGGGAAATCAACATTTGGTCTGGTGGTTTCCATTTGAAGAGCTTTGTGGAATATGCCTAAAAAGTAATCGAGTTCAGGTCCTCCTGCCATGCCTCCACCACTGGCCACCTTGTTGAAATGTACACCCTAGCTATCTGCATGATAAATATGTGAGCACTTGGACTTGAACTTGTGACCTCTTGTAGTCTTACGACCGAAGGAGGTTGGACTAGCCAACTCACCTATAGGCTGAAGCCCATCTGTATTATTTGTTTGTTTGCATGCATAGGTTAGCCTAGTTTTAATTCAAATATGTACTTTTGATCATAGATTTCAATGTAGTTTAAGTAGAATTCTTGCCTTCTGGCAAGTGATATCGTTTCAAATCGCAACATTCCATTACAATTTTCCATTTTTGTTTGTGTTAGTTCTAATTTGCACTAGGTTAGTTGAGCTTCATTTTAGATCTACACTTTTAATGACAAATAATTGCGGGAATGTGGCTCAAGTAGAGCTCTTGCATTTTTGTTAGTGATCTAGGTTCAAATCTCATCATTCCCTTACCTTTTTATTTTCGTAATTTTAATTTACAGATAGTTAGCATTAAAGCTAATGCTAAACCAACACTAATTTTAATGCTAAATCTGACACTAAACTTGATATGATTATGTATGTTAAACTTGACACTATTTTGAAATGTCCATTAGTCTTGACTTGAGTGCTAAGCAATCGTGCCAAATTGAAAAAATAACATTTAAATCCAAACGTATTTTATTGTGCTAGTATGTGGTGGAAGGACTGTGGTTGTAAATTTCAAAGAAACAAATTAGAAATATAAAAAATAAAAGTACATTAAACGTTAAAAAACATTTATATAAAATATAATTTTGTTACACATAATAAAATTATAATTTGTTTTTTTTTTAAACCATTTAAAATATACAAAGATTTAAGATTTTTATTTCTTATGACCCTACAAATAAACTATTTTGAATCATTCCGGGATTTTATTTTTTGGTCATCAATTAGTAATAAAGTAAAGATTTTCTACAAAGTACCCATTTTAGAATCATATTGGATGTAATTTTGGGTGAACTTGGATAATAAAGGAAATATTTTCAACAAAGAAAAATTGTACGTAAGTATAAGATATTATTTGTTTATATCTCGTTGGCAAAATGTCCCCATTAATAACCTCGTTGAAAAAAATGGAGTTTATTCCATAAGACCATTATAGCGCTCCTACCCCCAAATATTGGTCTATAATCCCATTCATGCCCTTGTCAAAAAAACTTGGAGTTTATTCCGAAGGAGCAAGGACCATTGCATTGTTTCTAGAGTTCCTACAAAAGTAAGAGCTTGTCCCTTTTCCCATATCTATCTAACTCACTTAGTTGGCAATTGAACTCTAGTGCCAGTGGATATCACGGGTGACGGGAGGATCACATAGGATTTTGATCATTGTAGAAAATGCTAATTAAACCAACTCATGTAGTTGGCAATTGACTTTAGTGGCAATAGATATCACGGGATGGCCACAAAGGTTTGGACATTGTAGACAATCCTAGTTAAGCATGTTGAACATAAAGTTCATTGTGAATATAATTAGGGTTTTTAATTTACTTTAAATATACACCAAAATCAGTGTTAATGGTTTTCTCAAGTTTTTTTTTTCAATCTCAAAGTTAAAAATAATAAATGTTTTGTTTTAAGGTACAAAAATGATGTTCTTAATATTGTAGTTTGTTAAAACAACATAACCTAAAATGTAAAACAAGGAAATAGCCATGGAGGTGTACATACCTTGCTCTCTTTGGATTTGAACCTAATATTTCCTAAGAGCAAACACATATTCATAAGCATTAGACACATTCAAGCTATAATACAATTTGCTAATTATTATACCTACATTAAAGTATTTTTAATTTTTAATTTTTTCTAAAATATTTAAATTCATTTACTTGTCATGTCATTCATTATTCGGCTTAGGGTCTTATTCTCGAGTTGGTGGTGGTCTTCGTGGTATTAGGGAAGTTCTTTAATGCATGCATCTTTTAATATTAATTTACATTTCCTTATGATGGCATTTGGCACCTTTAGTGAGAGCTACTAACATAGAATTAAAATAAGTGACATTTAATAATAAATTATGCATGTATATTGGTCCAAGATTATTTTTCCTCGAAAATTAATTTTATTGATAATAATAAAATTACGTTCAACAAATGCTAATTAAAACATTCTGTTAATCCTTCGAGAGAATCAAATAAAATAAATTGCACCTCTATCGGTCCTCAAAAACTCATTGTACTTATCCTTCGCACCAAAAATATGGACCCAAGATAATGTTTGATTGTAGTGTTATTAAAACCTCCCATCTTAAGTACAATTGTTAATACCTTGCTATGAAGCCACCTAAGATTGATTCTAACAAGTTTACAACTTTTTTGCTTTTGAACTAAAATGAATACTAGGAAGTCTTCGCAAATTAAATTGAAGATGATGTGCCCAACCTTTCCTAGAGTTATTATACGTGCAATGAGGTTTTCTTATTATTATACCTGTAATGGGGTTTTCTTATTACTTTGGGTGTTGATAAAATTGTTCTGCCAATTATTCAAAGTGTTAGGTGTTATAATAGGTATTCGATTTTTAAAAATATTCTTAATTTTTTTATTCATTTATGTGTCATGTCATTTGTTGATATAGGTTTTTATTCTCAAGTTGGTGGTAGCCTTTGTAGTGCTATGGAAGTTTTTTTTTTTAACAGAAACTTTAAAAGGTTTTATTTAAAACAGGTTGTGCACAGCCATTCATTACAGGGAAAAAGCGGGAATGGAGAGCAGCCATTCATTACAGGAAAAAAGCGGGAATGGAGAGTTCTTGCAGTTCAAAAATGGAGAAAACAAAACTGGTCCATGAAAATGACCAAAGAACTCCACACAGAGTTTTTACATAACATCTAATGCCTGGGGTAGTGTATACCCTAATAAACTGCTAACAAAGTAACTTCATAGTGTCTTCTTCTCAAGTTAGCTCTGATACCATGTTAGGTTGGGGAGTTCCCTATAGAACATGGAGCTAACTGCAAAGGTACCTTTGTAGTAATGGAGTTGTTCATCTAAACAACGAATGAATACCCCTCTATATATAATAAGACGTTTATCACGTTGTGATTCGTTCATGTTGCTAATGATAATGTCAACAAACTATATAGAGGCCTCTATAATACTATGGATGAGGTCCCCTATTGTTAGTTAAAAGTGAGTGCATCAAAGAGGAGCCAGTACTCAGCTCATTGTGAGCTAGAAATAAATCATGCGAGAAATACACTTGAGATACAAGCATTATTGGTTGAGTAAGCATATCTAGTAGCTAAGGAAGCTAAGTGAAAGACAAAAAAAACTAGGTTCAGATCTTCCAATTTAAGCACCCATCCATATTCTATAGGGAACTCCCCAACCTAACATGGTATCAGAGCTAACTTGAGAAGAATACACTATGCAGCTGTGGAAGATAGGGATTCTTACTTTTTGGGTCTCTCTCCACAATTTATCAGCAAAATAAGGCTAGGCTAACTCTCCATTGAAGGGCGCATCTTTCGATTCCGGGCATTTTCAGCTTTTGGTGTTGGAAATTAGGGTTTTTTATAAAAGATGAATTTTTGAGTGAGCCCGGCATAGGATTTCTCTCCTCATCAAAATTGAACTTTAGAGACCTGGGTCAATATTTTTGGTTGGGTGAAACTCCAGGAAAGTCAAACCCTAGTTTGACCCCGAGCCTGAAAAACCCTAAAATACTGAAACTGATAGTTTTGGTAGATTCTCTATATCTCGAGATTGGAAAAGTATCAGGTGCCAAAACTTTCACAGGTCGAAGATAAATTCCTAATGTACACTGTATCCACGTTTCAGCCTTAGTTTCGCTATATTCTAGGAGATAAGATTCCGCCAAGTTAGGGTCCTAGCCTCTCCCAGGATTCCTCCCCAAACAGGACACCTGGGGAAAATTACTATATCGCGGGCTACGAAGGTCCAAATAAAATTTCTCAAGATGTTCCAAAAAGGGAACAGACTTTAATTTCTATGGTAAAAGTTTCAGACCTCGAAGATGAAACAGTGACACGTGGCAGTCCATACAACTTCGCTATGTCGAACAGTCCTGAAACAGTGACACGTGGCAGTCCATACAACTTCGCTATGTCGAACAGTCCTGAAACAGTGACACGTGGCAGTCCATACAACTTCGCTATGTTGAACAGTCCTGAAACAGGTCACCTTGGGAAAATGCTCATAAGTCCCAATTTCTGAAACCAATTCTGATGAAACCTATGGTGTTGTAACAAGGACAGACGAGGCTACCTCAGTACGAAATTTTAGACATAGAGGATAAGTACTTTCGGAGATACCACAGAAACAATATCAAGCATTTCTGTAGAAGAAATTGGTAAACTAGGGCTTCCTGTTCTAGGAGATTCCCTCCACTGTTTTCAGAAAAGGAGAACATTGGACAGCTTGCCTTGAAGAGGTCTATCTTTCTATCCAATCAGATATGAAAGATTCCAAGTTTTGAAACTTAGGGTTTCTCTAACAAACCATAGATCAGTCAGCTCCAGAACTAGGATGGACACCTCAAATCGGTAAGATCTAATCTTTTGCTATTTACAGTTGAGGTTCTCATTTCAAGATGACTAATCACACCAGCTTGATGACAATATTGGTGAGGATGACAACTTCCAAGCATGGAAGTATAGGATCTCACTAGTTCTTGAAGGAAATGAATTGGACACCTACATAAGTAGAGAGGTTCCATTTCTAGAGGGAGATGAGGCTAAAAGCCTTACACAAGAAGAACTTGGTCAAGGCCAAGAAGATCATTGTTGATTCAATCACGGATCACCTTATACCACAAGTGTCTTCCCTAAAGACATTGAAAGAGATGTTTGATTCCTTGACCAAGCTATTTGAAGGGAAGAACATAAATCAGAAGATGACTTTGAGAAAACAGTTGAAGAATGTGAAGATCCAGAATGCAGAGACCATACAGTCATACTTTACAAGGGTCTCTCAAATCAAAGAACAACTTGAAGCGGTAGAAGAAGAAGTGGAGAATGCAGAAGTTGTGATAACCACCTTGAATGGCCTCCCAGGATCATGGGATTCATTCATTCAAGGAATGTGTTCCAGAAGGAAGTGATTACTTTCAGCAGTCTCTGGGAAGAGCACACACAAGAAGAAGTTCGAATCATAATAAGAGAAAAGAAGATGGGAGCAACTGAAGATCAAGATTTCACGATTCAAAGAATATACCTCAAGCGATGAGGAATATGAAGAACTCAATTCTTGAAGAGCCTCTTATCCATCTTGAGCATTTGGATAAGAAATGATGTTGTTATGAATGAAGAAGATGATGAAGCTGAAAGAAGGAGTCTACCCACGAAACAAATAAAGATAAGTATTCAATTGTAATTTCATGAGATTGTTTTGTTATGCATTTGTTTATATTCAGTTGATATATTATGCATGATAGAATGTTTGCATTAATGAAAGTGTACTACTAATATGCATGTGATGGGTAAGTAGCTCATGGTGCTATACAAATCTCCATTGCTGGTTATCTAGAATGAAACCTTTTTTATGACATATTGGATTAGTGCACATTCTCAATGTTGTCCTGGTAGAGATGGAAGGCATTTAGAAAGTTTCCATGAGATATGGATGAATGTTTTATTGGCTAAAATAGTTGCATGATCATATATTTATGCATAAGAATTTTCCATTATGAATATGCCTTATGAAATGTTTCTAACCATACAACTAATGCATTTGACTTCTAGGAAAGATCGTGTACAATCGCCTACAAGAAAAGAAGAATGAGACTTGTTCCGAAGAACAAGTGACGACAGTTCAAGAAAGAATCCAAGATGAAGAACAATATGATGATAATTTCAAAAGAAAGAAAGAGGCCTCAGAGACACTCCAGTTATGTGACACTGTTGAGCGACATCATTGATGCAGAGCCTTCTAGCTATGAAGAAGTAGCCAAGAAGAAAGGGAAGGAGAATACCAGTTCAAGAAGAATGATGTCTAAGATGCAATATTGAGACCTGAAGAGAAGTTTGTGGAATACAAGGCAATATTTGTAGCACGAGGCTTCTCACAGAAAGAAGACATAAACTACGAAGAGACATTTGCAGCCACTGGAAGTGAAGTCACATGACAGGAAGACTCATGTGTACAAATTAAAGAAGGCCTTGTACGAGCTCAGAAGAAACCCATAGGATAACACATACACGAGGAGCTTGAATATCACCTAGAGTGATGAAGATCTTAACCTTTGCTACAAGGTTGAATATGAAAACCTATAGAGGATGACAAGCTTGCAGATGGGTGCGAGAAGAATTTTTGAAAAGGTTCAAGATAGAGGATCTTGATATCCAGTGATCCTAGATGGATACATAGAATATTAGTAGTAGAGGAAGCTACTTGTCACTCCGGCACATAATGTTTCAGTGCATAGAGTATGAAAGACAGAGGGAGAATGATGCTCCACTTTAGAGGGAGTGACTGCAGAAGATCCTGAGGTTTGACATGGTATGATGGGATGGACAGCTTACTGATGGCTCTAGGCTTTACTGAGAGTAAAGCGAATTCCAACCTTTACTTCAAGGTTCAAGGCGGAAGACCAGTGATGCTCCTGTTAGATGTCGATGACTTGTTCCTGATAGAAAAGAGGAACTCATTAAAGTTGCAAGAAGGAGACTTGCTGCCAAGTTTTAGATGAAGGACTTGGATATGGTGCACTACTTTCTAGGCATGGAGGTGTGGCAGAATGCGGATGGAATCTCCCTGGGACAAGGGAAGTATGCAATAGATATCCTGAAGAGGTTCAGGATGATGGACTGCAAGTCCATGGCCACACCGATGGCATCAAAACTGAAGCTATTGAGTGATGCTTCATCGGAGATGGTTGATGCCACGATGTATCATCAGATGATTTGTTCCTTGATGTACCTAATGAATACAAGACCAGATATTTGCTTTGTTGTGAACACAGTGAGACATGTTCACCTGATGATTACAAAGAATGCATTGAGGTACCTAAAGGGTATAGTTGATTATGGTCTCAAGTATGAGGCTAATCAGAACATTAACCTAGAGGTTTATGTGGATTCGGATTGGGCAGGCAATGCCATTGTTAGGAAGAGAACTTCTTGGTTTGGTAGGATGGATTCCTACATGGCATTGAGTACAGTCGAGGCAAAAGATGTCTCCACTTGCTTTTTGGGAGGTAGTATGTCTCTTTTGAAAACTACTATTTGATTTGATTGATTTGACTTGCATTTTTGTACAATACAGAGAGGAGTAGTGAAGCTCCAGTTGGTGATCTAGATTGGGATCTATCGAAAGAGGGAGTTCTAGCATAGTCGGCGAGACAGGTTGTCTAAGCATAAAATCTTGGAGAAGCTCGTAGGTGGCTCAGACGTAAACGGTCTTGTAGGTTGTCCTCGGATGTAATAGGTCCTGGCAAAGCTTGCAGGTTATGCTTGGACTTAACCAACCTTGATTTGATTCTATGCTATAAATGGCCAGAGTAAAGTTTGATTACTTTAGGGAGAAGCTTGGTGTTCTCCATATCAAGGTTCCCTCCAAAGGGAATTGATGTGTCCGTTGGCCTTTTTGACATGGTGGAAGCCTGAGATTCACATGGTCAGATTTAAGGTCATAGATATTCTGATGTGATTGTGGGATGTGTTCCCACATGATCAGTGCAAAGACATTCTGATGTGATTGTGGGATGTGTTCCCACATGATCAATGCAGATCCATTCTGATGTGATTGAGGGATGTCTTCCCACATGATAAAATATAAGTGCAGAGCCATTCTGATGTGATTGTGGGATGTGTTCCCACGTGATAAGATGTAAGTCCAGAGCCTTTCTGACAAGATGAGGTTGGATGTAAGTGCAACACCTTTCTAACAAGATGAGGTCGGATGTAAGTGCAAAGCCATTCTGACAAGACGAGGTCGGATGTAAGTGAAGAGCTTTTATGACAAGATGATGTTGGATGTAAGTGCAGCACATTTTTGACAAGATGAGGTAGGATGTAAGTGCAGAGCCTTTCTGACAAGATGAGGCCAGATGTAAGTGAAAATTTTTTCTAACAATATGAGGTCAGGTCTGAGTGTTGGTCCTTTCTAACATGGGTTTTGGATGTGTTCCTCCCATGGCCAGATGTGAGTGTTAGGCGTGCCTTTCTGACATGGTTCTTGGATGTGTTCCTCCCATGTTCAAATGTAAGTGTTGGGTGGACCTTTCTAACATGGCTCATTCCATGGTCAGATATAAGTGCTGAAGATGTTGAAGACCTACCTAGGGGCTAGGCCTACAACCAGCATGAAAAAGGGTTGGCTCTGTAGAACTTCCTGTGACGAGAAGAATGAGGAGATAGCACCATTTGATTGAGATAGCGGAAGCAGTGATGTTGATGATGATCTAGTGATGATCCAGCTTTGATGATGATCCAGATCAAGTGATGATCCAGTGACGATCCAGATCAAGTGATGATCCAAACTTGATGATGAACCAGTGATGCTCTAGATCAAGTGATGATCCAAACTCGATGATGATGCAGTGATGATCCAGACTTGATGAAGATGACTTGACGATGAAGATGACTTGACAATGAAGATGACTTGAAGATGAAGATGACTTGATGGTGATCCAGATGATACAAAGAAGAAGACTTGTGCTGATAAATTGTGTCGAGAGAATACCTTCCTAGTTAAGAGGGAGTGTTGATGTATTTGTAACTTCAGAATGTATTCACTTGTATATCTTATGTATTGTACCTCGATGTTTATTCTGGGAAGTATCTGTAATGCAATTGAGTCATGTCATGCCTCGATGTTCCGATCGAGAGATTCAATAATGTAAACAAGTCATGTAAATTCATTAAGGTTAACCCTCCATTGTAAGTCGGGGCAATAGTCCCCACATTTGAGTCAAGGTTAACCCTCCTTGTTGATCGAAGGGAAAAGTCCCCACAGTTGTGGGGCACTAGGGTTATTAGAATCCCCTAGAGATGTCGGCCCTGGTAAGTAATTGTTAAGTGAGGACGACTTGTTGGAGTGGACTTTAAGTGAACGAAAGAATATAAATAGAGAGTGAGCCTCTCTATTTATCACACACACACTCACTCACTGGAGCGCATGAATGAGAGAAGAGAATCTCTCTCAAGTGAGAGAGAGAGAACAGCTGTGGAGATCAACTTTTCTATCTTTAGGTTTTACACTGCCATTGGTCCTCATTCTATCTCTGAGAAAGTTGTCGGGTTTTCTCCTTTATGGTTTCCCCGAGGAAAATTACTTGTGTCTCTTATCTCTTGTGATTTTTGATGTGCATGTTGTTCTCTTAGATAAGATCCTAGATCATATTTCTTAAATGATAAAATTCTAACACACAAAACATGTCAAGAAATTGAGAGTGCTAGAAGCCCAAAAATCCATAGGAAGACCCAGATTTGGAAGCCCGGAAGTGGAATTTCATGCTTGAAAATCACATGGCCATAAGTTGGAAAAATCAAAGAGTGGAATGAAGTGGGAGTGAGATCAAAGGTCAAAATGTCTTGATAAATCCAGTGAAGGAAAGAATCTCTAGATATTTAGCAGCTTGGACCTTTCTATTCCCATCCTGAAGAGCACTTGAGGGAAGGGGTGCTTGAGGGTCTATGTAGCAGAGAAGGGGACCATTCTTGTGTTGGGTATGGTAGGTATTGTGGTTTCCAAGGTTGTTGGGAACCAAATTGAGATGCTTGTAGCTCTGTGGTTGAGCTCATTGGCTTAGATATCTCCTTTCCTGCCTTCCTACTTGCTTGACAAACCTAGTTGTGTGTTGGGTTAGCATCAATATTTGTCCTTATGGCTATGAGTGATCCCGAGTAATTCCTTCTTAGTGGATACATAGCCTATGTCAGGGGTGGTCTCTTAGCTGAAAGAATATAGGTTTGGCATACCTACGATTGGGTGGAACGTTGCTCGTCCATAGCCAGTTGCTCGAGCAATTTCAATTAAAAATAAGTTTTTACTACTATCTCTGATTATGCCAAATTCATGTGTTATGAGTGATTGTTCATTATGTTAAATTGAATGAGCTGAACCAACATGAATTGTTCAATTAGATGCCTATGAATATCATGAAAGTGAATTTATTGTTGTGCATGGTTTTATTGTTATTCCTATGAGAGTATGTTGGTATAATCATGTTTTGTGTGCATTGATATAGTTTAATTCTGATATGTATGTTTAATATGCATTTGCACAAGCCTTTAGTTGTTTATCAATTTTGCGATTTGACCATGAGGGAAAATTTTAGCATCTTGCACATCATTCATGTTTCCTATGTGGGTCAAATTGATGGGAGGGGACGTGACACCATGTCCCCTTAAATTCAATACAAATTGGTTGTAGGAGGAGGAATTACAAAATTTGATTAAAAGTGAAAGGAAGCATGAATATAGTTTAGTTGGGATCCCAACCAATGTCCAATTTGTAGAATCATTGAATAATATCAAATCTAAGGTGACAAAATGGGTTGTTGCAACATCTAAATATAGAGATAAGATTCTAAAAGACGACGAGGAAGAGTTCATAATGCTTCACATGTATAATGAAAGATGGGTCTTTAATGAATAAAAAAATTGAATTTGATTGAGCTAGAACGAAAATTAAAGAGTTCTTTTGCTAATAGGGAAGTCGGGTGGAAACTAGAAAGTATAGAAGTATGTTTAAAAAATGGTTATGAGAATACCAAATTCTCCTATCATTTTTCTTACCATAAGAAACAATAAAATATTGTATGGGATATTGAAGATGGGGAAAGGGAATGGTAAAAAATACATAGTGAGATAATCGGAGTAGGGGTTTAGACAACTTCAAAATATTTAGAAGAAATCTAATCGAGCAAATCTAGCTAAAACTGTCAAATTAGCTGCATTCTTTCCAGTATTTGTGACGAACATAATGAGAATCTCTTAGAGGTAGTTGCCAAGGAGGATTAATAGTAGTGTTATCATTATTCAAGAAAGACAAATTCTAGCCCCTAATGGGTGTATCGTTGAGTTTATTCTTGGATTCTATGAACTTCTAGACCAAAATTTGTTAAGGGTGATTAAATACGTCAAGAACTCAGGTAGGATGCATGGGAGCTCAAATCAACTTTTATTGCACTTATTCTGAATAAATAAAAACATGAGATTTTGATGATTTAAGGTATATCCAGCTCTATAATTATATCTATAAAATTATAGGGTCATTGCCATTAGGATCAAATGAGTTCTCTTAGAAGAAATATCTTCATAACAATTTGGATTTTTTGAGGGAAGGCAAATCCATGAAGTTATCGATACAATACAAGTGTTTCTTAATTATATAAAGGGTAAGAATAAGTTATCTAAGGTCATCAAGTTGGATCTATCAAAGGAATATGTTAGAACTAGTTGGTCGTTCTAAGGCTAATGTTGATTCATGCAGGGTTTAATATTTTTATTGTGATTTGGATTATATTAGATCTGTAACCATGGTGTACTTTTCCCTATTGATAAATGACACAACATTAAACATTTTTTAACCTAAATGGGGATCAAGGTAGGGATTCCCTTAATCCCCCTTATTATTTCTTTTGGTAGCTAATGGGATAAGTAGGGTATTCATGGAATTGTAAAGGAGAGGTAGTGTTCAAACGATAAAGGTGTGTTCAGTCTTGTTAACCCATATTTTATTTGTAGATGATGTTGTATTATTTTTTAGATAGATCAAAGAGAGAAACTAGAAAGATTCAATAAATTTTAAACATTTTGTGTGGATTCTATGATGGAGTCCAATGCTAAAAAGTATGCATATGGTTTAAGTGGGATGAGGGAGGAAGTCATTCAAATATTATATTCAATTGTATCTCTTAAATTCATTGATGTGCATGACGACTTAAAGTACTTGGGTTTCGTCTTAAAACCTAATTGATAAGATAAAGAAGACAGAGGGTGTTTGATTAAAGGATTGGGGATATAATTTTATCATTGGTGCAACATATGGATTTCAAGGGGAGGACAATTAACTTTGGTAAAATATGTATCTGAAGGTTTTCCTTATATTTTCACTTTCTAGCTTTCATTTCAAAAGGATTTCTAGAAAGGGTTAGGAGTTAAATTTCCCATGGGGAGGGATATATGATACACAAGGGATTCATTTATTTCAATGGATAGATATAGATAAGCCAAAATATATGGGAGGTTGAGGTCTTCAGCATATTCACCTATTTGGTAAATCACTAGTAGCAAATTAAAGCATGTGGAATCCAATGACAAAAGAGAATTTGTGGATGTAAACACTAGAACATTAGTATATAGCTCCATGAACATTCATGTATTGGATAATAAATCCCAGGAAAAACATAAAAAAACATATATGTATAATCAGTGGAAGGCTTTGATTCAAAACTTTCTTATTATTAGTAATAATTTAACATGGAATGTAGGAAATGGCACACATGTGATCTTTTGTGCAGATTCTGTCTTTGGTTTTGGGATTGCCATTATACTACCTCTTAGATGATCTTCATAACGAAGGCTTATACTCCTTAAAACAAGCAAAAGATAATCATACAACTACTATTTGGTCATACAGATGGAATTAACTCAGTACTTGGAATTAGAAGGGGATAATGAACCTAAATGGAATATGTTGGTTGCAATGTTAATGAAGAGACATATAGAGTTAAGGAGGAGTATGACACAATGGCATGGGGATAGGATAATGATTCAAGGTCATACACTCCTAGGAAAGTGTACAAAGTAATTATATTAATAGATGATCAAGTGGTGGACACAAATATTGAAAAAAAAACTAAATACCCAAGCTCTTTTTATGGTTATCCCTTACAAATAAGGTCTTCACTTCAAGAATTGATACACAAGAAGGGTGAAAGTGGACCAAGTCATCATTATATATATAAAGTGTTTGGAATCTAATCCTTTGAGTTAGAATATTCTCATGTGTTGTATTATTATTCATCATTTTCATGATAAAAGGAAATGTTGAGTCATAGGGGAGACCAAGATTCATTCGAGAGTCCAAGAGGCCACTTGGAATATGAACTCCAAGGTCACTTCTCATGTATATATGTGCATTGGTTAATGAAAAGTAAATGTGATTTGACACCTATCTTTCTATTTTGTGTGGTTATCCTATTTTCCTAAATTAGATTTTGTTTGCCAATATTATTTATGCCCTATTGGAATCCTCATAGTGGTATCAGAGCCTATTTTGAACATGCATCTTGTGTTTTAGAAATACAAACCCATTGGGATTGTATTTCTATGTTTCATTTCTCTTGGTGAATGCAATGCATGGAACTACATTGAAAGTTGGTGAATACTTCTTTCTCCTCTAGTGCGTTGCATGTGTGTGATGACTTTGATGTATGTTGCGACCTCTCTCCATGAAGAGTCATCAAAATTCGTGACCCCAAGTTGATGCATCATGTTTGTTATGGAAGAGCTGATCAAATAAAGGATGTGAGTGGTGTTGAAATGATAGTTGTTTCATGTCACTTTTGTGGAGATGCCAACATAAATCCTTGATAAAGGCAAGAAAGGGAGACCTAGACACTAAGAAGGCTTGGTGAAGCATGAAGCCAATGTTGATAAATACTCATCCATTATTCATTGATCTCTTGGGAACTACGCGTGTTATTCTTAAGTTTGCTACATGGAAGAATGTACCTATAGTTGTGACCATCGTAGAAAATTATTCAAATACTATATGATATTTTATGCATGAACTCTGCACGAAGGTTGAATATCACTGTGATATGTCCTCCTTAATGAATAGCATGAAACCTACTTTGAAGTTCTCCTTGAAGCACCTATGCTTTGTTTTTCTATATTGAAATGCATGGAACATGAATCTCTTTGAACCCTAGACTGATTTATAAAGGTGAATATATTGCCACCGTGTAAATACCATATAAATACTTGCGAATTCTCTAGGGATATATTGTTTCTACAAAGTATACTACATGGAGTTAAGTTGATGTGACCTCCTCGATGACTACATTTATCTATGATGCTTGAAGCTTGCCTCCATTTATGAGACTACTCACTTGAGACTATGCAGGTGGTTTATCCCTGGAAGAAACCTAAACATCTCTGCACTGAGAAAATTGATTGACTCCACTCAATTGAAAAGCTATGACTCCATTCCTCTTTTTGTCTGAAGGATAAGATCACTAGGAGATGTTGTTGGAATTCAAACTTTTCCCCAATGTATGGGTGTTATTCCTCACAAGAACTGAAGCTGCAACTTGTGATAAATAGTGTATGTTGGCTATGTATATGATAGGTACATGTTCTCTCT
Source organism: Pseudotsuga menziesii (assembly GCA_001517045.1). Classification (NCBI taxonomy): domain Eukaryota; kingdom Viridiplantae; phylum Streptophyta; class Pinopsida; order Pinales; family Pinaceae; genus Pseudotsuga; species Pseudotsuga menziesii. Next base: position 148,853 of record LPNX011049227.1, read on the forward strand.
CCCTTTTGAAGGATTCCTGGAGCCGCATATCATGTGGTAAATCCCAAAGAAAAATCTGAATTGAAAATATTGGACCTGTAAAATCTATCCAAATGTTGAAGTATGTGTGGAAAAGTGTATTCACATTTAATGAAGTAGACTATTGTTGTGAGCTCAATATTTAATTTCTGCAATCCGGGTTGACGACCGAAGGACTGGTTACGAGTGGAAGACTGTGTGAAGTTGTATTAGTATTCATTGATATTAGTCTGAAGAGTTCATGTAGCGTTGGAGTTGTTATTTGCTGCATTAAGTGAATATCTACTACATGTAAGAATTCTAAAGCCTTGATGGCAACATGAGTTCCATAAACAAGCTAAGAATCTAAGCACACAATTAACCTCATTGGGAATTGTAGAGAATTAGCATAAGGAGAGAAGAAGAAGAATTAATGAACACACATTAATGAATGATCAATAAATGATAATTGATATTATTACAATGGTAATACATCCTTATAAAGGAAAATAGAGTTGTATGGAAACAACTCTTAAATATCAAAAAGGTTGACTTACCAAAATATAATAAACCCCCATAGGTGGCTAAAGTACTTCCCAAATCATTCAAGGAACTCACGAATTATAAAACGTATGAGTGAGTTGTCAAGAGTTATGGAAAACATGCTAATCCTAAAAAATGGATAGAAATTCATGAAGGATGGGTTGGAAACAAAAGAACCAAGTTTCCTAGTTAACTAGCTTTACCTTATCCACAGAAAAGGAGGATAAAGCAGAATAAAGTAGAATCTGTAGTAAAGCGTATTTACCAATTATGGATGTCCATGAAGTGGTCAAGATCAACCCAAAATCAGAAATAAATCATTCCTCTGGTATAGATGGCATGTGTTGACTTTAAGGTGCAAGTGGATGCCAACTAATTAAGCTAGTGGGTAGATAATTAATCAAATAATGGTTAATTATTTTATCCTAAGTTATGAGTGGGTTTAATATATTCCAACACCCCTCTTTCCGTCTAACTTTATGATGGTATGTCAAAAATATAGGTATATATAGGGCTCGACAACAAGGCTATGGTCACCCTTTAACAATTATTATGTTCATAAAAAGCTAAGGAAAGAGCCAAAACCACATCGGGAAAATCCTCCCTCAAGAAAGGACATGAGAGGAGAACCAAAAAATGTTGTTGATGTTGCTTCAAACTAAATGTTGATGTCTGGAGGAATCTTCTTCTTGGGAAGAAGAGAAATCTGCTCACTTGGATCAAAGACACATGTAGGATGGAAACTAGAACCATGTAGAACAACTAAGATCCAATGATGTGAAAGCTCTTAAGAGTTGTAATCAGATCCAAGATGATGTAATGACTTGAAATTCAAACCAATAGAGATGAAATCAGCTCCAGATAGGTGAAATAAGAGTCCAAGCGGATGTATGAGATCTCCAACTTCATTTACACAAAGAGGATGTGTGCAAGTGATCATGTAGGAACATAGAGAGGGCATATGATCAAAGAGTGTGAATGCATGGGATCCATGGGTTGATATAGCTTCCAAAGAATCCAAAAGAACACATATAAGCATATCAATTAGACTCATGGGAATACACTGGTAATGAATCCTCTGTAGTATAAGTATGAAAGGAGGAATGAAAGAGACATTCAAAATCTTCAAAGAGGCTTTGAGTATTGATGCCAAGAACAAAGGAGAATATGTAGAAGCACATGAGATCAAGTAAGGTAAGTGGAAAGACACTAATAGGACTTGATATGGCTAAGAAAACATCCTGGAAGTCACTGGGTTACGCACCATCAATGAGAGAGTTATGCACAAAGTGTGAAGGATTTGGCACATAGATCTCAAAATCTAAGATAGAAGACATAGAGAATAATGACTGTGTGAGTGAATCATCATCAATAACAATAGCAGCTCCATCTGTCAGTTCTTTTTCAACATCAGTATCTTCAAGAGACACAGAAAAATATTGCTCTTCAATATTTGCTTCTTCATTGAAGGAGGAAGCATTTGAATCAAAAAGGGTAGTAGCAACATGAAATGTATGAGAAACGTCTTCATCATAAATAACTTCATCAGAGAATGTAGAGGCCAAGACATATTGAGAGAGAGCACATGAGAAGATGCTGGATTCGCTCCATGCTTCATCTTTTGCTTCCTACACACCAAAATCTTTGTCCAAATTGTTCCAGAGCTCAAATAGTTATTCAGCAGAATCTATGAGATGATGTATATTTGGAGACATTGCCAAGCACATGATTCCATAAGATCTATCATAATTATTCATCCAGTCAATCTTCTCTTCATAAGACTCAAGTTCGCTCAAAGTACCAATGGAGACATCAAAGAGACGTTGCCTCTTCAAGTATGCGCTCATATTTGGCTTCCAATCAGCATAGTTGAAAAGAGATAGTAGAGGAACTTTCGAATCCTTATTGAAGTTGTTGCACTTGCAAATAAACCTGCAAATCTGAAAGGAGAATTAATTGATGAGCTCCCAAATCTCTAATACCATGTCAAGGATTTGAAGTCCTAGGATCTTATACCATGTCAGAGCTTGAAGCTTTTGATATCATGCAGAGCCTTGATGGATTTGGAAACCTTGCGCTCTGATACCATGTCAGAATTGTAAATCCTTGATGGCAACATGAATTCCATAAACAAGCTAGGAATCTAAGCATACAATTAACCTCACTGGGAATTGCAGAGAATTAGCATAAGGAGAGAAGAAGAATAATTAATGAACACATATTAATGAATGATCAATAAATGATAATTGATATTATTACAATGGTAATACATCCTTATAAAGAAAAATATAGTTGTATGGAGACAACTTATAAAGCTCAAAAAGGCTGACTTACCAAAATATGATAAACCCCCATAGGTGGCTAAAGAACTTCCCAAATAAATCAAGGACCTCATGAATTAGCAAAATCATGAGTGAGTTTTCAAGAGTGATGGAAAAACATGCTAATCCTGGAAAATGGAGAGAAAGTCATGAAGGATGGGTTGGTAACAAAAGAACCCAGTTTCCTAGTTAACTAGCTTTACCTTATCCACTGAAAAACAAGATAAAGCAGAATCTATAGTAAAGCGCAGTTACCAATTTTGGATGTCCATAAATTGGTCAAGATCAACCCAGAATCAGAAATAAAGCATTCTCGAGGTATGGATGGCATGTGTTGACTTTAAAGTGCAAGTAGATGCCAACTAATTGAGCTAGTGGGTAGATAATTAATCAAACAATGATTAATTATTTTATCCTAAGTTATGAGTGGGTTTAATATATTCCAACACTACAGAGCTAGAAGAACAGTCTCTTTTGGTGAAGATTTCCCATTCATGGAAAATCAGACACCTTTTCCAATATGCCTCAAAGAGATACTTCTAATTATTGAAGATCGTGTTGGGCTGGTGCGAACTAAACATTTATACAAACTTGTTATCTTGTTTTTGTAGTTGAACATTGAACCTCAAAAATTCAAGATCGAAGTCTACCTTGCATAGGATTTAATATTAGATTTTCTAGTCTTTTGTTTGTTCATGAAGGCAATGATTTGAATAAGTATTGCGTAAGTAATTAAGAGTTGTGTTGAGAGCAATTTGATATTTTTGTTGTTCCCCTGTATGCTTGAAGCATTGACAGTATGTGAAAATTTTATTATTACAAGACAACCTTGTACAAAATTTGCAGAGACCATTGTGATTTCTCACTGACAAAACTGAGTTTGCAACATATTTCTATAGTTGCAGAATTGATTTTCATGTTGTTGCATAATTGAATTTGTATGCTGCAGAATCAATTAAGTGTTGTATAATTGATTGTAATTTATAAATGTTATAGAAATAAGTTATTGTGTTGCAGATTAAGCTCATTGTAGTGAAGCTTGAAACTCCTACAAAAATTGTTAGATGACTATCTAACTGTTGAATGATGGTATTGGATTTCAAAAAAAGAATTGGGAGTGATTATTGCAGGTTATTGTTGGCATTTTTGAAGAAAATTGCAGATCTGAAACTAGTAAGTGTGCAGTTGCTTCAACATAGGAAAAGTGCAGATCTAGATCCACATCATTTTAGGTACAACAGATTCCTCAATTCAACCATCATATGTGTAACATGAAACTATGTTTGTTTGTAAGTGCTTGTGTAATTTTTGTACTTGCTTGTGTTTTATAATTATCAAAATTGGAAGGAAAAAGTTGAATTGTGTATTGTATATGGGTGCATTTTAGGCTATGACTGAAACCCCTTGCCTTTTAAGGTTTGAATATGGTGATTTGTAAAGGGTGGAGTTGCAAGAATCCCTGTGTGTTTTACTCTACCCAAAATTCTCCTTTTTCACCTGACAAGGGAGAACATTATGTCAGGCTTCAAGTTTTGAAGCCTTCTTCTAATTACTAGCAGCCATGGCCTTCTTCAAGTAAGTCAAAGCAAGTGAGCTTGAGCCACAGATAGTTTCAAAGGCTAGATTTAGTAAAGAACCACATAGACAAAAAATAACCATTTCCATACATCTCATTTTTGTTGTGTCTAGTTTTGACACCTTGAGACTCTCCTCACTTTCAAAGTCCTCATGTGTTTTGTGTCTAGTTGTAACACCTTGAGACTCTCCTCTCCTCACATTGTTCTTGACATGGGGGAAATGAAGACCGTTAGTAACAAGCGAGCGAGATCAAGTGAGCATGTGAAGAGCTATGTTTGACTGAGCTCCAAAGTTGGTGGTCATCCTAAAACCATTGGTATCGAGAGAAACTTCATGTAGAGGAATTAGGTGCAAGCTTCTAGCTAACTTACTTAGGAAAATATTGTCAAGATGGAAATGTTCAGCAAGATGCAGTTTTTCACTTCCTGTTTTCAGCTCTCTAGATGGTATGTGGTCATCCTAAAACCACATTTCAATAGAATACTTCAGCCTCCTATTTCTTTTGATAGAGAATCTCTAAGCATTTGTGCCAAGTTCCAGACATAACCTCTGAACCTCTACGCCAAGTTTGATAGTTTGTGGTCAGCTTCAAACCACCCACATAGTAGAATATTTTGGCTTCCGCTAACCATTTTGGTTGGTGGTCAGCCAAAACCACCTCTTTAGAGATATCTTGTATTTAATAGAATATGATACAAGCTTCCGCTAACTTTCTTTGCATAGTGGTTTGTCAAGCCTTTTTATTCAACTCTCTTATTTTTCTTGGACTCTTATACACCCTTCGGATTAAGGTGGGAATTGTTGGGAATATAATCCTTTGGGTTAACATATTCCCATATGTTGTATTATTATTATTCATCTTTTTCATGATAAAAGGAAATGATGAGTCATGGGGGAGACCAAGGGTCGCCCGAGAGCCCAAGAGACCACTTGGAATATGAACACCAAGGGTCACTTCTCATGTATATATTTACATTAGTTAATAAGTAAATGTGCTTTGACACCTATATTTATGTTTTTTGTGGTTATACTATTTGCCTAAATTGACTTGTGTTTACCAATATTATTTATGCCCTATTAGGATCCTGACATAGGGGAGCAGAGGAAGACATGGGTTATTTAATTTTCAAATGCACCTATGCAAGCCTATTCTAGAAGGATGTAAAGAACTTGACTAATTGTCAAAATGTATGGAATTGTTCTACAATAGAGGATTTCTTGGGGAAGTGGTTCAGGAAAAATTAGTTAAAAGCATTCAGGGGTTTACCTTGCTTAGCGATGTGGAGCATATGACCTACTTATAATGATAATATATTTAAGGTCAAATAGAGGCCTACTTTCCAAGTATTTTGATTGGTGTATAATTTATTCCAAGGTTTCAAGATGGAGGTGAAGGTAAAAGTTTCAAGACAAATAGGGGAGTTATTGTTGAAAAATCATATACATGGGACCTCTTTGATGGAGCCAAATCATTTCCATATTTCTACAAAATATTTGTGGTGCTAGTGGAAAATAGATTGTTTAAGGAGGGTCAACATGTTGAACTTGGCATCTTGATGTTGTAAGAATAATTGGATGAAGTTCTATAGTAGACTCCTTAGCCAATGGCATGATGTAGTTGTTAAAAAGTTGTTAGTATCTTATAATATATCATTTGGTTATTTTGTGTATGTTTATGTATAAAGTCCACTAAATGGACTGAACATTCAAGATAATATATATTAGGAAGTATTTTTTTAAATTGAGGGTTTTTAATTTCCTTCATATATATAGTCGTCAATATAGAGTATGAGAAGACAATGATTTTGAATAAGTTAATTTTTAAGAAAGTGCTAAGGACATCTAAAGAATGCAATTATATATA
>LPNX011049227.1:161391-254136 GCA_001517045.1 Pseudotsuga menziesii
AAATACTGCCTTAGTTGGCATGCAGTTCTATATGTTGTCTTGTTGCATGAATATTTGCACCCAACATACCTTGGAAAGTGTGCTAGTTTCCTGTGCTTTTTTATGTGAGAATTTCCTTGGGAAGTGCACCCTCCTTCTAGTTTCCCTTGTTATCCTCTCTCTGCTATGATCTATTTCTTCCTCTCTGCTTCATCTCTCAACACTCTCACCTACTGAAGTGTGCATAATCTTCTCCTTAGATCTCCTTTTATAACTTTATGGTGTCCAAATACTTAACCCTAGATATCCAAAGTGATTGATGATCAATATTAGATATTGAGCACTTTAGATCTACAATTGTTACTAAATCTATCATTGACACAACTTAAGTCGCTTTTTGGTCGTTATAATATAAAATTCACTTTAATTTCATAAAATAAAGTTAATATCTAGAGAAGATCTTTTTGGACCACTTCTACAGGCTAAACATGCAACCTGCAAAAGTACTTGTTTGAACTACACAAAACAACATTTAATAGTGATTTCAATTAAAAAAATAACCTGCTCCTCAAGTGGGAATAACTTCACTTCATAAGCTTATAATAAACTTTCATGATAATAAGCTCTTAGCAGAATCTTACACTCCTGAATAGGCTTGTGATAATAATAATGATAATGGTTTCTTTGTGTGCATCAGCAAGCAATAATCCATTCGTATCTTCATGTGAATAACACGTTGTCTCACAATGCTTAGTGGCTAATATTAATAAGAATAGCAATAATCATTTGTATTAAGCACATAAGTACATAATAATGATGCACTTCCCTCCCCTGAATTCATTGGCACCATGATGACACCCAGTCATAATAATGATGCACTTCCCTTCCCGTAGTGGATATCGTTCCCCCTCGATTTAGTTTCCTTGCACATTAGTTTCCTTGCATGTTCACCATGCTTTAGCCAGTGCATGGTTCTACTACAAAATCAAAATATTGTTTAAATGCCATAGCGTTCATTAGAGGGGCCTTGGTCTTGAGCTCCACACCATGAACCAATACAAAAGTACAATTACATAATAGGGGTTAAAGTGAGGGGTATTGCATTCCTCTTCCCCTTAAAGCAACACCATCCTCAATGTTTCCAGTCGTTCTCCACTTCAAAAACTTCTCTCTAATTCTCAGCTGCTTTGACACATTAGCACTTCTATTTTCAAGTTTTAGGTTCCTTCATTTGTCCTTTCTAAGACAAACACATGTCCAACATATCCTTGAAATGTATTCAATGTTTTTTTGTCTTTTGCATCTAGAATTACCTTAGCTTCCACAACAACAATATAAGAATTTTCCACACCATAGTAAAAAATATACATTGTGTGATAATTTTAAATCAAAAGAAGAAGGCATGATAAAATATAAATGCATTTAATGAGCTAGTTATCTCCCGAAATATTATCATGCCTTCTTGATATTGTTGTAGCAATTTAATTGGATGACTAAGGCTTCATCATTTTTCCTTTTCCTCCTAACAGCAGTTTCTTATAGTCAGCTTTACTCTTAAAGGTTTAACCTGATATACTCAATATCCCAATTCAACAAGTTATTTTGCACATAACATAAATATATGTTTCCAGGAAGATATCCCTAAGGCATCAAATCCTATCATTTCATTTGACTTGTTTCTAGATTAGTCTTACAATGCACCTGCGATGTTTGCTAAATGTTGGGTATATTATATTCTTTGCATGTGTGTGTGTGTGTGTTGGGTGGGGGGGTCTAACGATCCTCACCCATATAGTGCTATCTTGTATGCATCGAGTGTTGGATCATGGGGGATTATGGGGGGGGGTGTTAATTCCCTCCCCCTTTCTCAAAAAGAACATGCATTAGCCCGTTGTTGATACGAGCTCAAGGCGATTCACGAGCGAAGAGAGTTTGAAATTTTTTGGGTTATTCTCGGGCTATTTTAGGGGTTTTTCTAAAAACATTTAATCTACTCCAGTTTAAGGGATTGGGGTCTATTTCCAATCCATGTTAACATATTGGGGTTTTGGATTTTGCGAAACACCTACATATTGTATTCTGAGTGGTTGATAATCATAATGAGAAAGTAAGAGGTGTGGATTTAAGTTTTATCGGTTAGGGATTTCTAGGTTAAATCTCTGTGTATTATGCGTGAATGATGTGGTGTAATCTCTATTTTGCTTAAAATAATTTGTATGATTTGCTTCTCTACACATATTTAAAACTTATACTAACACCATAAGTTATCAACATATTATAAACACACGTTATAATCAAATCCGGAAAACCCATGTATTCCTTTTTACACCGTGATGAGATTAGCACCTCCAATCAATATTCTCATCACTAAGCAAGTGATCCAAATGACAATATATTTTTTCCAGGGAAAAAAGTTGGTAATTTATTTCTTATAAAGAGTAAAATTACATCCAATACACATGAGTCTATCTTACATTTGATATTAAAATATTCCACTATTCAACAAAAAAATAGAGAGATAAATCTCATCTAAAACAAAAGCCAAAAAATAAGGGGGAGTCTTTCTCAACCCAAAAACGAACAATCGTATTCTTAGACAATAATAGAGCAATGCTCAACTGAAAAAACTTATCGATGCTGGAGAAAAATATCAATCCAATATATACATAAAAAATAGACCGTTGTGGGAGATAAACTCAACCATTAGTCTAATATACCTTTGTTATAGAAATTTGTTGCAGAACCTGGTCTTATGATGAGCCTTGAATAATTGATCATTGCACCAGCAATTGACCTTCTTCGAGCACCACTTCTTCCTTCACAAGAGAGTTTGAAACAGTATTATGTTCTCTGAATATATGGACCAGCGAGCAGCATGAGAATCTAGATATTAGGGATACCCCTCTCTTAAATAATGGATGAAGACAAATATTTGTGCATTTTTCCTTCTCCAAATACCAATTTATCACCAATAAGGTTTTCAATAAGATATTGATGGTATAGATTCCATTTTCCAAATCAAGATAAATGAGTGCTATCAAACTCATCAGCTCAATAAAATTGCTAGGATAATTCCTTGTTCCTCTTTTATACTTCAATTGGATACCATTAAAGACGATGAAACCACATGCTACGCTATATCCTATATTTCCTTAGAAGAATCATTGCAAAATCTACAGGGAACCATAAGATCGAATACCAAATCTTGAGTGATTCTCTTCGATTTCAATTTATGGGAAGGAGGCATATGAATAAAATATTTGAATCGATGGAATGCCAAAAGGGGAGAGGGAGATATATCCTTAAATTTCCTCATTACTAGGGATCCACAGACACCAACTCATATTCATTGGGAGAGCATAGTAGTCTAAATTCCTCCCATTGGATAACAAATTTCTCCACGCCTTAAGAATGAATTCCCCACACCATTCTGGGAAATCACCCAGAGCTTTGGCTACACACTAGAATTCGTTTGAAAAATCACAAAATAGTAATAGATGGTTGATGGAACCCAAAGATTATTTGCATAGAAAACAAATATTAGGACCAAGATATACTCTCTTCTGTAGATTGTCCCACATGAGCTACTTTTTTCATAATGCCAACCAAAAAAAAATCCTTTGGAGGAAATAACAGCTTTCAAAAGGCTTTCCATTTGAAGATAACTAGCTCCTTTGGTGAAAACCTAAAAGAGCTTGATAGCCTATTATGAATTTGTAGTCGTCATCTTCCCCAATCAAAATCCAAACTAATTTATATTCATCCAATTTAAGAGAAAAATAAGCCCGACTCAAACTTGTTGAGTATCTATCCCACTGGAGAGAAAAATCTTTAAGAATATGCATTTGAGTTGCTAAGGGCCACCTTACATCCCACAAAGAATCTGATGTTGGTTTGTAAATATCCTTAAAAAATTTGTACTCAACATTATTTATATAAGAAACAAAGTCCATCGACAAAAGGTCCACTTAATCAACCCCTATAATAGGGTCTAAGCCCAAGAAAATATTGTTCCCCTTCCCTTGGTACCAAGCAAGATTATATGCAATAAGGGAATGACTTTTTTGCATAGCATGCTAGAAGAGAGAGCCATTAATGATTACAGAGAAGGATTGAAAGCACGAGGTGATCGATCTGGGAGCAATAAATTTTTGAATTATGGTAGTCTTCCATAAACCTTTTTCAAATATTAATCTCTAGAGGCATTTTGCTGCAAACACGGAAGAGAAGAGATTAAGATATTTGAAGCCCCATCCACCAAAATACTTGGGAAGACATAACGAGTCCCATTTTCAAAGAGGGTAACTACATTGATTTTCCTTACCAACCCATATATAAGCAATACAGATCTTCCTTATTGAATTTATTAAAACTTTTGGGACGTAGGCTAACAACATCCAAAAACTAGGATGGCCTCCAAAACACTCTTGATAAGTGTGACCCTTCCCACCAAATAAATCCAATGGTGATACTAGAAGGACATCTGCTTCTTGATTTTTTTAATGAGCTATTGCCATTCCGTAATGCGACAATCACTAGCCTTTAAAAGAAAGCTAAGATACGTGAAATAATCAGCCGAGGGAAGCACCGAATATGGGAGAGACTTTTGGATCATAATATTCAAATTCTCACTCATCGAATGATAGTGAAGAGAGGATTTACGAGCGTTAATCTCCATTCTCGTAGATGAAGGGAATAATCTTAGAATTATTTCCAAACATTTTTCTTCCCCGAGATTTGCAAACCCAAAAATTAAAATATCATCCAAAAATAATATTTGAATCATTGAAAGAGTCGATGAAATGTTTACCCCTTGTAGGTTACAAAGAGTGTGTTCATGATTGATATGTCTGTTGAGAACTTTGAAGGAGGAAGGAGACCTGTTGACAAGAACCACATAGGATACACTTGAATAGAAAGCTTTAATCCAATTGATAAAATAATGAGGAAAACCTATTTATGTAAGAATAATACGAATGAACAACCAATTAAACTTATCTCAAGGCCTTAGATAATTATGGTTTTAGCATAATCATAGATCAATACTTAGGATGGATCGTATAAATATATGTTTCTGGGAAGATATCCCTAATTCATCACATATTATCATTTCATTTACCTTGTTTTTAGATTATTCTTACATTACACCAGCGATATTTTCTAAATGTTGGGTATGTTATATTCTTTGCATGTGTGTGTTGGGGGGGCGGGGGGGGTGTCTGACGATCCCCACCCATCTACTGTTTTGTCGTATGCATCGGGCGCTGGCTCAAGGGGGTTATGGGGGTGGGGGGGGCATGTTGATTTCCTCCCCGTTTCACGAAGCGAACATAAAAAATGGGCATTATCCCGTTGTTAATATGAGCTGAAGGCGAGTCGTGAGCGAAGAGAGTTTGGAATTTTTTGGGCTATTTTCGGGCTATTTTGGGGTTTTGTCTAAAAACATGTAATTTAATCCAAGTTAAGTAATTGGGGTCTATTTCTAATCTAGCTTAACATAATAGAGTTTTATATGTTGTGGAACACATACATATTGTATTATCAGTGGCTAATAATCATAATGAGAAAGTAGAAGGTGTGGCTTTAAGTTTTACCGGTTTTATCGGTTAGGTATTTCTAGGTTAAATCTTTGTGTACTATGCGTCAATGATATGGTGTAATCTATATTTTGCTTAAAATAATATGTATGTTTTGCTTGTGTACACAGATTTAAAACTTACACTAACATCATAAGTTATGCACATATTATAAACACAAGTTATAATCAAAACCGAAAAACCCATGTATTCCTTTTTACAACATGATGAGATTAGCACCTCCAATCAATCTTCTCATCACTAAGCAAGTATATCCAAATGACAATATTTTTTTCCAAGAAAAAAAGTTGGTAATTTATTTCATATAAAGAGTAAAATTACATCTAGTACAGCTTGAGGCTATCTTACATCTGATATTCAAATATTCCACTATTAAACAAAAAATAGAGAGATAAATCTCATCTAAAACAAAAAACCAGAAAAGAAGGGGCGTCTTGCTCAGCCCAAAAATGACCAATCACAGTCTTAGAAAATAAGGGAGCAATTCTCAACCTCAAAAAACTTATCGACACTGGAGAAAAATCTCAATCCAATATATACATAAAAAATAGACCACTATGGGAGATCAACTCAACCATTAGTCTAATATACATTTGTTATAGAAATTGTTGCAGAACCTGGTCTTCTGATAATCCTTCAATCATTAATCATTGTGCCAACAATTGACCTTCTTCGAGCACCAATGCTTCCTTCATAAGAGAGTCTGCAACTATATTATGTTCTTTGAATATATGGACCAATGAGCAACATGAGAATGATCTAGATCTCAAGGATATCCCTCTCTTAAATAATGGTTGAAGATGAATATTTGTACATCTATCCTTCTCTGAAAACCAATTTACCACCAATAAGGAGTTTGAGAAGATATTGATGGTATATATTTTGTTTTCCAAAACAAGAGAAATGAGACCCCCTATTGCACTATATCCCAAATTGTTGGGATTTTTCCATGTTCCTCTTTTATACTTCCACTGGATACCATTGAAGATGATGAAACCCCCTATTGCACTATATCCCAAATTTCCCTGAGAAGATCCATCGCAAAATCCATTGGGAACCATATGATCAAATACCAAATCTTGAATGACTATATTGGATTTCAATTTCTAGGAAGGATACATATGAATAAAATATTTGAATCGATGGAATGTCGAAAGGGGAGAGGGAGATATATACTTAAATATTTCCTCATTGTGAGTGATCCATAGACACCGACTCATATTCATTGGGAGAGAAGAGAAGTCTGAAATCCTCCCACTAAATAACCAATTTTTCCACACCTTGAGAATGGATTCCCCATCCCATTCAAGGAAATCACCCAGAGCTTTGGCTACACACTATAATTCTTTTGAAAAATCGCAAAATAGTAATAGATGATTGATGGAATCCAAATATTATTTGCATAGAAAAGAAATACTGGTACCAAGACATACTCTCTTCTGTATATTGTCCCACATGAACTAGTTTTTTCGTAATGCAAACAAAACAAAAAAGGATTCCTTTGGAGGAGCTTACATCTTTCAAAAGGCTTCCTTTGGAGGAACTTACAGCTTTCAAAAGGCTTTCCATTCGGAGATAACCGAATCCTTTGGTTGAAAACCTAAAATAAATTGATAGCATGTTTTTTAGTTCGCACTCACCATCTTACCCATTTGTTACGGAGAGAAACTTGCTATGGCCTGGGGGTACCACAACAGACAGTATGACACTAGAAATCAATCCTTTCCAATATGCAAGAGAAATAAAAACATCTAACACTAAATGATATGAATCGTACCTTGTTCTAGATGGTTGATGTAGATCCCTGTTGAGCTTTTCCAACACGCTTGCATTCACAATTTGCTCTCGACAACAACAAACAAGACAAGCATGATATATATATTAATGTGTTAGAGATACTCTAGCATATATAATCAACCATGTATCAAAAAATTAATACATCCATGGATACAATATTCATATTTATGCACATGTATTGGATAGGAAATGGATATTTCTATTAATAAATTAGAGATACAATAGTGACAAACTATGTTGGCAGTTCTGCGAACCAGAGAAACCGAGTCCTCCGCCACTTCAATCCACCATCTCTCAATGGCAAGTTCACAAAGCAAAGGAAATCTTGAGAAGAGTAGCACTATGTGCTCCAAAGGGACAAAGGGATACAGACTCAAGCATAAGCAAAAGAGGCAAGAATGGACTATAGTTTCCTTACTCTTCAATCTCTCCTCCTTTTCAATGTATCCAAGAGGCTCAATATATAGCACTCCAAAGAGAAAATGGAGAGTCAATTCCGAGCGTTCTCAAGCCATATGGAAGGCCAAGAGTAAAGTTATTCGGACTACTATGAGGAAAACTCCAAAAATATTTGTATTCATGCACACTTCCTGATGTATGCGGGTTTGAGCTCAAAAGCTGCGTATACACGCGAGTATGGCTTTAAAAGTCGAGTATAGGTATAAACAGGCGATTTTTGGGGATAATCTTGGATTATCAAAGTATAATATAGGTAAATGGGGTCCGAAGAGCCTTCATGGGGACATGGAAGGCCACAAAGGTGTGATCTACCAAGTGTGGTAAAATCAGCTATAACAGATGCCCCCTAATGTGTGAGGTCAGAGGGGTAACATGATGGCCGAAATACATTATATAATCCATCCCACAAGTGGAGTAATGAAGACCCGGGTGGAAGAACTAGCCACTCATCAGTACAATACAATAATCAATCTCTACATGTGATTGCAAATACATATAGTAGTCCCAGATACATAAGAGTACAATGGCCATGAATAGGCATGATATACAAAATGTCATGTGTGGTCGTCGCCATGTACAATATACAATGAATCAAGATCTCCATAATGGATGAAGATGTATTATATACACTGGAATCTAATCATGAGATCTGACATCTCATGAATACTGGCACGATTAAGGAGGTAGCATATATGGAATTTCACCAAGCTAGAAGGTCTTCCACACAAACTGCTACGAGTATATGTCCTACCATGTGAATAAAGGTGTCGAGGTCGAACATGGTAGTCCATCATCTGATTACCGTTCATTGATGTATATCGTGAATAGATGCAAGATCACCCACCAATAATGATAATGTGAATCAAGGTACAAAGTGCAATCTAATAAGTGTGAATAAATGTGTTGAGGTCGAACACTTGAAAGAATCCATAGATCAGGGGACATTGATGTATTCCCAAAACTGTCGATGGTGAGAGGACCTACCACTAATGACTGTAATTCTCAAGGCACTCAAATGACTCTAGAATCCCTTTCTAGAATAAATGATATGAAGTCGATGGAATGGAATCTGCTGGAAGGAGGGCATTAAGGCATCTCCCATCAACCAACATGAGGTACTCAACAATGTTGTATAATGTGGAAGAACTCGAACAAGATGTGCATGAACCATTAACTATACCGGGAATGGCCGACATGCAAAGTCAAGATAACTGAGGAATGGCTGACTCAAGCTTCAACTTCCTTTGAACAGAGCATAAGGTGAATGGTGACTGAAGGTAGGTAGCATAGACTCGATATGAAAACTGGGACATCTCTGTGACACAAGAGGCATCGACAGAGGCTCCATGGGGATTGGAAGCATAACCAGTCAGTGGAGATAAAATTAGAGTAATGAGTATAGGTCCTAAAGTCAAACTAACAACCCAACCAATGGATATGATATACAATGCTCTGTTCGAAGGCGACACAACTCAATTGCTTCCAAAGATAATATCATTTCCCTTCCGGATTTTTATGTTTTTTTAAAAAAAAATTGGACTTTTCAGATATTTTGAAAAGCTTGAAAAAGAATAAAATTTATTTATAGTACATGGCTAGGAGAAGACGAATGTTGCGGGAAATAAAACTAGTTCCAAGCAGTGGAACATACCTATGCTCAACGCAAGGAAGCATGTGTAGGATGAGGACACTAGGGGGAAAGTCTCCTCTTGGTAAAGGGTGATCAAGCTGCAAAGGATATGTAAAAGGATTTGCTTGGCTAGGATCGAGACAAGCTCAGGATACATGGCTTATAACTTTGAAGCAAGGAGCCACCATAAAGATCAATAAGGCAAGAAAAACTCATGAAATGCAATTACAAATTGATATATAAGGGAGTCCATATGGGGAATGACCAGCATAAAGTTCAAGAGGAGTATGAAGCTATTGCTCAAGGACATGTCAGGACTACAAAGGACTCCCAAAACCTAAAGGAGAAATTTCAGCATGGGTACCAAATGAAAAATAGGATCTAACTAGGGAACCCATGTATAGGAAGGCTCTACCATTCACATAATATCACTTCTAACAGCAACATGAAGGTTCCGCGACATTATGGAATGGGTTCATACCTAAGGTTAAGATGAAACGGTCATAAGGTCATGCAAAATGCAAGTGGACGTGAAATACTAACCTATATGCCAATTCAGACATTATACCTATGATAAGCATGAACGGATCAAAGACTCAGTCAAAACACCCTCAAATCGACCCCCTACAACACAATATTAGGCCAAATAGTCCAAAATGGTAAAAAATGGTCCAAACTATAGAAAAGTGGGTAAAAATTCCAAATTTTTTCTATAAAATAGTTTAAAAAAAAACATTTTCACCATACCATTTCGAAATTTACCCCACATAGTGTTTTTGAACCAAAAACTTGAGAAGTTGATTCCGAGAACCTCGGTCCACAAAATTACACACCATCTGGATCAAGTAGATTATCATGCCATTCTCATTCATTTTGATGTTTTTATTTTGATATTTAGTGGTCAAATTTGTATCTTATTCCATCCCAAAATAGGCATTTTTGGCCCACGCGGAAATTAGTTGATTTTTCGTGTATAGGGCTCGACATACGTGGAAAAGTCCTCGATACCCACGTATGTAGAAGCTGTTTTGAAAACAACTGCGTATAAGGTCGTGTTTGACATTTTCAAAGGCAAAAATTAATGAAACTCTGAATTTCTTGTGTAGGATGGTTCTTGAGTGGAGAGAATATGAGCATGAAGATGTTGACAGGGACGTGCAAGCTGATTTAATGGCTCAACAAGATTTAAGGGCTTGTGGTTTGTACAAATTCTAGCGTCTTGGTAGCTTGAGGGAAAAACCAAGACTGCTCCAAATGCTGGTATACTATTGGGATCCTGATACAAAGACATTCTAGTTGGACAGGATGCCCCTCAGCCTTGAGGTTGAGGATATCTATTTCCTTACAGGACTATCCCGCAGAGGGGAAGTGGTGAACATACGAGCTCGTGAGATAGGAGGAAGCCTCACCATAGAGATATACATTATTGTTTACTGCCTCCTGGATACGGAAAAGGTTGGGAGCCAAATCCTGACTAACTCAATCCAGAACCTAGGGCTAAAGGCCATGCTGTTGGCACTTAGCAGGATTGCAGGGTTGGAATCCCTCCGCCAAGATTCTAGGTCGTTGATGTTCTATGAGGTAGAGTGTATGCGGCCTACCATTTATGATTGGAGTACCTCACTGCTGAGCAACATGAAATAGCAGGTGACAAACTGCAAGATGGGAAGGGTAAGAAACTTTGGCTTCAAAATCATCTTGAGTGCTTTCTTCTTTGAGCATGTGTTGGGGCTAAGCCCAAGAGTTTAGATTACCCCTCACGGTGCTCGAGATCCATCTCAGCTACGCTGGGAGAATGTCATGCGGAGACTAGAAGGGGGACGAGTGGCCAACCCCTACCCACCATAATTCTTTCTCTCGTGGCGTAGGAAAATCATTTCCATAGATGACTACCCCTATGAGTGGACAAACTTCCATGGAGACCCTGATATGCCATCCCACCAGGATCTGCATATGGAGAGATGGGTAACACTCGCTACTCAAACTTGTTTTTTGAATTATTGATTTTTTTTTGGTGTTTTTTTATATATGAAATAAAAAATACATGTTTTGGTGTGATGACATATAGTGATACTTGGTCATATACATGCATATGTGGGTCCAAGACGGCCAGATAGTTTCCCTTGTCATCGACGGAGGGGGAGAGGTGACGACATTGTAGGTATGGATGCGGAGTGTACGCTCCAAAACATCCATACAAACTTCATTACGTTGACACATGGAATACCCATGGCGCAATTTGAGGACTTTCCTGAGGCCATGCAACGACAGGTGGTGGGAGTACCACGAGCATGGGTTTGCTTATTCTGATGGCTAGTTAGAGTTGTCATGTGTTATCATGACCAGCACCCTCCATAAGCTTAAAATCATAGATGTATTTTTTTTTGTTATGACGACCATGTAGTATATTTTGGTGGATCAGAAGCCCCATTTTGTATATGACATTATGTATTATGACACCACATGTTTGGACTTATATTTTAATGAAAAATACTTATGATGATTGATTATTTTATTTTTCATATGTAAATGTTTTTGTGAATGCTCTATCATCTGTGAAATAAATTCCAATCTAGTACATAATTTGCATATGAATTAGCAACTTGATTAAAATTTCTTGTAATATGGATGCATGATATGTTCTCAAATTTTCATTCTAGCAACCTTACTTGCAAGAACCTTCGTAATAAAGTCGGATCCCTAACATGATACAAGCAATTTAACTGTGAGACCACTAACTACGAATCAAGATGTACCTCAAGAGAGTGAATACCATGGGAGATGGCATCACGCAACAACTCAATCACGACACTATACTCAGCAATATTGTTCGATGAAGGCCATAGACAAACACCTCCTGAAGACAATACTAGACCCGTAGGAGTATAAATCAACCAAGTAGTTGAAGCTGAGTTTTGAGTGTGGTGGCTAGCACCATTACTGAATCCTACATAAAACGAAGACTCTGTCGACATCTTCCATAACAAATAGAAGAAATTCAACGAACTCGATCACCACAAGAAGACCAAAACTAAGCTATGCAAATGTACAATAATATACAAAATATCATCCTTGACTGAGAATCATGCATAGTACATTTTAAGATAGAGCCCATTTCTAGGCTCTGCTAAGGATGTTCCTTCATAATCGCCTAACTCATAGGCACCTTTCTCTAATACTCGCTTGACCACATAAGGCCCATGCCACATAGGGTTAAACTTTCCTAGCCCCAACGGTTCCTTAGCTTGGTCCCACAAAAGGACCAAGTCACCTTCACTAAACTTCCAAGGACGGATAGACTTATCCTACTGGACTTTAACGCGATGCTTATTAATCTCAAGAGCCACTAAAGCATCTTGACATTTCTCATCAAGTTGCTCCAAGTGGACCAAACGCTCTTCCAATGCATAAGTCTCTGGTAAAAGCTCCACGGCTAGTTTCAAAGAAGGGATTTCACACTCAACCAGTAAGATCGACTCCACCCAATGCATAAGCTGATATGGAGAAAAACCGGTGGAATTCTTGACCGCGGTTCAATAATCCCACAAAGCAGGATATAACATGATATGCCAATTGGTCTTGCTTTGTGCGATGGTTCATTGGAGAATGGAATTAAGTGATTTATTTAATGCTTCAAACTGTCCATTCGCTTGAGGATAATAACAAGAGGAATGCTCTTGCTTATACCCTAACTTCAAAGACAACTCAGCCATCATATTATTTTGAAAGTGTCTGCCATGGTCAGTGACAAGCTCCTTCAAGATACCAAACCTGGTGATAATATGATTGAATACAAAATGTGCGGTTGTCTCACTGTCATATTTAATAGTGGGCATAGAATCTGCCCATTTTGTGAAATAGTCAACAGCCACTATAATGTGATGATTCCCCCTGACCGAAGTTAGGTTGCAATCCATAAAATCAACCTCCCACTTAGTGAAGGGACCGGCGGTGATAATCGGATGCAAAAGGGCAGGATGCAATTGCATGTTCCGTGCAAACACCTGGCAAGGGTGGCACTGCTTGACCGCATTAACACAATCTTTAAAGATGGACAACCAAAAATATCCCACTCTCAAAATATTTTGAGTTGTAGAAAGCCAAGATAAATGAACACCACACGCCCCTCCATGGAAATCATTCAGCACAACCTCAGCCTCTTCGTGAGTTAAGCACAGACGCAAAATGGAATCAACCCCACAGTGATACAAAGTGTTATCCACAATGAGGTAATTCTTTGCTACATGACGTATTCGTCGACGCTCATCTCGTGAGAGGTGAGAAGGAAGCTTCAAGGTTTGAAAGTAAACAATAATGTCCCCATACCATGGGTCTGCAGTCAAAATGAGAAAAATGTTCTCATCAACGAAAGAGTCCTCATGAACCTCTCCCTCATCCAAACTAGGAAAATCATATATGAGCTCAGCAAAAATTAATGACTTCTTCGATTTTGCTGAAAAAAACTCGAGATCAAATTCTGGAAAAATCACAATCCATTTATTATACTTTCCCTCTATCATGCTTCTAGTGAGGACGAACTGAAATGGGTTAATGTGAGACACAACAAAAGTTTGGCGAAGAAGGATATAATGACTCAAACGTTGGACTGCATGGATGGTAGATAACTCCTTGACATGAGTATAACGAAGCTCTGAATCAATAAGGTTTCGGCTAAGATAATAGATGGCATGCTCTTGAAGCTCCTCATCCTCTTGAACCAAGACCATACCAATCGTCTCTTAAGACACAACCACATATATCAAAACGTCATGGCTATAGTCGGGTGGAATAAGCACGGGGCCCAATGCCAAGGCTCTCTTCAAAGCATCGAAATACTCCTGGGCTCGCTCATCCCAAATAAACAGTGCGTCTTTCTTCAACAAACGCATGAAACCTTTAGTCAAATTGGCAAAATTGACCATGAATCTTCACAAGAAGTTCTCCATTCCTTTCAAACATTGAAGATGTCTAATATTATGCGGGGGAGATAATTGAAGTGTTGCCTCAACCTTCAAAGGGTCGACCCTAATACCCTCCTTGGAAACAATGAACCCTAGTAGGTGACCAAACTTCACGCAAAAGATGCACTTATGAGGATTTAACCAAATTTGATAACAACGGCATATTTCGAAAACAAAATGCAAATGATAAGGATGACGCACCCTCATACGAGAGTGAGCAGCTAAGTCATCCAAATAAACTTCAAATATGCTTTTAAGATCGTGAAATATGAAGGTCATAGCCCGTTGAAAAGTAGCTTCGACATTTTTAAGGCTGATGGGCATCTTCCGATATGCAAACGTACCCCAAGGACAAATGAAAGTAGTCTTACATTGGTCCTCGGGTTTAATATAGATCTAATTTAATCCTGAAAAGCCATCCATAAAGGAGAAAACCTCGCTCCCTACACACTCATCCAAAATTTGATCAATAAATGGTGTGGGGAAGTTATCCTTAGGGTAGGATTGATTCAAGTCTCTGAAATCATTGCATACATGGATTGTTCCATGCTTCTTATCCATCGAAACGGGGTTTGACACCCATTATGTCAAGGGAACGGGATATATGAAGCCAGCTTTGAGCAACTTCTCTATTTCTGTCTTAATAGAGGGTACTTTCCTAGGATTCATCGCACTCAAACCTTGTCAAACAGGTTTAGCATCCGGATAGGTTTTAATTTCATGTTCAACAATGTGAGGGTCAATTCCCAGTATCTCCTCATATGACCAAGCAAACACATCTCAAAATTATTTAAAGAGCTCGGTGTATTCCTTAACCTCATCGGGAGAACAATCTGCCCCAATGTACACATTTTCAACCTTGCTAGGAACAGGAGAAATGTTGATAGGTATAGTTGGTGACAAGTTGGCCATGTTCCCTTTGGCATACTTGCTAGGAGAGCCTAATGGGACCATGGTACTACCAACTTTCTCGCTAAAGATCGCCCTATAGTCATCACACTCTATATCATCAAGCACAGGAAGAAAGTAAGATCTATGATGCAACTCTTCACAGGGTAGTTCTACACTATACATAGCTTTGAGAATAGCCTCATCCATTAGAAATATGTCATCGAAGCAGTCATGAGAGTGAGATGACGCAACCGCCCAAGCAGGCAGTGCATAAGGGTTCTCCTCCGTCCATGAAGAGGAAGGACTAGAATCTACAATAGAATCAAGATTAGCTTGATAAGCCACCACTGTTGTAGACAATGGCATATCCATCTCAGCAGGTATAGAATCTTCACCCGAAGTACTTAGAGAAGGAAGAATCCAAGGATCCTCCAAATGTGAAGTGCAAAAAGGAACTGAACTCAACGATGTCGAAGCCTTACCAAGACTAGAACCTATCATTAGAACGGGCGCAGGACAATTAAAAGTTCCCATCAATGAAGGATACATGCCCACCCCAACATTCTCATTTGTCGGCTGAGAATGATCGATAACCAGGATAGAAGCTCCCGATGATGCTTTCGAACTAGAATTATCAAAATATATCTGATCAATCATAACAATCTTCCCATCCAAAGGAAAACAAACAACCCGTAATAGGGATGATGCGACCGCTTGCATGTTATAAATCCAATTCCAACCCAGTAAAATATTATAGTTGATGGGTGCATCAACCACCTCAACCTATATCATAATGGTCTTCCCCCCCATTTGGACCTCAAGGGAAGGAAGTATACCATGAAGCTGAAAAGATATTCCGTTAAACACAGTCAACATGGTTCCAGACTTAGACAACGTAGGAGAATCCAAACCCTTCCATCATTCTAAAGAAATCATGGAATCCGCAGTGCCTTCATAAATCACTATGTGCTTGATGGTGTTGTTTAGACACTCTACACAAACCAAAAGGGACACATAGTAAGGCAAGTGAGGTTGGACTCCATGAGTTTCAAATGTAATCACTGAAGGAGAACTTCCATCAGCCACCCCAAGAGCAGACAAAAAGGCCTTCCTTTGTGGAGGGAAATTCTAAAGAAATTCTAAAGCAGACATCTGTAATGTCCCTTTTTGAAATTTTATTAAATGACCAATTTTTCCACTTTTTCCCTAATTTCGA
Organism: Pseudotsuga menziesii; assembly: GCA_001517045.1. Classification (NCBI taxonomy): domain Eukaryota; kingdom Viridiplantae; phylum Streptophyta; class Pinopsida; order Pinales; family Pinaceae; genus Pseudotsuga; species Pseudotsuga menziesii. Next base: position 177,922 of record LPNX011049227.1, read on the forward strand.
CCTTAACTAGTTTTGATGTCTAGACCTCCAAATTGACCCAAATGCTCCAAAATTTTCTCAAAAGGTACATGAATGATATTATATCTTAAATATGATTTTAAGGGATGTTTTATGACCCCCAAATTACCTCTGAAAACTTGTTTAATGTTCTGTTCAAAGTAGGAGTCTTTACTAGCAAATTGGGGCTCCAATTCCCCTTGGGTAATTATCGGAAATGGCTTCTCAAATGATCCAAAAGACACTCGAATTTATGAAGAGAGGAAGGATATGTGTGGGGGGGATTTTTCATGTCTCCTATGCATCACAGTTCAGTTTATACAGGCTGTTATGACTCTCTCCCAAACAGTTCCCAAATCACAATTTCGACCCTTGGGGAAAAGGCACCAAATCTTCTCCCAATGCAATTAAAATGAGTAAAATGGATTCTGATGCTTAAGTACTGAACATGAAACTTGTAATACACATTAATTAAAGTCCATTAATCATACATTTATTATAGATACATTCTTGCATTCGAAATAGTCAGCATTATCATAGCATACATCAATGTACTAGGGAAATGGTCATTGTTTGCTCATTAATAATCACTTTTCCTTAAAACCATTTGATATTTTGACTTGATACTTTCTGAGAATGAAGAACAGATAATTTTTAGCTTATTAAAATCAGTAATGGACTATGAAAATCTCTCCCAATTCGAAATTATTAGAATTACAATGGTGCACAACAAGATAGTGGGGAAATGGCACTATTTCTTCATTGTTTAACATTTTTACATGAAATATTTTGGCATTTCGACCTGAGAGTCTTATAAAATTGAAATAAAAATAATTTAAATCATAACATAAATAATGGAGCATTATAATCTTCCTCAAAGAGATCAATAGCTCACCCAAAGCGCAATCCCTCCATGAGCAAGAATATGCCATAAAAACTGGAAATGGTTGGGAGAAAGTGTTGCATTAGAAGAATCCACAAGTTTCCCTGTATATTACACCTGCAAATAATACTCCATTAAATACCTTAGTGTTCTCTCCAAACACCAACTTGTATGGGAATCTTTCACCCTCGAAATTGGCTAAGGCAAGAAAACTAGTCATCCACTGACTCTCACAATTCACAAATGACAATTTCTCAAATGATAAAAAAACCATTCTCTTGGTTGATTCATGTATTTTATAAACATACTTAACCTTCTAAGTTTACCAATCCATCAACAAACTCAAGCCAATTCGAATTTGGGTGTGGGCTCAAGATTTTCCATGTGTCCTCTCTTTCCTAGCCTTTCATCTTCCCCCAATTTGAGTAGGAACTCATTGAGCTTCCCCAAATCACATGAGAGACCTCTTGGATGCTTTATTTCAACCTGAAATGTCAGATATGTCATATTCCATCCTTCATATCAGATTTTTGTCATAGGTTTCATAGCATCTTCATCATTGTTTTCATAGAGCTAGGGAATCTAGTCCAACTGTCTCACAAGCTCCAAAATGCCTCTTCCTCTTCCATGGGAGTTACTCTTCCACTCCAATTTGACCTAAATTGATTCATGCCAATTATATTGACCTTCCAACTCATACCAAGACCCTTGGTCTTCTTATGGATTTGAAATGACAAGAGGAGGATGCCATGTGGCACATAAAATCTAGCTTGTGTGGGTCCCACATTCTCCAGGTGTCTTCATGATCTATTGCCACTTTGATTTTACCTTGTATTTATTTATTTATCTACTTTATTAAATATTTATGCCATTCTAATGTTCAAACATCATTTATTGTCCCCCTTATTCCAAATCCCAAAGCTTCCACCCCCAACCTTGGAAACTAGTAATTTTCCTCCTTGGCAATTATTTGGCCCTTAGCATCAATTTGACAAAATCTCATGAATATGGAAAATGTGATTAGGCCATTGTGACCCAATGGAAAATTTGGGACATGACAACATCGCACAAGGAATTTTTCCCAAATCCTTGATAATGGAATAGTTTTGGGCAGCTCAGGCATTAGGATTGTGCCCCGAACACTTTAAGACTCCCTTAGGAATGCGAGGTGGAGCTTCAGACTTGTCACTAGGATTTTCAATACACAAAGGGTTATTAGGTGGAGCAGGTTCTTTTCCTAGGTTAGGTTGCGATGTACCATAATATTTATCTCGCGTCACACCATTTTCGACAGACATCATGTTGATACAACCATGGCCACTACCGGCGTTCAGTGGGTTTTGACCCCCACCAAAAGCACCACTAGGGTCCACGGTCCTCGAGTTCATATTCTGGTTTTGCAGTAAAGGATCCACCAACACAGCTAATATCTATGCAATGAACTTCGAGGCATCTTCAATCCGAGGGCACAAGTGATTGAGGTGATCATCCCACCAAAGCTTGCAAGGAAATTTAACCTTACATTTAGGTTTCTTGTCTCCCCCAGCATTATTATTGTTATTGTCATTATTATCATTTTCATTCCTATTCCCACCCTTTCGATTGTTTTTACCTTTCTTCTTATTTTGTCCAGGTTGCTGGTTACCTTTCTGGTTCGACGATTACACTGAAAGTACATCTGTCATTTGGGTGGAATGAGATGAAGTCGTAGCTTGTCTTGACATAGGTTGGTTAATAGACAACTTATTCATTTGATTTGTATCCAAGTTTGTAGGTTTATAACTTGTAGAGCCAAGGATGCCATAGACAAGTGCCCCAGGTTTGAACTTAGGGTTGAAATCAGATCTAGGTGAGTTCGGTATGATCTTATACAAGAGCCTAGATTGAGCATAAATCAAATCTAACTATTGAGCTCGAAAGATAGGTTGTTCCTCATTCTGCACTCTGGATGTGGAAACATCCTTCACTATATAAGGTGATAATGACTTGAGGAACCACTCCAAAAGAAACTCTGGTGGAATGAAGGCCTTAATCAACCTCTTCCGTCTACGCCACTCTTGAATGTGATCAAAGATATAGGTGGCCTTATCCTGCCGAAATATCAACAAGAGTTCAATACCGGCAGCGTAATGCACAGGTAAATGAAAGTGATTGAGAAAGGTCATAGATAATCATTAAACGTCGTATAAGTACCCCCATACATCTCTATATACCACTTCACCGCAGGACCCGTGAGGGTGCATTGAAATAGTCTTAAATGAACAGAATCGTGATTCAATGAGTTCGAAGAGCACCACAGGTGGAAAGTCGTAACTTGCTCACCAAGGTCTTCACCAGTCTTACCTTCTAACTTTAGAATGTCTGAAGGAAGCTTGGAAGGAACAACAGCCATTTCGGGTCATGAGATACTGGATCATTAGTCAATCTCAACAAGTCAGGTAAATTCAACATCGCAAGGAAATGGAGCCTAGGTTGATCCATTTGGTTCCATGCTCCCTGATAAGGCTGGTTCACATAGGTATGATTGTTATAAACACCATGGCCTTGGCCAGTGGGATAGTAACCTCCTCCTGTTTGACCCATATAGGGTTGCATGGGAATATGATAGTTTGGATTACCTTGAGATTGGGGTGCTATGAAGCCATAGTTATAAGATTGATAACTGGGTTGATACCCAAACCCATAAGGTGTATAATTTTGTCCATAAGATGCTCCATAAGATGGTACAAACCCTGCTGACACATGAGGAGGCACATAGCCTTGTGACACTATAGTGTGACCAGATGCGGGACGAACATGGCTAACGGTAGTACTTCGGCCCGAAGTACCATGAGAGTTAGGAGGAGGATGTGTCGTCAAAAATGCATTTGAAGGAACTGGTGTTGAAGATGATGGAATATGGGAAGGGATGTAACTTGTGCCCCCAATATTCACATGTCCAGGGTCAGTTCCACGAACGGGAACACCAGTACTAGGCCTAGGATGTGTGTGTGAAGGTACTCCCACCGCAAGGGTGGAAGGTGCAATATGACTATTACCAAACCTCTCCGCATGGAAGGGAATGGAAGTGCCCCTAGGCGCAGCACCAAGGTCAACACATGATCTGAAATTGGGTGTCGGATCGATCTCGAGAAGGTCTAGCATGCCATACCTAAATGTACTAGTGCTAGAGGGTGTAGGATGAGTCTCACTGCTCAGATTGTGTCACTAATACCAGCGGTCTACATTTATGTAGTCTGGAAATTGTGATAATACATCATGTGATGTCCCAGCCACAACTTGGTGGGGTATCTCTAGAGTCCCATACGTACTCGAAGGTGCAACCTCCCACATGGGAGGTGGAGAAGGGGGAAGCTTCGTGATCTCAGACGTATGAATCATGGTGAGATCTGTGTGTGAATCAAAGTGAGTATCAATTCGCCCAGACTATCTGGTTCCCTATCCCAAAGGAGGAGGAGACATAGAAGGCAGAAGACCTTCTAAACGATGAGAATGGCGGAGTGCCACACCCGGATCCACTATGACTCAATAAAAGAAAAAAAATCAAACTAATTACGAAACCCTAACCAATATAACGTACATAGAGCACACTCCTAAGAAAAATATACAAGCAAAATACAAGCAAACCAAGGGGAGGATATGTGAGCTCCTGAATGTAGCAGGTATGTCTCACCTAGGAGAGGCTTGAGACTCCCATACACTACAATCAGAGGTACGTAACCAATTATAGTGGCCCTCAGCTTCAACGCGTAAAGCGACTATGCTATCCAACCCCTACCTGGATAGGACACTCACAGAATAACCTCTGCAAGACCCCCTGTGATACCTAGGTAAGGAAACTAAGGTCACCCCAATATAACTAATGCTCAAGTGGATAGCCATAGGTGGGATTGACCGTATGGGAAGGGTAGCAAAGCCTGAAGCTTGAAAGCACCAATCGATCCCTCAAAAGCCCCCAGATACGAATATGATAAATACATCCGACGCTCATAGAAAGTGGCCTAGGGCTATCCCAACCATAATCATGTACGATTCCTCATGCTTAACTCCTGTGTAAAAGGAGTCTCTTGAGAAACACCAATTATACAAAGGATTTCTCTCTCTCACCTGGATAGACACCTACTTGTTTTGTTTAGTAGTCTTGGAGAATTGACTCACAGTGAACTATTCCAAGACTCTAAAACCTAATCTTGTTGATGAAACCTATAAAAGATAAATGTGTAATTTTTTTTAATTAAGCGTTGATTTTAATGGTTGTGATTACTCAAAGGGAAATGGAGATACAACTAATGATATTATGACTGGGCAATGAAATAAATGTGCACACCTAACAAACAATGCCAAGTGCAATTTTGTCAAATGAAAAATGGGTTATGCCACTACATGAAGTGCATGTCTTTCCTTCAAATGATAATTCAATCATTCCTAAATTAAAACCTAACTATAACTTAAGTAAGCAAACCTAATGCAAGTACCATGCAAGTGCAAAAATGCATAAGTATGCAAAAGAAAAATATTTTTGTATTTTTGAAATAAATGAGATGTAAAAGAAGCCAAAAAGACTCTACCACTCTCAGACCCTGCAACCACTCACAGACAGCAGCCAAGCAAGGCACCGAGATAAAAGAAATCTAATGCACTAATCCCAAAACAAAAAAGGAAGAAATAAATGACAAGAACAAAATATAATAAAAAATAAATCAAAGAGGGTCTCTCATCAGAAACAGAGGCAGTATACAGACACCAACAACACCTAAGAAGACTTAGCAATACTCAAAATTTACCCAGCAACTTTCAATCATCCAAATAAATCTCAAAACATAGGCATACATGATTGTTCACAGAAAACCTATGTACATATGCGGGAATTCAAGAGAAAACCGCGTGTATACGCAACTGCGAAGCAAATACTCGTGTACAAGAAGAAAAATAGGGAAAAATGATAAGCCAAGGTCAAAATTATTCCTACAGGACACTACTGGGTAAACATACTTCCAGATCGACACAGAAACAGAGAAATAAAGAGCAATTCAAGCACATTGTGCACCCAATCCCCAAATAAAAAACAACTAGGAACCTCCCTAGCGGAGTCGCCAATTCTGTTATGGAAAGACACTTCCTATGGCTTAGGGGTACCCCAACAGACAATCTGACACCATAAATCAATCATTTCCAATATGCAAGAGCAATAAAAACATCTAACACTAAGGGATATGAATTGTACCTTGTTCCGGACGGTTGATGTAGATCCACATTGAGCTTTTCCAACATGCTTCCATTCACAATTTGCTCTCAACAAAAACAAACAAGACAATCACGATATATATTTTAATGTGTTAGAGCTACTCTAGCATATATAATCAACCATGTATAAGCAAATAAATACCTCCATGGATACAATATTCATATTTATGCATATGTATTGGACAGGAAATGGATATTTCTATTAATAAATCAGAGATACAATAGTGAAAAACTTTGTCAACACTTCTGCGAACCGGAGAAACCAATTCCTCCACCTGGGCCTCCACCACTTCAATCCTCCATCTCTCAATGGAAATATCACAAAGCAAAGGAAATATTGGGAAGAGTAGCACTATGTGCTCGAAAGGGACAAAGGGATGCAGACTCAAGCATAAGCAAATGAGGCAACAATGGACTAGAGTTTCCTTACTCTTCAATTTTTCCTCCTTTTCAATGTATCCAAGAGGCTCAATATATAGCACTCCAAATAGGTAATGGAGGGTCGACTCTGAGCGTTCTCAAGGCATATGGAAGGCCAAGAGTCAAGTTATTCAGACTACTATGAGGAAAACTCCAAAAATATTTGTCTTCATGCACACTTCCCGATGTACGCGGGTTTGAGCTCAAAAGTTGGGTATACACGTGAGTATGGCTTTAAAAGTCGCGTATAGGTATAAACATGTGATTTTTGGGGATAATCTTGGAACATCAAAGTATTATATAGGTAAATGGGGTCCAAAGAGTTAGCATAGGGACATGTAAGGCCATAAAGGTGTGATCTACCAAGTGTGGTAAAATCAGATCTAACACCATTCAAAATCAAAACTAATTTCACTTCATCTAAGTTAAGAGAAAAACAAGCCTGACTCAAACTCGTTGAGTATTTATCCCATTGGAGAGAAAAGGCTTCAGGAATCTACAATTGAGTCATTGAGAGCCACCCTACATCCCACATAAAATCCAATGTTGGCCTCTAAATATTCTTCAAAAATATGTACCCAACATTATTTAGATAAGAAACAAAGTCCATCGACAAAAGGTCCAATTAATCAACCCCTACAATAAGGTCTGATCCCAAGAAAATATTGTCCCCCTTTCCTTGGTACCAAGCATGATTATTTGCAATAATGGAATGACATTTTTGCATAGCATGCCATAAGAGAGAGCCCTTACTGATTACAGAGAAGGATTGAAGCCACGAGGTGATAGATCTGGGAGCAATACATTTTTGAATTATGGTAGTCTTCCATCAACCTTTTTTAGATATTAATATCTAGAGGCATTTTGCAGCAAACACAGAAGATAAGATATTAAGATCTTTGAAGCCCCATCCAAAAAAATACTTGGGAAGACATAACGAGTCCCATTTAGAAAGAGGATAACTACACCAATTTTCCTTACCAACCCATATATAAGGAATACATGTTTATTGAATTTATTACAAATTTTGGGATGTAGGATAACAACATCTAAAAGACTGGGATGGCCTCCAAAACACTCTTGATAAGTGGGTACCCTTCCCACCAAAGAAATCCAATAATGATACTGGGAAGATCTCTATTTCTTGATTTTTTCAATGAGCCATTGCCAGTTGTTGGAGGAGCAAGTCAGTAAGCCGACTAGAATGATAACCGACTTAGTCGATTAGCCGACTAAATTGATCAGCCGACTAATTAGAGATTAGGTCGGCCACATAAGGTCGTGTCAGTTGACCAAAGCGACAGGTAGATATTTGTAACTGTTTTGTAATTCATATATATTAGGCTATTGAGCCAGATGAGAACTCGATTCAATTCTCTGTATTGTATGGACCCTTTCATGATAATATAATCTGTTATTCCACTTACTTGTTCTTATCTCTTGTCTATGTTATGTATGTATGATTTTAATGTGTATTATTGGTAACCCTATGTGATCTGTGAGATTACAACATTGGTTCCATTGCCGGTAGTACAGGTCTGAGATGTATACAAGTAGATGATATCAGAACAGGAGATTAAGGACTGGTGGGAGCGTAAAATAGCAAACTACTTGCAAAACTACGCATGAAGAAATAGATTAACGACTACTCAAGCAAAGGAAAGGTTCTTTACAAAAACTCATGAGAAGTTTGTAGAATCAGTGCCCCAGCTTTTGAAGAAACTCCTGGATGAAAAAGCCGGAAGCGACTAAAGATCAATAGCTGCTAGAAAAACTGATTCGAGGGGGGAGAACAAACCTGTCGAAGTGGTTTGTAAATATCACCGACAAATTCTACGAGGAACAAGCTATAGAAGAAAGAACTTCGGTGGAAACTATCCTGAAGAAATTCTACACAGACCTCACCGAGCAATTCTTGTGTTCCTTACCGACCTTGTTGTTCAAGTTCCTGATAGAGAAAGGAGTGGGTCATATCGTTGAACCTCATCCATTACTACGCGAACTGCCACAAATTACTAACTGGGCGGAGAAACAAAAGAAGTGGGAGAAATTCATTGCCGAAAGGGAGTGGGAATACTTCCTAAGCAAGTGAACAGAACTATCTAGGCTTTCTAAAGCGTTGGGTAGGCAATGGGGGGTAGTTGGTCGTATGTTGGGGTAAAGTGGAGAGGATTCTATTCGACTAAGGAGATACCATTCACCAGCGATGAGAAGTCGGCCTAAAAAGGAAATCGAAAGGACAGCGTCACACAAAGGTATGGCAGACTTATAGAAAATAGAGAGGGAGAAGAGGCTGCAAAGAAGGGAAGAAAGAAGAGAAAGAGCTACAGCGCTACAAAAAGGAATGAGTACTAGGGTGACAGACCAAGAGAGAAATCCGCTAGAGTCGGGTCATGACCGGCAAGAAGAAGGCGTGGAAGAAGAAGCATCCCCTATGGAAGAATATTTGTGGATAGAGCAGCAAGAATCTCTCCAATTAGAATTTCCCCAGGATATAAGACCTCTATCTCCGACGAATTCGAGTACCAGGATACAAACCATTGTCGAAGAGGACCTCAGACTAAGAGCTGGTGACTTTGGTATTTGGAGCCAACTAGACGACAAGAGAAACGATGATAATCATCTACTTATCCATCGACCAGAAGAAGGAAATTGGGTCATGCTTCAAGCGACACCCTCCAACTGAAGTATCCACTTACTTTACCCAACACACGAAGGAGCACCCCCCCTGCCAAATATAGCTTTGGAAGATATAGAAAATTTGGGGCTGCAGACAAATAATTGCAGTTGGACATCGACAGGAGAAGTCAACCCCGACCGACTACTTGTCGGAGAAGAAACGACAACTAAGACGACCGACGAAAACGAGAGTTCTGTCGACAATAGTTCTATACAAAGGAATAAAAACATCCCACTACCCCCACCACCACCCCCACCACCGCCACCTCCTGAAGAAGACAGTGGCAGTGACTCTGACATGGGTCACGGGTCAACACACATCCCTCTATATGAGGGCGACGAGGATCCCAGATGACATTGGTTCATCTGCGAATCGACATGGGAGGAAAACCAAGTCACAGATGAAGATAGACAGATGGGGCAGTTCGTTGGTGCCTTAAGGAAAAGGGAATTAACATGGTATATGACCTTTTCTGAAAGAACCCCTGGAGCAACTAAAGCAGAAGTCAAAATGCAATTTTTATCATTATTTAAAACTCCAAATGCAAAACATCTGGCAGCTAAGAAATTGAATACAACATCACAGAAGTCAGGAGAAACTGTCTGTGACTACGACAAATGCTGGAAAGACCTTCTCAGCCAATTGGATTATGTCATTGATTAACAACTATTAATCCAGTGGTTTCTTGCAGGTCTGACACAGAAAATTCGTCGACACATAAGTCTGGAGACATTCAAAACTTATGAAGATGCGCTTACTAAATCTCTACAAGTAGAAATGGATGAAGATATTCCAGTATACCCCATGGATCATCGACTAGAGGAACAACTTGATATCATGCAGAAATCATTAAAAGAGCTAAACCTTAAGAGTCAGGATATCTGGTGCATGAAATGTTCAATGACCGGACATTCAAAAGACAACTGCTGATAGGATATCAGCCGACAGGATATCAGCCGACAGGACGTTCGATTTGTGCAAACAAAGTGTTTTTGTGACATTTTCCAGGACCATGGCGATCACACGACCAAAGATTGCCCGTTTAACATGAAAAACAACAAAGCATCTTGGTGTGCTATCTGCGAAACAAAGAATCACCCCACAACCGACTGCCATCTAAACCTGAAAAATCGACAGAACTATCACACAGTCTACCAGACTACTGCAGTCGCACAGAACAATGAACAACGAAACAATGCACAAAATGACCAAAATAATCAAAGATACGAAGGTCGCCAATACGAACGTCATTTCGACAACCGATGTGGAGGATATGGAAGTCGAGGTCGATTCTCCAAGAATCGAGACAACCGACCACGTCGACCCATCCAATGTTTTACATGTTACAAGGAAGGACACTGATATGCAGACTGTCCATACAAGGACAGGACTGACCTAAAATTCTGTACTAGTTTATGAGTAGGGGATCACTCATTAGAGGATTGCCCTACTATGCTTGAAAAAATAAATAAGAAGAAAAATGTTAATGTCTTGTCGTGTGTGCAAAAACATGATATAATTAATACAAAGAATTTGCATATAGTAACCCTACAAGGGACAAAAATTGAGAATGATAACCCACGAATAAGCAAAATAAAAGAAAAGAATGTTTATCCCGACCCAGTTAAAGAAAAACAAATATATAAAGATGCAACAAATGTATTTAGAGAATTTGCCCGACAAGAAGAAGATGATGACAATCGACATAACACAGTAAAAGAGTTAATACAGTTAGTACAAAAAGATAACTAAGTTTCTCAATTCATAGACTTATTATATAAAGTAAAACACAACAACAACACTGAAAAACAAACAAAGAGTATCTGCAGTCTAAATCAAAAAGATAAAAGTGATACCGACCCACTTGTCGACTTGGAAATCGAAGGATACCATGTCTGACAAGTCATGCTCTATTTCGGATCACAGGTAAATATTATGACTCGAGACACATGAGAACAGTTAGGCAGACCTCGATTATACGAATCAGGCATATACCTGAAACTAGCCAACCAAGGCCTAATTGAACCTATTGGAGTCTGGAAAAATGTCGACACAACGATAAAAGGAATATCAACCAAAGTCAACTTTGAAATTATTGACCCTAAGGAAGGATCCAGCTCCTTCCCAGCGTTAGTAGGTCGATCTTGGGGGAGAAAAAATGAAAGCCTCAATATCCTTAGACAAAGAAAGAATAAAATTAAAAGGAAATGGACAAAAAGTCATTGTACCTATTCATCCATTTAAAGGAGAACCTTGGACAGAACCAATTGATGAAGAAGTTGACATCCGACAACTATATCAGGTACAGAATAATGAAGATTACACAGAACCTAATATATATGGTGAACGTTACTTAGGCAACCAAGACTCAGTAGGATACAATTCATATGCAGAACTATATGATTGGGAGGTTGAAAACTATGAAACAAAAGCAAGAGGATGCTGGACCATTCAAAAAGTACATAAGAAACCAGTCAGACAATGCTTGGTGATGTCCACCATTCCAAAAATATTTGAGAAGAAAACTAGGGAATATCCTACCTTGAAACCAATAAATATAAATATCACAAAAATCCCAATATATAAAGAAAGAGAATCACCAGTTATGCACGTAGAGCAAGTATCTAGGAACATTAGTGAACATGGCTGACTACAAAACTTAGTGGAAACTTTCACAGGACAATCTACTAGATGGTGGGATACCCATTAGTCAAGACTGCAAACATGGACAACAGCTTTGACTTATTTTGTAGAAATATTTGGAGGAAAGAAGTTAACCAACCGGGCTCAGATACCTATATTTACCCAAGGACAAGATCCAGAAAACCACATAAAAACATGTGAAAAATAATGGAGAAGACTTGGATATAAAGATGAGCAAACATGGCCACACCTATTCCCATCAACACTCTCCGACTTACCAAACAAATGGTACAAAAATGAAAGAAGCTCGAGGTGAAACATTCCTATGGCATGAACTCAAAGAGAATTTTATCAAAGATTTCAACTTTGTACCCCAAAATGAGAATTTGGTCAAAACAACAAAACAGATCAAAGCATTTATACAACCGACAGAAAACAAAACCCTAAAACACGATCGACCGACAACAAAATGCAATAATATACAAACCGGGACAATTCCACAGTCAACAAGACTACAAATGGAAAATGAAAAATCAGAAGGGAAAAGCTTTAGATTTAAATCAAACCATGCTGAAACAACAAAACCAATTCGCACAGTATTCAAAGTCGAGACAATAGACAAGGAAGACATCGACCGAATGACTGCAGTAGACTTTCCTGCTACATTTTCACAGTTTAAAGAAGGGAGTCGACTAATCAATGAGACAAAAGCCCCTGAATGGTTAGACGCTAAAGTGAAAATCAAAGAAGACGACATATCAAATGATGATTGACCAAAAATAGCAAAAATTGGAGACTACTGGACTGAAGCACAGACAACAGAGATTTGTCGACGCAAGACTGCCGCAGCAAATAAAGTTTCGGTGGAGGCCTAGTTCCAAAGATTTGTCGAATCAGGGGCACAACAAGGTCAGCCAAAGAAGGCGAAAAGCACAAACACTTCAACAGTTGAAAATGTTGTGGATCTCGTGTCTACACCTCCACCCCCTTCCCCGACCAAAATAATGCAAGAGCTAATTCCAGAAATTCCTTCCATAAGCCCACTCGACATATGCAAGAATGTTATGTCGAAGACCTTGAAGGAAAATTTTAAGCGCAACAGAGACCTCCAGGCATACATTGAAAAACTGCCAGAGCTACTCACCTCAGTACAAAAGCTCTCCACTAAAGCCCCTTTGTTCGAAGTTGGCGGATCCAGACTACCCACTCCCCAACCTGGCCAAGTACCCCAGAGACCGAGGACTGTGGTAGTCATAAGCTCAATGTTTGAAAGAAACCCCGACAAAGAAGCTGTCGTTGTCGCAAGTCGGACCACATCTATCATCCCGACCATCCCCGAACCCCACCCACTAGCCTCTGAACCAACTGGAGGTGAGGAAGGAAAAAACATGGAGGAAATAAATCGAGAAATCGACCAACTATTCTTCGACCTTCAAGAAGATTCACCACCACAGATCCATGACCCCTCACCTGACCATACCTCTGCCAACCCAATCACACCCGACCATTCACCAACGCCATCACCACCTCTCCCCAGCCCAGAACATGTACTCAAACCAACTGCACCAGAACCACCTCTGCCACAACCATTAGTGCCAACCGCATCCACATCTGGACCCTCTGTATCCAACCAACCAGATGCACAACTAGCTGCAACAGTCATCCAACCGACCTAACCAGAAATACCATCAACCACTGCTAGCCAGCAACCAGACAATCCAATTCTAACCATTGTAGGTACACTGGTACCAAAACAAGCATAACAACAAAAACACAAGAAAAAGAAAGAGAAAAAGAAGAAGGACCATCAAGGACAGATGACAATGGTCCATATCAATCAACTTGGATCGACCACTGCAGTCGATGCAACTAAGCTAAGGGATGGAGAATTAGGGAAACTCCTAGAAACACTGACAATAGAAGCAAAAACAAGGAGCCAGAATAGATGTAAGGAGCTCGACAACGATGAAAAAGAACAAGTTGAGTTCCTTAACAAATGTAGAAACCTTGTGCAATCTGTGCTACCAAGACCGACAGAGGCCGACACCGACAAGCCGCTAGAAAAAGCTTATCAGTTGTTTGAGAGTGTGGTGTCGATGCTATAGGCACAGATGTAGGACACAAGAGAGGAACAAAAAGGAGAAATAGCTCGACTATTGATGCAGTAGCATACAACTTTTGCAGAAGCATACAAAGCACTCCAAGATCACATGGAGGAGTCGGTTATTACGGAAGAAGTACTAAGAGACTGGCCTGCTTATTATGGGCAAGTCTATCAGCAAACCCGGCAGACCCAACAAGAGATCCAAGTGTTCGAGAAGAGAAAAAGCACAGAGGAAGCACTTAGAAGCACAATTGAAAAACAAATAGTGCTCAAAATAGCCAAATTACAGAAGCAAGAGTGATAAGCGCATCAGTGGGTGCAGCAAGCAATTCCCAAGATTAGAAAAATTAGACATCATCTGCCCGCAGATGAAACGACTTTTTGAAACTGCAGAGGAAAAGGACCAGTTTATGGGTCCTAACATGGAAAGAATAGTAGAACTTTCCATTCAAGAAAAGATGTCGATATTATCAAGTCTGACTACATTAACCATCGACATTTAAAAAGTACTGCAAAGTTGGACGGAATTCCAACACCAGCTGGCAGTAACAGTTGAAGCAATTGTCGAAGTCTATGTACAGAAGAGACCAACCATCAGACTTCACAACCCATGAAGATCAAACACAGAAATAACTACTTACAACAGGCACAGAAATTTTGGTACCTCCTTGTTTCTTCGGGGCGAAGAAACGTTTTGTTTGTGGGGAAGATGTTGGAGGAGCAAGTCGGTAAGCCGACTAAATCGATCAGCCGACTAATTAGAGATTAGGTTGGCCACATAAGGTCATGTCGGTTGACCGAGCTGACAGGTAGATATTTGTAACTGTTTTGTAATTCATATATATTAGGCTGTTGAGCTAGATGAGAACTCGGTTCAGTTCTCTGTATTGTATGGACCCTTTCATGATAATATAATTTGTTATTCCACTTGCTTGTTCTTATCTCTTGTCTCTATTATGTATGTATGCTTTTAGTGTGTATTATTGGAAACCCTATGTGATCTATGAGATTACAACACCATTCCACAATGCAATAGTCACTAGCCTTTAAAAGAAAGGTAAGATACTTGAAACAATCAGCCGAGGGAAGCGCCGAATATGGGAGAGACTTTTGGATCAAAATATTCAATTTCTCCCTCACCGAATGATAGTGAAGAGAATATTTATGAGAATTAATCTCCATTCCCATAGATGAAATGAATAATCTTATAACTCTTTCCAAACATTTTGCTTCCCGAGAATTGCAAACCCAAAAATTAAAATATCATCCACAAAGAATATTTGCATAATTGAAAGATTCAATGAAATTTTTACCCCCTATAGGTTTCCAAGAGCATGTTCATGAATGAGATGTATGTTGAGAACTTCTGAAACCAACAGAAATAAGAGTAGAGATTGTGGATAGCCTTGTAAAATACCCCATAGGATTGAAGAAGAGGAAGGAGACTCGTTTATAAGAACCACATAGGATACACTTGAATAGCAAGCTTCAATCCAATTGATAAACTAATGAGGAAAACCTATATGTGTAACAATAAGATGAATGAATAATCAATTCACTTTATCAAAGGCCTTAGATAATTTCAGGTTTATCATAATTGACGATCGAGACTTAGAATGGATCATATGAAGAGCTTCTTGAGTTATCCCAATGGCGTCATGGATGTTCCTGCCATCCAAAAATCCAAAATATTGTGGAGAGATATTCACTGAGAGAATTGGATTGAGAGGACAAGCTATGACTTCATGAATTAGCCTATATATACTATTACAGAGTGATATAGGCGTATAGTGATCAAAACAATTTGTTGCTTCTTGCTTTAGGATATTAGCAATAAAAGTGGAGTTAAAAGGCATATGAACTTTTCGTGTCATTAGAGACTCCTCCAACACCACACTCAAGTCATTTTATAGGTGATCCCAAAACCCCATATAGAACTTTGTAGGCCTTCCATCTGGCCCTAGAAATTTGCACTTCTAAAAGGAGAAAAGTACATATTTAACTTCATCTTTTGTGACATGTCCATTGAGAGAGCTGATGACATCTTCATTAACCCAATGATAATAATAAAAAAATTCGATGTTAGTACATCCTTGATGTTATCCTTGGAGGCTCGGAATATAGATTTAATAGTGCCCTTTTGTTTCTATAGCAATATATATGAAATCCAGACACTCTTCACCTTCTTGATTTCTAACATTCCAAATTGTATTTATATCCTTCCTACCTTTAGCAAACCTATGGAAAAAAATAGTATTGTTATCACGTTCTAAAATCCAAAGATCCCTACTTCTCATTCTCCAATTAGCTTCATGCCAATCCAATATCCAAGATTTTTCCAATTCCAGGGAACCTAGTTCTACCTGTGATTTCTGAGAGATGGTTCCATTTGTGTAATATTCCAGCTTCTCTACGATTTGAGCATTAATAATGGCTAATTTCTTATCAAAATCAACATAGTTTCTTTTAGTATAATATTTAATCAACAGTTTGATAGTATTTATATTCCTTTGAAAGATGTAATCACACGATATTGTGAGACAGGATCATAAATCCTCCATATCTCAATAATAATTGACCTAAAGTCCTCATAAGTAAACCAATGCGGATTAAATTTGAAGGGAACAAGAGGTTTGCTTAAATTTGAAGCTAATTCGAGCAAAATAGGTAGATGGTATGAGAAACCTACTTTGAGGATAAAATATTTGTAAGAGGCAACATCAATAAGAATATTTTAACTAAGCAGGAACCTATCTAGGTGTTTCGATATCATGCACTCACAAGTGCATTTGTTTGACCATGTAGGACCAATAACTTCAAGTTCCACATCAACCAGTAGAAGGGAGTCAAAATGGTGGATGAAGTAATCAGCTAAAGGATCCATCCTGGAATATTGACCCCATGCCTCACTACCATATAATGTTAGGTTAAGGTCACCACCCAGGATGAGATTTAGATAGGATAAAATACCACTAGCAAAAAAGGTTCTCCCAATAGGATTTCCTTCATGAAAAGGGGCGTAAAGGTTGAACAAATTTAACAAGATATTCAGAGGCTTGGAAAAATCATAGGCTAATATATAGTTGGAAGAACTTACTGAGGATCAAAGAGAAAGGAAATTTTTCCATACCAAAGCTAGTCCTCGAAAATTCCCTTATGCATTGACAGTGTGAAAGGTCCACTCTGGAAACCATTTTTTGAGGATCTTTGATGCGTTTTCCACCAAGCACATAGTTTTTTGGAAAAACATTTATACGGGATGATGTAACTTAACCAACCAATTTAGGATCCTTTCTTGGAGGGTATCCCTATCCCTCAAATATTTAGGGAGAGAACCTTCATTATTTAACCCTGGTCGAGGATGCTTTTTCTAAGGGCCCCTTGAATAGTTGATTGACGACTAGATGAGATCTCATTCACTGCCTTAGATTTCACTATATCCAAAAAATATTTTCTCCCTCGAGAAGAGTAGGGTACTACATACTATGATTGGATATCATGGGATTGTCATTCCATTACTTTGGAGAAAGATCTAATAACATACCTCCTCGAAGAGGAAGGTGCATCAATAGAATGTTGCAGTGATCCCCTTAAAGGAATAGGTGAGGAACATTCTTCAATAATTGATAGATCAATAATTGGACTAGAAGGCATGCGAAGA
Source organism: Pseudotsuga menziesii (assembly GCA_001517045.1). Taxonomy (NCBI): domain Eukaryota; kingdom Viridiplantae; phylum Streptophyta; class Pinopsida; order Pinales; family Pinaceae; genus Pseudotsuga; species Pseudotsuga menziesii. The sequence goes on from LPNX011049227.1 coordinate 195,554, forward strand.
GGATATCCTAGACCAGGATCAACTTTCTACTAGCATTTGTTGGACATAGAACCCTGAAACTCAGTAGACTTATCCTTATTACCCAAGAGCAATGCTTCTAATCCCTGGATTTTCTTATGAAGTGTTGCAATGACCTTGGCGAATTCTTTGTTGATTTCCAGAACTTCTTAATAGACCCCTACCTAAGGAGATTCTTCCTAAGTTATCTTTTGTTTCTTGATTTGAGCTTATGATAAAGATTCTTCTCCATAATCTAACATACTCGTAACCAAACGTGATCCCCCAACCTCACCCTCTGATCTGTATAAAGGGAAGATATTTGATATTTCCATGTGATATATAGTGAGTACAATGGTAAGGCACATTCTTATAATCCAAAATTTGCATAAATGATTGATACCCAAATTCAATCAAGATAACATCTGGAAGCCCCATAACTATATCCATTTCCACACAAATGGAAGCAACAGACATAATCATTTTTTGAGTTGTTTCTGGTGCCACCCTCAAGAATGTCCCCAACTGGTCCCCATAGACTTAAAAAATTTGATCATCCTAATGTTCAATAGGAAAGCAAGGGAGTTTAACCCACATATCTAATTTATGAATATGCTCCATAATGGGATCAAAACTAACATGCCACTTGAAAAAAGTCAGGGATGCACTCCCCCAGAACCAATTTTCATCCATGATGGTTTGGCGATCCTTAATTTTCTCAAAGACAAACGTAATGTAACCTCTCACACCAACATGGAATAAGGGAACATAACCTAGAATGTGAGCCAAGGATCATTGTACCCATTTTCTCAAATCATCCTCCTTAAATCTCTTAGCGTGAAACCTTCCAATTAGGGCATATTTAGTATAGTAGATAATCTTCTCATGTATAATCTAAGGGTTTACAGATACCTTCTTGATACATTGACCTCTATTCTAGTGACCTCTAGTTTTCTTTGAAACGGGAGGTACCTCTTGATTCTTTGTATCTGGAGAAGGATGGAAAGAAGGGGAAACAAATAATAAGGGATATTGAAAGGTGCAAGTGGGAGGGGAAGGATCTGTAAGCTCCTTGGGAGGATGAGGTTAGGGTAAAATGTTGAGTGTTAAATGGGAGGGGGGGAAAGTGGAGAGTAGATGAAAAACTTGGAAAATCCAGGAGGGTGAGAGTTATCATATGAATCAATTATTCACATAGGAGAATCAGGCGGGTGAGATTACAAAATGTCATATGCTTGTATGAAACTATCATAAATAGATGATGATGAAAGCTTTGGCTTATGCACAACCACCGAATTCAGCTTCTTGGAGAGACTCATCTTTTCCCCATATATATCATCCAAAATGACAATATATGTTGGGCCTAGGGAAAGATAGGCAGAATTCAGTTAGAATTATTCCCAATGATGGAAAAGAGTTAGGTCGCAAGAAGTAAAAGGAGCTATGATAGAAGTAGAGAAGGAAGAAAATAAGAAGGAAAAGGATTTGCGATAGAAGCATCCATGGAAGGAAGGAAGGAGGACAAGGTGGAGTATCCAAGAGAAGAGGAACATAAGCAAACAAATAATAAAGAGCTATGGAAAGACGCGGTTGAAGAGGAAGTTGTGGCAGGAGAAGAAGAGAGTTCGTGACATAAGATAGTACGCGACAGAAGAGGAACAACCATAGAAGAAAAGGATGTGACAATGAAGGATGCGACGGATTTAACTATGTTAGAAGATGTGTAGTGGCGCAACGGTTAGAAAGCGACATTTCGAAAAGATCGTGGGTACAAGGTCAAAAAAAGCCACACGTATGAAAGAATATTTGTAAGTTGGGTTGTTAGTACCTACTGACATGTGTCGATAGAATATGAAAGACAACCTGTTGGCTAACTATATGAAGTCTAGTGAGAGCCACATGTAAGAATCTATAAAAGGAGGAACCCAAGATGTATGTGGGTTAGCTTCTGGTCAGTAGCCTCTGTGGTATCTGGTCATAGACACTCGCTAGTCATTTAGTGACATTCTAATTGTATTGTTTGTTAGTGTGTTGAGTCGTATATAGGAGTCGAAGAATCTGTAGGTGAGTGCGCAAGAGGTTAGAAGAGATTGAGTTGATCCTGGTTGTGTGTGGATTGACAGTAGAGTTGTAGAGGAATTTGAGTTGATCCATGCTATGTGTGGATCATTAGTAGAGTCAAGTGCAGAAGGAATAGCAACAGAAGACCAGAGAGCGTGAGAAGAGGAAGAAGTCTGTATAGATAAGAAAGAGAGATCCAAAACAGAGTCTGCAACTTAGTGAGCAGACCAAAGGTGCCATATATTTTGCATGCCAGATGAAGAGTGCCTTTGTGGTTTTTACCGGATGGGTTTCCACGTTAGATACTATGTCAAATGTGTGAATGATGAATGTGATTGAGTTTCATATATATGTTACTGTGAATATGGGTTTGTGTATTTGCTTATGAGTGATTTTATATGTATCTGTCGCACTATTATTGTTGAATGTGCCCATGCTGCATCGGGTTTGTGGTTATAATACTTGTCGAAGGACAAGTTGTAGAGCAAATTAACTATGTATAATAATTATAAATATCCCACCCATTAGCTTATATCAAGTGCCTTGGTAGAAGACCAAGGGACATGAAATCCCCCACCCAACTGTGGAAACCTAGTTCTGGCAGTTACCCATAGAAATATATCTCATGTGAGACTGTATCTGCATCGTAGGTGCTGCCGACTGAGCCTTGCTCTATTGGGTTGATATCTTGGGCTTTGTTGCGCGCCAAGGAGGAACTGAACTTGGGTCGAAGAGAGAGAAAATGCCAACAATATATATATNTTCAGAATTTTAGCCACCTTAAAACACATAGTGTTCATATTGTACATGACTCGCCCAACATGAGGATGATACCCTTCATTGTATTTTTACAACCCTCAAGCCTACCTCCTACCTACGTTATCTAGGTTGTGCATCAAGTAACACACTAAGTGTTACTAACCAACACAGCAAGTGCTTTTGCTAAGAGAAAACAACACACCAAGTGCTAATAGTACACTATGTATTGTATCAAGCTAAGGAAATTCACATCCATACCACACACAAAACCAAGAAAGTATCCCTTCTCTACTCGGCAGTCCCTCGGGTATGACCATCCTCCAGTTGTTATCCAGTGTGTGTGAAGAGAAGTATTATCCATAGCTCCTACAATCGGGGCCTCCCCTACATTTTTTCAATGGAGCTTGGCTTATATGACCATCACATGCCCTCAATATGTGTAAACAATTATTTTCCTGAATAGGATTACTTATAATTATTTTTGGGTATCCATCAGTTCAGTTGTCTTCCATTCATTCGCAATCACACATATGTCCTGCATTACTACATCATATGTCCATGCATTAATATTAATTCAATCATCTACAAACTTTAATTATAGTTGGAATTTTAATAATTACAATTTTTAGTCATTTTGTTTCTTACTCGTCATGTAAGAAGACATCCTACATGTGCATTTTTAACACAATCTCACTATATACTCAATATGTGTGCACCAATCATTTAAAAGCAATTTAATTTCACGTGATCATGCTTGGACTATCATTCCTCCTTGGTTTTGCAGTTACTTCCAAGGGTATAAGTAACTTTATAATATACCTTTCTCAAGAATATCTTTCTCATTTAGACTAGTCTTGAAGTACATTTGTCTAGGCATAGTAAGCATACAAGTCATTATAACAAGAAATTTTACAAATCAATTGTTTATCAGCGATCGATACTTCTTTCAACACACATCAAGTATACAATTGCAACATAATCTCCAGTCACCACATTTCTTGCACATCAAGTAATAAAATATTTGTTTTTATCCAATGTATTTCAACATAACAAGCATTCTTACAATGAAATCAATATCTATACTAATCATTTTAGTGCAATTTTAAGATTACAGGTCCATTCCATGTTATTCTTTTCTAGAAGCACACATCCAACATTGGACATGCCATCTATATTACCTTTCTCTATGAGTAATGCATTTACTAATTGTTTTAACAATTTAGTTAATACATGATCAATTCTATGTAATGATTTAGTTACCTTATTCAAAAACAATTATTATGTCAATGGCATATCAGATGTTACCTTTTGAGTCTCCTTAGTCCATCCAAGTAGTCTTACTATTTTTCTTCATTAGCCTTACCAGCTAGCAATCATTGATCTATCTCTTATTCCTGTATGTAAAGCCATTAACCAGTGTTATCTCTTCGTCTAGCACATAACAGGAAAACATACATATCAGTTATTAATTTAAACTTTTCATATTTACGAGCATCTCAACATCATGAGCTAATAATAAATAAATACAAGCATTTGCATGCTCAAGCTTTCCTATATGTGTTTCCTCACAATAGTCTATCGTTATTAAAACCATCATGAATGCATTCATTCTTATTTACATGCATTTCCTGATGTATAAGGATTTCATATTCGTATCCATGCTCATCCTGCAATCTGAAAGTAAAAAGAGAAAAATGAAATATATAAACCAAGGGTGTTTTCATTCCTCTGAACTTCCTTTAGTTAGCGGTTTATCCTTGTCTCAACATGTTATCATTCAGTCCTACTTAACATTAGTGATGATAACCAAAAACTTGAGCATCAACCTACAATCATCATTATAAAGTTTTCCTATAAAATGAATTAAGGCAAGGGAGAAATAACTCTCTTGATCATTTCTTTGTTAATTACATCTTCTGCAAGTCTACAAGGTTAATTTAGTTATGCTTTACCTTAGCACTGGCCCATCTAAAGGATTTGATGTTGTAGCTCTGCTCTGATACCATTCTGTAACACTACCCTGGACAATCATTTGGGAAAATGGGGCAATTTTTTATTATTATATAATTTGGATAACAATACCATTCATGACAATAAACAAAGCCCCAAAGATTTATAGTTGTACAATGTAAAACACATGTATGTAGCACAAGGTGTCAATTTCATTTTCAATAGTATTATCTACTAGAATATGATCACCATTTCATCAAAGTCACGTAGGAATACCATAAGGTTCTCAATGTTTATTTGCATATGAAAGGTCTACTCTCATAACCAACTTTATCTAATAATTCACATGTAATTAAGGGAGATGTTAAACCATGCTCCTTGTTGATCATGTGTATTTGCATAATAGACATGTAATACAAGTAATTAATCAATTGCCTTATACAAATCATAGTAGAGTGTCGAGGAGTGTAACATTCTTTACAAGTACACACACCAACTGTTATGATCCCTAATGAAAGAACATAAATCATAATATTCACGACTAGGGGATAAAAGACCAAGTTGAGCACAAAACTACAAACTCTTCATCGTGAACTTCTCATCTTATAGAAGTGAAATCAATTATATAAAAGTGTATTCAAAACTAGATATCATTAATCTACCCTCATGCATCATGGGTGATGTTGATCCAAGGTCCTAACCAACCACTACTACCATAAATTATCAATGCTAGTTATTCATCCCAAGCTATAATAACAAAAAATGCAGCAAGATCATGTTAATTCTCTGTCGTGAACTCAATTCATATAAAGGTTGGGTTCTCATCATAATTTATTTCATGCAATACTAAAATTTGGGAAGTAACAAAGCCATATCATAATAAGGCCATTAGTATGCGCTCATGTACTAATTCACATGTAATTAAGGGAGATGTTAAACCATGCTGCTCAGTGACCATGTGTCTTTGCATAGTAAACATGCAATACAGGTAATTGATCCATTTCCATATTCAAACTATAGTAGAGTATCGAAGAGTGTAACATTCTTTATAAGTACACACACCAATTGTAAGTATCCCTAATGAAAGAACATAAATAATAATATTCACAAGTAATGGATAAAAATCCAAGGTGAGTACAAAACTACCAACTCTTCATCATGAGCTTCTAACCTTCTAGAAGTGAAATCAATTACATAAAAGTGTATTCAAAACTAGATATTATTAATCTACTTTCACACATCACGGGTGATGCCGAGCCAAGGTCCTAACCAACCATTGCTGCCATAAATTATCGATGTTAGTTAATCCTAATATATATTAACAAAAAATGTAGCAAGATCTTGTTAATTCTCTGTCGTGAACTCAATTCATATAAAGGTTGGATTCTCATCATAAGTTATTTCATGTGATACTAAAATTTGGACAGCAACAAAGCCATATCATAATTAGGCCATTAGTATGCACTCATGTAAGCATGCATAATCCAATATGCAATTACAATCATACAATTTTGCATTTACTAAATTGTAGCAATGGCACACTCATCTATATATGATACTAACACAATAGTTTACTTGCATTTGTATTCCTACAAGCATGTAATATCTGTTATACCTTACATTTATTTTATTTGCTTTAATTGTACTATAACAATGTAATTCTCTTGCATGCCTAACTTTAGAAACATATTCGTCATATGTCTATCGATATCAACCAAAATAACACAATGATAGAGAACATTTATACATCTCCAAAACATAATGAAACAACAACAACCTATCATAAAATAAATACTTAGCTTGAATAAGTTATTTCAGGCAATTGAATGTGCAAGCTCAACGTTCTTCCCAACCTTAGGTGCTTTGTCCAACATGTATTATTTTTGCTGAGAGGCCACCCCCGAGTTGGGAAATGATTCCACTAGGGTAAGGAAACTTTAGAAATCTCTCATAAAGATTTATCTCCGTGACCTGAATGTTAGGTCCACAACCATTATTGGGATTATATAATAAACATAAGTTTAGTTCTTGTAATGGTATCTTTCACTGTACACAATGACTCATAACATTTGATAGGGAGATCTTCTTGTTCGAATTAACAACCATTAGTTTTCCATTATTGCATTTGTTCACGACACGAAATGAACCTTGTTATGAACATCAAGGACTCATAGAATTCAACTATTAGTAGATCAGTTACGATAAAAGGGTTAAAGTCCCTAACTGAGCTTTGACCGAACTTTCGTTGCAAAGAAATGAGGAATAATTTACACAAAATTTCTACTTGGAATTTTATTCCCAATAATTATCATAGTAAAGTTCGCTCTTAAACACTAGAACTTGGTTTCAAAATAATTAAATTAAGCTTGTTAAATCTTCAATAATAGATATTGGCTCTAGAATTATTAAGATCACTCTCAACTCATAGAGCTCAGTTATGAGCAATTGAACCATCATAGCTCTTAGCTCTTGTAAACTAAAAAAGAATAAAGTTATATGCTATAACCTGCAAGTATATGTAAAATTAGCAACTCCACAGGATCATCAGGCTGGATTGAACCTCACAATGAAAGAAGAATGAATGAGGAATAATTTCAGTGTTAGAGTTGTCAAACAAGAATAGTGAATTATTCATACAAGAGGAAAAACTTTTGACACCATAGACATAATTGAATAATCATTAATATACAGGAAAAAAATCCATAGTAAAATAGAGAGAATTTGAATCCACTAGTAGTGATTTGAATCCCATGACTTGGACTGACTCCAAACATCACTAACTGTGGAATAATCACCACTGAATGCTCACTAGTGTAACTCTGGACAGCTAAAACACCTCACAATCAATTAACTAACAAAGGTAGGTGAGAAAAGGTGCATATATCCTGCAAAAGGTGTGCTAGACTAACTGAAAGTGAATCGAATGTGGGCCATCAGAGCACAACTCAATGCGGACTATGGTGAACTGATGGTAGTACTCCCATGACTCGGTGTGGGACCGTAAAATCTAGGGATTTGTATATGGAGCTCCTAAACTCATGCATGATAGCCACATATAACTTCTCCATGGAAGTAATGAAGCAACAACATATTCCTAATCTAGGAAATTGACATTTAGACTATGGTGGACAAGGGAGGATTACAATAATCCTAACACCACCCCTTAATCCAAACTTGGACAACTTGGGCCCTGAAAACCGAGACCAAAGATCACCCATACAATATGATGCCAAAAAATGTAACCGCTCAATAATTCAACAAAATGGGGAAAACCTCATGGGAAAAAAAACCCCTCAAAATGAACACTGAACCAGGAACCAAAAACTGAGTCAAACCTTCACACAAAGAAGCGACCTTAGATAAACAAATCTCTTTTCAGTGAAATTTTTTGGGAATATGTTTGCAACCTGCTCATCTATAGGGCAGTAATACAGAATGATAGTCTTACTATAAAATAGTTTTTGGATGTATTGCATATGGACTTTTATGTGTTTGGTCTATTGCCTTTCTACTAAATCACTAGAAATTTTAATTGCACTTTGATTATCACAAAAAATGTCTATTGAAGGAGAAGTGTGAATGTCAAACTCTATCAGAATCCCATGTAGCCAAATTGCCTAAATAGTTGCATTCACCGCCCCTCAATACATTGCTTCAGCCGAAAAGAGAGCAAGAGTTGCTTGCTTCTTGCTTGGCGAGCATATTGGTCCAAATCCTAACATGAACACAAACCCTGAAGTACATTTTTTGTGACTCATGTCTCCAGCCCAATATGAATCAGTAAAACCAACCAGATCTAGATGAGCACCAATAGAATAGTGAATCCCAAACTCTCTAGTACCTTACACATAATGCAATGTGTGATTCGTTTCCTTCCAATGTAGCTCATGTGGCTACAACATGAACCTAGAAACAATACTCACAACATATGACAAGTCTGGTCTCAAATGAGTAAGGTACAATAAGATACTGATCAGTTGTTTGTAGAGGGTGATATTAACCATGGGTGTAGAACCACCTTATTCTAATCTAATGCCATATAGGAAATGGAAATATGTTGCTTTGCAATCATCCATATGGAATCTCTTGAGCAAATCACCTATGTATCTTGACTAAGTAATCATGATCTATGAAGCTTTTTTATTCACTTTAAGGCCAATAAATTGCCTCAGCAGCCCTAGATCTGTCATGGAGAAGGCCTTTCTCAAGGTTGAGTTGATTTCCCTCAATAGAGTAGTTGAACCACCGGTAATGAGCAAGTCATCCAAATACAAAACAATCAATAGTAGGCAACCTCCCTTATGTTGCATGTAGACATTGCAGTCATACTTGCACCTTTCAAGCTTCTGTGATAATAAGAAGGCATCCATCTTGGCATACCATGCCCTTGGGGATTTCTTGATCCCATATAGATATTTACTTAGTCTACATACCAAGGAAGAATTTTGTGCACCCCTCATGTTTTCTCATGTAGATGTATTTTTCCAAGTCACCATGGAGGAAGTCACTCTTCACATCTATGTGATGTACCTCCCATTTATTCGAAGCTGCAATGGCCAAAACCAGTCTTATGGATTCCATTCTTGCAACAAGAGTGAATGTTTCATTGTAGTCCAACCCATGAACTTTTGAATACCCCTTTGCAACTAAATGAGCCATATACTTGGTAATATATCCATCTAATGCTAGTTTGGTTTTGTATATCCATTTGCACTAAACAAGATTTCTCCCTGAAGGTAAGGAGACAAGATCCCATGTCTTGTTGTTTTGTACTAAATCATATTCATCATCCATGGCTTCCTTCCACCTTGGATCATGGAAATCCTCTTTTTAGGATTGTGGATCAGACCCCAACATCATGTAGCACCTCTGTGGGAGAAGTGGATTTGTATGACAAAGCACAAGGTTCTCATCCTAAAATTGAGATATGGTTCTCCTTCTATCAAACGGATTCCTAGCATTGTTCATAGCAGCTTCAATGAGTTTTTGAGCCCATTTAGGCCTTGGATTGGGATTAGGAGCTAGATCTGGATCTGCTTGATCTACTTGATCTTCATTCTCAATATCAAGATATGGTTCCTCTTGGTCCTCATCTTCAGACTCTGAATCTGAAGCATCAGTAGAAACATCATCATATTCAAATGGAATATATTGAGCATTTATACCTTCCTCCTCAACTGGTTGTAGATCATGCAATGGATCTTCATTGAATTAGACACTCTGCTATATGAAGCATCTTCTGGTTGCAATATCCATCAACTTGAAGCTTTTGCATCATCTGCATATCCCAGCAGAATGCATTCACTACTTTGAGGTTGGAAGGATTTCCTCTTGTCTTATCAAATTCTAGCCCATGCTTTGGATCCAAAAACCCTCAAATGTGAGACATTAGGCTTATGTCCCATCAATGATTCGAATGGAGTGACCCCAACCACTAAGGGCACATATAGTACATTATTGAACACCCCATGCTCAAATTGAACTGAACCCTTCCCAACATCTAGGACTTGAGAGTCATCTCCCATGTGTATGTTAGGACCACCAGTGAGATATAGTGAATAAATGATTCTTTGGAGGCAACCATGTGGTTGGAGGCTCCTGAATCAATGAGGAAGGCTTGTGATTGTGAGAATCTAGTCTTCAATGCATGGCATCTCTCATGATCTTGAGTATTGCTTCCATAATATGTCTTTCTTATGCCTTCTGGGATGGAAATGTTATTCTTCTCAAGAATTATTAACATCTGATCTATTGATTTCTTCATACATAGGTTCTCTGGATGGTTTCCTCTTTTCCAATCCGAACACTTGATCTTCTCAAACCTTTTATGCTTATTCTTTTTAGAACCAGAGGCTCCATCGGAAGGATTTTGCTTCTCCTTTGGTTTATTTTCAGTGTACTTCATATCCTTTCCTTTCTACTTCCCCTTTTCTTGCGCATTCTTGGTCTCCCCATCCAGAAGAGATTGATTCTTGGAGGTTTTTAGGACTCCCATATGAATCAACTTATCTTGTTCTTGAATGAGGGATTCATTGAATGCCTCAAGTGAGGGAATTCACTAGTTTGGGATTGACAGTCTCCCAGAGTGGAAGGTGGACACAGATACATAAAATTCATATCCAAGTTTACTCATAATAGAGAGCACCAACTTCTCAACCTTCTTGTCAATTCCACATTGCTTGCGCTGCATGACTAAAGACTTGAATTTGGATAAGAATTGTTGGATGGTTTTGAAACTGTTGGGTTGAAGAGAAATCAAATAATTCTAAAAAATGTTGCCTCTCAGCTCATCCTACTTTCCAAACTACGATTTGAGCTTCAACCATACTTCCCTTAGTGTTTTTAATCCATTAAGTGGAAGACAAAATCCTTGGAGATATGAATACACATGAAAGCAAATGCTTCATCCAATTTGTTCAAGTACTTCGATTTCTCTAAAGGTTATTGGGGTTTGACCTCCTTTCCCATAATGACCCTATACAGAACCTTGTTTCACAATATGGTATACATTTCTCCCCTTCAATCCATGTAACTGAAGGGTGTAAGGATCATTGGTGTCAAGGCAGTTAAATTCTTCATTTTGCAGCTTCAAGAGCAACACAAATCTGTTGAATTCTTCAATTCGAAGGTAAATCAGCTCTGTAGAGCTATGATACCATGTAAAATTAGCAACTCCATAGGATCATCTTATTGGATTGAATCTATTGCAGCTGCAACTATTTCCCCAAAAAAAATTATTTTTAGGGTTCCCCCTTTTTTTGTTTTAGTATCTAGACAACCTAAGAATGTTTTATTTCTACAAAGGTTTGCCTCGAGCTGGTTGTTTTCATTGAAAAAACTAAGTCTTTTTGTATGCCCATATCGGATGCTTAGTTGACTAGCTTTTCGATACAGTGGATGCATAGTCCACTAGCCTCCCGATACAGCGGATGCGCAATCAACTAAATTTTTGGAAGCTTTCCAAGGTTTGATCTGGCGTATCGAATGTCATTTCATCTGGGGTCTCGGAAGCAGTTTGCCGTGTTTTCAGCAGTTTAGTTTAAAGCTTATCCGATGAATCGGGTCCTCATTCGACTATCTTTTTTCGATGTCCGGTTAAGTTGGAAATCTCGTCGTCGTTGTGTTTTTCGAAATGAACCAAGGGATTTAGTGTTTTTTCCATCCAACGTTGCAAAGAATTAGTGCTAAGTCGATCTAAAGCTTCGCGATGTTCCCGCCGAGACTAAAATGACTAGTGTTTCCGACTGTCGATATGACTTTCCCATCCAATGCACTGGGTAGATAGAAATGTTCCCAACCGACATTGCGGATTCTTTCAAAGTTATATTCCCGACAGTGGTTAAAATTTATTTCCCACCACGTTAGTTTTTTCACTCCCAGTCAAGTGTATAAAGCCATAGAGCCCATATGACCTATCATTCTCACCGCGGAGCTATCCAGTCGTTTGCACGCAGCTGTCGCTCTTCTCTACGCCTGCGGAAGCCGTCGTCTGTCCAAGTCGCCTGCCATTTCATTGCTAGGTAGGATTCACTCATGTATTTTGTTTTTTGCCCAACATTTTGTTATTTTTGACCGCGTGGATTTGATAGGGTTAGGTTTTCCGTGGGAGGGTTAAGGTTTTATGCATTTTTTGTGGTTTTCCTGCGATGAAATTTCCTTTACTTAGAGTGCAGCCCGCTTATTTGTGTGCGTTTTTATTTTCTACTGGTTATCTTTTTTCATCTTAGCGTCTGTATGAACATGAGTATGCCTTTGACAGTTGTATTGAAGGTTAGGGCCTGGTGCAGACGATCGTTTTGTCGTCTGCACCGCCCTGTTCTTTCTTGCTTCGTTTTAAGCCTTGGGTTAGATGGTCGTGTCTTCTTTGACAGTATGTTTCCATGGGATGCCGAAGGGCCACGTGACTGATAGGGGTTTTAGGATTTTGTTTTCAGCAGACGGCGGTGTGAGTTTTTAGTTGAGAGTCACCTATAGGAGTTTTTGGAGGCTGAGAGAGGTTACGGTTTGAGCTAGCAGAGGTTTAGCAGGTTTGGGGGCAGAGGGATTTTTGTAAGTTTTCCTTTGTTTAGAGTATCTCATTAAGAAGAAACTTGGGTGTAAATAATATTTTCAGTATGCATATCGATGGAATGGTAATTTTTGGTTGTTTTATTGTTTTCTCACTACACATCTTGTTAGAGGTAAATAGACTGAAATCATGTTGTATAATTGTCACAGGCTAATTATCAACATAGCAATATGCCACGAAAACAAAGAAGAAGGCCCAAGCAGCCGAAGAGGAACCTGAAGTGGAGGTGATAACCAAAGTGGAAGTTATTTATGAAGATACTAAAGCTATTACTAGAGTGGAGCCAGAGTATAAATGGGGAGAGGAATATAGGATGATTTCAAGCCAGAGTGTTCCAGATGTTGGTTTTGAAGATATGCCCATATATGCAAATATTGAGAAATCAGCCCTTATGAAAGTGGCTACCAGACCTGAGCTTTTCCCATGTTCAGAAGTAATAGGTTCGATTCTGCCTAGAGCAAATGTAACAAGGATGATACTGACAAACACTAAGAAATAGGGTCATGCCACATACAGCCCTGCTTATGTGTCTATGGCTTACAATTTACCAACACCCCAAACCTACTTGACTAAAAGTTGGTTAAAGGAGCTAAAGATAGATATGGTGGATACAGTGAAGAAAATGATGATCCCAAGTACAAATTTCTAGACAAGACCTTCTGGAGAGTACGAGACATCAACTCTCCGCACTCCATACAGATCCATTGCTTTGATGCGGAACATAATTTTTGGGAGGGCAAATGGAAGAAAATTCAAAATAGGTTGGGTAACGGTTATATTCTTTGTTGCTACCCAAGGAACAATATTTAACTGGGCAAGTATAGTGTCCATCAGTCTGTCAGCTTGTATAATTGGGGCATTGGGAGAAGTGTCCCAGAAGAAGATATAATTTTACATGAGTTCTATTTTGATTGATTGCATTCTATGCACTCATCCTTTCTGGGCATTAAAGTGCCAATGGGATAAAGACCGGGCCCCTGTGTATGTTGCTTACAAGTTGTTCTGGGCCCACAAATATTACTACTATGACAAGGAGATCTGTAAGAACTTCATCATGTCGTTGTATACATTAATCTTCTTGGTCAAATGCAATTGTATGTCAGAAGAAGCTTTGAAAGTTGTGCAAGAACACTGACTCTATTATCTGACAGAAGAAGGATTATATTTAAGAATGTATGGCGGTTCGAGAGCCCCTTCTCTTCTACCGAAGTATGCCACAGACTATGTAATCCATAAAGAGGCTCTGAGACAGCTATAGATTGATGGGATAGGAAATTTCCTTTTTGAGCAGAAGAAGGCAGTATATCCTGCAATTACCTTTTTTGTAGGAAGTTACAAATTTTCTAGGGTAAAAAATGCATTAGAATTTGTTAAAGAGTTAGAGTATTTTCACTTCGATGAAATGAATTTTGATAGGAATGACTCTGAGAATAAAGTTGTGAATTATTGCACAGCAGCTGAAGTGCATTTCGAATATATAAATTTATGGGATAAAGATGAAGAAACCTTTCAGAATGCTCAAAACATGACAACCTTGAGGAAAAGATTCAAGCAGAAGATAGCTATTGTGGGAGGAAAAGGTAAAGCAACTGACAAACTCAAAAGGAAGGAAGAAGATGCAACCAAGAAAAGGTAGGAAGAAGCTCATAGGTTAGCGCAAGAACCAGAGAACTAGTTGCGAGCTAAAGAAGAAGAAAAGAAAAGGGCAGTTGAAGAGGCTGCAAAGAAGATATAGGAAGAAGAACTGCTAAGAAGGCATAAACAAAGTGAAGGATTGAGATTAGAAGATGCAAATAAAGAAAAAGGGCAAACTGAAAAGACAGCGGAAGGATCGAGAACAGAAACACAAGAAGAACAAGACCTTACTGATCGAGGACAGGCCCAATCTGGTATTGACCCATTAGAGTCTGTTGTTCCTTCTAGTAGTACAGTAGGAGAATGTTCAATTTCAATATCTGGGGTTGAGTTAATTCCTTTAATTCCCACTGAAGGGGAGGAGGTGTCGGATTTTAACACTATCTTCTACGATAACAAAAAAAGAGGATTGTCAAAAGAACCGAGAATAAAGTGGACACTGGGGGTAAGCTAGGAGTGATGGTGACTGATAAGATAGTGGTTCACGATACACACAAATATCCACGATTAATAGCGAGGGTTGGGGTAGCTCTAGCCCTAGCCACTGAAGATAATGTGGACAGAATCATGACAAATCTAGAATAGTCTTGGAAAAGGGTCACACAGTTGAAAGAGACTTTGAAGAAAGAAGGAGTGAAAGTTAGAGTTTGAAAAGGAAGTGTGAGGATATGATCGGTGAAGTTGAGGTATCAAAGGTAGAGTGTCAGACTCTACAGGCGGATAAAGATACTTTGGTAATATCTGTAGGAAATATAGAAAAGGAAAACCAGGCCACCTTGGAAGAGTTTGAGAAATTGCAGCAAAGATATCAGATGTTGGAAGCCGAAAGAGATAATCTTAGGCTATCAGTTGAAGAGTTGAATAAGGAAAAGAGAGAGTTAGAAGGTAAAGTGACAGAGCTGGAAGTACAAAAGACCACATCAGAAGGGAAAGCTAAGCTGTACGAAAGTCAGATAGTAGCCTTGGAGGAACAAAAGAATTCACTAGCAGTTTCACTGAAGACGTCTATGGAGCATAAAGTTGATGTTGAACCTTTAAAGAAGCATGCTCTTATGCTCAGAAATAAGATCCACCAAATGCAACTGCATATAGTTGAAGAAAGATTTAAAGTTCAACAGATAGACATAAGATTGGAAGAAATTGTAAGTACAGCTTCTTAGTTTTTGGATAGGAGATGGGATATCTTAGAAACTCTACAAGGAACGATGACATGGGTAGAAACAAATCAGGAATCTCCCACAGATATATCTGTCAAAGACATTGAGAGGGTAAAGCTAGAATACGAGCTGATTGAGTTTGCTAGCAAAGCAGCAGAAGAACTAATAAAGGCAATGAGAAAGACGAAGAATGCCTGTGTTGAATTCTGTAAGAGAGTGCTCCTAACTTACAATTGATGTCAGACTTCTACTGCGAGGAGATTAGAAGTGTTGCCGGATCATTAGACATTTTTAAAGCAATTACAGGAACAATGCAGCGAAGACGAATGAGCCATTCAGCTAGTGGAGAGATTAGATGAAGAGGTGCTTAGGACTAAAATAGCACAAGCAGCAGTCGGCAGTCACTTACTGGAAGACCAGCTTCACTTGATTCCTTCCAGGGTAGCGGGTGTGAAAGCCCAGGCTGCTAAGCACGAAATTACCATCAGATTTCTCGAACCTTCTGGTTTTGAGAATATAGCAGCAGATGCAAATACATGGAGGAAGTTTATGAATGAGCAAGTTGAACCCTCTTAGTCGGACTATCTAGCACTTTTAAATTGATGTAGTATATTGTATTTATCTTTTTTGAGTCCATAAGCAAAAAGGACAAATTTTTGTAAAGGAAAGGTTAGGGGAAGCCCAAAAGGTAACGAAGGCAGCCCAAGAGTTTTTGCTTTTTGTATAAATATAGGCAAGCTTTATGTATCTAAGGACCTTTTTACACACTATCTTTGTGCAAGATTATTGTAAGAAGAACTATTTCATCTTATAATAAAGAGTTATATTTTTCGGCTGGAGAAAGCACTATGGGATTTCAAATGCTTGACATGGACTAGTTGGATGTGAACTATTTTTGTTCCAGCTTATTTCCATGAACTGTGAGATCGTTCTAACTTATGAATTCTTTCATGTTATGAATGTGCCCCTGTTTATTTCTGTGAAATTTCCACAATCATACTTGAGTAATGAATGTTTTAATTAACAATGAGATATCTCTTTGTTTATCTATCTATTGCTATTCATGTATTCATAAATATTAATAGCTATCTGTAGTGTTCTTTATGCATGTTATACAATACATTACTCAGCATTAATTACAGTATTGCTCCCTAGGGATAGGTTAGAGAGGTTTATTTAGTTTTCTTTGTTTATGATTTAGAAGCGAGAGAGGTAAGACTAGAGCTAAGAACCTACGCATCACATTGTGACACTCCTTGTTTTCACTATCAAGTGCATTTAGCTAGGCACTTGCATTTCATACATAAATATAAAACTAAAAAATACACCTAAATGGTGGACCGGGCCGCAACCAGTAAAGCATTTTAACCGTTACTTGACCTATGGTAGCCAGACCATAAACCGGATGGATTCCCCATACCAAACAATAATGAGCTAATTGGGAATGTTTATTGGGGAGAATCCCTACTATTGTTACCTGCGATTTTCTAGGCATCAACAGTTTTAGCGCTAGAAGGAGGGCCACCAATGCATGGCTGGATGAGGAAGTCCACTTTCTCGAGATTACTCCACCGGTGACAGTTCTGAAACCAGTTTGCCTCAAAAACCCACTCTTGAAGAAAAAGGAAAGGGGTATCTCTACCTCATTGATAACAAAGTAGTTGAAGACTTAAGGAGGATTTCCAGGGCATATGCTAAAAAGATTGGAGGGTTACCTATTATCCCTGTTCTACCTAGAAGAGAATATCAAAAGAAGGACCATCCTCAATTGGAAAATTCAGTGTTGGTAGAAGATCATGAATAATTGGTAGAAACATCCTTACAAGAAGTTGTCCAACCTTTGGATCAGTTGGGGCCAGATTCCCCTAACTGTTCACCCTTTTAGACCCCTGTTCAGTCTCCACCTCATACTCCACTCAGAATCATGGCTAATGTGAATGCAAATCAGCCACCTCCACAACCTGCTTGGAGAGCTAGATCTCCTTTAAACCTGACACCTCCATTGCATGATATGCCTCAGAGTTTTGACAAACTTTTGCCCAAGTTTGAACCTAGTGAAGGAATTCTTATGGATGATCACTTAAAGAGTTTTTATCTGGATTTAGAAGGTTTGAAAACAATAGAACATGAAGATGTAGTCTGCAAATTATTCCCACATGCCCTCGAAGGAAAAGCAGCTTCATGGTACTTTTCCCTGCCAGCAAACTCAATCACAAATTGGAATGTTTTTGAGATACTGTTTAGAAACAAATACGGAATCCAGAAAACTCACGCAGCCTTAATGAAAGGATTGATTTCCTTAAATAAAGAAAAGAAAGAAAGGGTACATAATTTCACTCAAAGGTTTGCTTCCTACCTGAATAATTTCAGTGCAGTTGATAAACCATCTAAGAATGCTCTAATTGAGTACTATACCTTGGCCCTTGGGGCTGATCTAGCCATGTTTTCCAAGAGATCAGCTAGGCCCACTTTGGTAGATACTTATGAAGAAGCTGAGAAGGTAGAGGCAGAAATGGAGAGTATAGAACACTATCCTACGCAGTTAGACGAAAAGACTTATGGAAACAAAAATCCTTTGTTATTAACTAAGCCCAAGGATGAATGATCACAGGAGTTAGATGGGGCAGTGAAGATGATGCAAAAGTTATCAAACAGGGTGATTGATTTGGAAAAAGAAAAGGAAGCTCATAAACAATACAAGCCTTATTATAAAAAGAGGGAAGACAACAGTCAGCCCAAACCTCCCCCACACAGTCCCTAAGCCATGAATTTAATGGATGTAGGAATGGATAATTTTTGTACATTCCATCAGCAACCTCATTCTGAGAAGAATTCCCATAGTGGATTAATTCTATGACATTAGTAATGAACCAATTATTGGATTCCAAGTTGACAGAATCTGAGGAAGAGAAAGGGAAAGATCATGAACCCACAAAAACACAAGAGGAAGACACCTTGATTTTATGGGACTGTGTTTCTATGTTTAACGTAGAAGATGAAGGTACCCCTGATGAAGAAGAAATATCAGAGACAAATGTTACAACAAGAAGTCAGAATCTATTAAACGAAGATAACTTGATACTTCCCAAAATTAAGAAACTTCAAGAGAACATGAAGAAAATGAAGAATAATGCCCCGATGGTTAGCATACCTGATTTTGTCATTTCAGGCCAGAGCCCCAAAAAGGTCAATGTGCCTGTAAATCCTACTGAAAATAAAGCCAAAAATTTCAAGAAAATTATGGCTGAGCATGAGATGGGATATGACATTGTTGAAGACATTAAAAAGGCTAAAGCAAATATCTCATTGTTTGAGATGTGCAATCTACCTCAGCAAAAGGAAAAGCTCTTGAAAGCACTTGAGACACCCGAGAAGGAACCTCGGAGTGACAACCAACCTGCAGAAGAGATTGGTGAAACAACTTTAGGAGGAAAGTCTAAGTATAGAACTCCATCTTTTCTTCTAACTTTTGAGATTTTCAATTACGATGTGCATAATTGTTTGGTGGACTCAAGAGCTTTAGTAAATGTCATGCCACTCTTACTCTGCAAGCAAATAAATGGTCAACCTAAACCAACTACAGGCCAAGCTCTTCAATTAGATAGAACACCAGTAAAAGTGATTGGAGAAATGGAAGATGTCTTGATCTGTTTGTCCGCTGATGAGAGGGCATGTCAATACATAGACATTGTTGTAGCAAATATCCCGGATGCTTATGGTTTGGTTTTGAGCCGAGATTGGTCAGCAAAATGAGAAGGATATTTTGCATCAGATTGGTCGCATATGTGGTTGCCCTGTAAAGGATGTCAGAACCAAATAAAGGTGTTGAGAGAACCTCAAATGAAGTATAATGTGACTCTGTTGGAAGGAAAAAATGAGCCAGTAAACTCTGTGTTGGGAAATTATTTTCTTGAACTGGAACCAGGAAATTACCAAGCTGAAGAAGCCAGTAGTATACCTGATATCCATCTCGATCTCCTTCAATTCTCACAGGCTGATAAGATTGATTGTAACATAGTAGATTTAGTTCTAGATGTAGTTAGTAATCCGATTTCAGTGGGAGTAGAAAGTTTTTGGATTCTTTATTTCGATGGTTCTAAAACATTGAAAGGATCAAGAGTTGGCTATGTCCTGATTGATCCAGGAAAAAATAAACATTTTCTTTCATGTAGATTAGAATTTGAATGCACAAATAACACAATCGAATACGAAGCATTAGTTCAGGGACTTAAAAAAGTGATAGAATTAAAAGTAAAAAATATGAAAGTGTATGGAGATTCTGAAATCATTGTTGAACAAATTCGGAACAAAATTCACTGCATATCACCGCATTTGAAGGCTTACCAAAATCAAGTCTAGGATTTATTGATAAATTTTCATGCATTAAATATTTCTTCAATTCCTAGAGCAAAAAATGCAGCAGCTGACTTGTTAGCTACATCAGCTGCAAGGTTGGTACCTACGAATAATAGATGTTCGATTGAATTGCTTTTCAGGCCTTCTGTTCCATATAACATCACTAATATGAGGGTGTTTGATGATGATCAGCAAATATTGGAATGCTTAACGAATAATGATACATTTAAAGGAGCCATAATAGATGACGAAGAACATCAAGCAGAATTATAGTACGGAAATTTCATTCCGAAAGGAGTTAGAACTTTGGAACAGATGTTTGATCTAGACAACAAGTTCAGAAAGCTAGCGAATGTCAAGACTCATAGCTTGTCTTTACAATTCGAGTTAATAAATCTAGGGACAGAGGCTGAACCCAAATATGTAAATTTGGGGAAGAGTTGTTCACCCGATGAGAGGAGTAAATTCATCAGTTTATTCAGACAATATAAGGATGTATTTGCTTGGACTTACGAATACCTAAAGACGTATGACACTAAAATTATACAACATGTGATTCCAATCAAGGTTGGAGTCAAACCTTATCAGCAGCCTCTGAGAAAAATGCATCCAAAGCTAGAACCCCTAATTCAAAGTGAAGTGAAAAAGATGCTAGATGCTAAAATCATATTTAAAGTCAGACATTTAGAATGGGTCTCTAATTTGGTACCAGTGTGGAAAAAGTCTAGAGAGATCAGACTTTGCGTAGATTTCAGAAATCTTAATCGTGCATCAGATAAAGATAATTATCCTGTCCCACCCATGGAACAAATACCACAGATGGTCTCAGGTTCTAAACTGTTCTCCCTATTAGATGGATTCTCTGGTTATAATCAAGTATTAGTAGCAAAAGAGGACAGGCTCAAGACCATTTTCAGAACCAAGTGGGGAACTTTTGCGTATAGGAGAATGCCCCTTTGGACTTATTAATGTTGGAGCAACTTTCCAGAGGGCTATGGATATAGCTTTCCGTGGTCTGATTGGTTGTAGTGTTGTGGTCTATCTAGATTATGTTACAATATTTTCAAAGAAGAGAGAAGAGCATGCATTTCATTTGAAACAAATTTTTTAGCGTTGCAGGAAATATGGCATTTCGTTAAATCCTAAGAAATGTGTGTTCGCAGTCACGGAAGGAAAGCTATTGGGTCAAGTTATTTCTAAAAAATGGATCTCCATAGACCCAGAAAGGATTAAAGCCATAGAACATATCCCTTTGCCCCATAATAAAAAGGGTGTGCAATCTTTTATGGGGACAATCAATTTTGTGTGAAGGTTTGTACCAGACTTTGCTCAAATCGTCAAACCTTTGCAGCAAATGGTTAAGCAGAGTGTGCAGTTCAAATGGACTGATTCGAAGAAGAATGTGTTCAACAAGGTAAAGACATCTATTGCTCATGCACCATCACTCAAAAGTCCAAATTTTGAAAAGGACTTTATATTATACACTTTCACTTCCGATGATTCATTAGCAGTGGTACTTACACAGAAGGAGGATGGGGGGGATGAGTACCCCATATCATTTATGAGAACTGGTCTGCAAGGGGCTGAATTGAACTATCCGCAGTTGATAAACAGGCTTATGCAGTTTTTAAGGCGACAAAGCAATTCAGGCCATACATACTTAAGAACCGCACCAAAGTAAGAATCCCACACCTAGCAGTACGATCCCTTTTTGTACAAAAGGAACTAGGAGAAAGAAGAGGTAATTGGGTGACTGCTTTACAAGAATATGATCTTGAATTTAAGCCAGCAACCATAATTAAAGGACAAGGACTCTGTAAGTTGATGGTTGAGGGTCAAAACAATGAATATAGCAACTAGGATAATGAAGTTGAATTACACATGGCGGATGTATGTCCTCTATTCATAGCTCCAGACTCGTGGTATTGATATTTGGTCCATTATATTCAAGAAGGATATTTGTCGGAGCATTGGAGTCCCAAGCAAAGAAGGGCATTACATCTGAAATCAGCCTTATATCAGATTATTGATGGAGTGTTATTTAGGAAGAACTATGATGGAGTCTTTCTTAGATGCTTGGAACATGAATATGCAAAGACGGTTGTAGCAAAATTACATGATGGACCCACTGGAGGCCACTTTTCAGGAGACACAACAGCACATAAGATTCTCAGAGCTAGATATTACTGGCCAACATTGTTTAAAGATGCTCATACTCATGTTCGAAAGTGTGATACTTGCCAAAGGTGCATTCAAAGACAAGCCAAAGCAGCAGGACCATTGAAACCAGTGATTATCTTGGAACCATTCGAACAATGGGGAATCGACATTATCAGAGAAATCAATCCAAATTCCTCATTGCAGCATAAGTACATTCTAACAGCAACTGATTATTTCACTAGATGGGTAGAGGTCGTTCTGTTACGAAAAGTAAATGAGGATGCAGTTATGGATTTCTTGCAGAACCACATTATGACCAGGTTTGGGGCTCCAATTTCTCTGGTTTTTTATAATGCTTCATATTTTTCATCTATTAAATTAACTGCATTTGCTAATGAAAGAGGAATTAAGCTACACTATTCTGCAAACTACTACCCACAAGGAAATGGATTGGCAGAATCAACAAATAAAAATCTGATTAGAATTTTAAAGAAAACAGTGATAGAAAATCAAAGGAGTTGGAATCTAGCTTTACCTAATGCACTCTGGGCCGATAGAGTCACACCCAAGAACTCCTTAGGTGTGTCACCCTACACTCTTGTCTATGGGAAAGAAGTTGTCCTCCCTCCTAATATTTTGTTACCATTTTCCGGACTATCCCAAGACTCTAGTGGTATTGATAATGAGATTCTACAAATCCAAATTTATAATCTGCTGAAGTTAGAAGAGTCTAGGTCCAAAGCCCGTGAAAGGTTTAAGCATCAACAAGAAATGGTAAAGTGATGGTTCGACAAACACAAAGCTGGGAACAAGGAATTCGAGGTAGGTGATTTGGTTCTTAAGTGGGATCACCCGCATGATGAGAAGGGAAAACACACTAAGTTTCAGCAACTATGGATAGGCCCTTTTTAGATTGCGGCAAAGATAGGGCCCTCAACTTACAAACTACAAGACTTACAGGGGTGGGAGGAGAACTTACCAGTAAATGGTTTAGTTCTCAAGCCTTATTTTTCTTAATGATTTTGATTTTGTTTTCTTGTACATAAATAATTGGTTTGATTTGTTTGTTTACTTTAGATTAGTTTTAGTTGGTTTGCTTTTACTTGCTCAAAATTTTGATTGCTTGTAAATATTGGTTTGTTTAAATGAATCAGCACGACTTTTGGTCTTTGGAGTTCATCAGAGTTTTGGATAAACTGAAATCTTTGATCAAATACTGCCTACTATGAACTCATATAGTGTTTAAAGATTCTTCAAGACTAGCAAATTTTCTAAATGGATTATGAACACATTTGAAGTCCTGCTTAATCCTTGTAAAATAACTAAGGATAGAAAAGTCTAGAGTACTATTTTGAGGCTCCATTCATCTCACACTAAAAGCTATCCTAGAGGGTAACAACAAAAGACCCACGGAAAGGAAGCAAGGTAAACAGTGTATTATATTTAAATGATCCCATGCCATAAATTGAAAGCCAAAAGGCTAACAACTCCTAAAGGGAAAATATGTATCAAAAACACATGCTGAACCACATCAGTATGAATGAGATTGTTAAAGTTCTTCTCCATCCGTGAGTTAAAATTTAAATATCTCTCACACAAAAGGACATTATGGATAGAGAAGCCTGAATTAAAATTCAGAAAGAAAGCAATCAGGGAGGACTCAAAAGGACAATAGTACAGAAGCACCAAAAAGTGCAAATTGGCATGGGAATGAGGAACAAACGGATATATCTGTTTACCATATGTTACAATCCTATGGTGTCTAAGTTGGAAGCTACCCAAAGGCAGAGGTAAAATAAAACTCATATCTTCAGCCTCATAAGAGTTATCCAGACTTCGAAATCCTGGTTCCCCTTCTCAAACTTGGACTATCATAAATGATTAAAGTTCATAAATCTTGCATTCTAGGAATCCAGATATCTTGAAGAAATCTAATAAAATGATATCACCGAAACAGTCTGATGTCTCAAAGGATAAGTTGTTCAGAGATCTGTGTCCGCCAGGTAGTCACCAATTGTTGTAGCTGCAACTATTTCCCCCAAAAAAAAAAAAATTAGGGTTCCCCCTTTTTTGTTTTAGTATCTAGATAGCCTAAGAATGTTTTATTTCTACCAAGGTTTGCCCCGAGCTGGTTGTTTTCATTAAAAAAACTAAGTCTTTTTGTATGCCCATATCGGATGCTTAGTTGAATAACTTTCCGATACATCAGATGCATAGTCCACTAGCTTCCCAATACAGCAGATGTGCAGCCAACTAACTTTCCGGAAGCTTTACAAGGTTTGGTTCGGCGTATCGGAAGTCATTTCGTCTGGGGTTTCGGAAGCAGTTTGCTGAGTTTTCGGCATTTTAGTTTAAATCTTATCCGATGAATCGGGTCCTCATTCGACTATCTTTTTTTGATGTCCGATTAAGTTGGAAATCTTGTCATCGTTGTGTTTTTCAAAATGAACCAAGGGATTTAGTGTTTCTGCCATCCGACATTGTGGAGAATTAGTGCTAAGTCGATCTGAAGCTTCACGATGTTCCCGCCGAGACTGAAATGACTAGCATTTCTGACTGTCGATATGACTTTCCCATCCGATGCACCGAGTAGATAGAAATGTTCCCATCCGACATTGCAGATTCTTTCAGAGTTATATTCCCAATGACGATTAAAATTTATTTCCCGCGACGTTAGTTTTTTCACTCCCGGTCAAGTGTATAAAGCCATAGAGCCTGTATGACTTGTCATTCTCACCGTGGAGCTATCCAGTTGTTTGCACGCAACTGTCGCTCTCCTCTATGCCTGTGGAAGCCGTCATCTATCCAGGTCACTTGCCATTTCATTGCTAGGTAGGATTCACTCATGTATTTTGTTTTTCGCCCAGTATTTTGTTGTTTTGACTGCGTGGATTTGATAGGGTTAGGTTTTCCGCGGGAGGGTTAAGGTTTAATGCATTTTTTTGTGGTTTCCTACGGTGAAATTTCCTTTACTTAGAGTGCAGCCCGCTTATTTGTGTGCGTTTTTATTTTCTTTCGGTTATCTTTTTTCATCTCAGCCTCTGTATGAACATGAGTATGCCTTTGACAGTTGTATTGAAGGTTAGGGCCTGGTGCAGACGAGAATTTCGTCGTCTACACCGCCCTGTTCTTTCTTGCTTCGTTTTAAGCCTTGGGTTAGACGGTCATGTCTTATTTAATAGTATGTTTCCATGGGATGTCGGAGGGCTGCGTTACTGATAGGGGTTTTAGGATTTTGTTTTCAGCAGACGGTGGTGTGAGTTTTTAGTCGAGAGTCACCTATAGGAGTTTCTGGAGGCTGAGAGAAGTTACGTTTTGAGCTAGCAGAGGTTTAGCAGGTTTGGGGGCAGAGGGATTTTTACAAGTTTTCCTTTGTTTAGAGTATCTCATTCAGAAGAACTTTGGGTGTAAATAATATTTTCAGTATCTATATCGATGGAATGGTAATTTTTGGTTGTTTTATTGTTTTCTCACTACACATCTTGTTATAGGTAAATAGACTGAAATCATGTTGTATAATTGTCACAGGATAATTATCAACACAGCAAAATGCCACGAAAACAGAAGAAGAAGGCCCAAGCAGCCGAAGAGGAACCTGAAGTGGAGGTGATAACCAAAGTGGAAGTTATTTATGAAGATACTAAAAATATTACTGGAGTGGAGCCAGAGTATAAATGGGGAGAGGTATATAGGATGATTTCAAGCCAGAGTATTCCAGATGTTGGTTTTGAAGATATGCTCATATATGCAAATATTGAGAAATCATCCCTTATGAAAGTGGCTACCATACCTGAGCTTCTCCCATGTTCAGAAGTGATAGTTTCGATTCTGACTAGGGAAGATGTAACAAGGATGATACTGGAAAATACTGAGAAATAGGGTTATGCCACATACATCCCTGCTTATGTGTCTATGGCTTACAATTTACCAACACCCCAAACCTACTTGACTGAAAGTTGGTTAAAGGAGATAAAGCTAGATATGGTGGATACAGTGAAGAAAATGATGATCCTAGGTAGAAATTTATGGACAAGACCTTTTGGAGTGTACGAGACATCAACTCTCCGCACTCCATACAGATTCATTGCTTTGATGCTAAACAAAATTTTTGGGAGGGAAAATGGAAGAAGTTTCAAAATAGGTTGGGTATCGGTTAATATTCTTTGTTGCTACCCAAGGAACAATATTTAACTGGGCAAGTATAGTGTCCAACAGTCTGTCAACTTGTATAAGTGCAACATTGGGAGGAGTGTCCCAGAAGAAGACAGAATTTTACATGAGTTCTATTTTGATTGATTGCATTCTATGCACTCAGCCTTTCCCGGCAGTAAAGTTCCAATAGGATAAAGATCGGGCCCCTGTGTATGCTGCTGACAAGTTGTTTTGGGCCCACAAATATTACAGTTGTTACAAGGAGATCTATGAGAACTTCATCATGCCATTGTATACATTAATCTTCTTAGTTGAATGCAATTGTATGTCAGAAGAAGCTTTGAAAGTTGTGCAAGAACACGAAAGCTATTATCTGATGGAAGAAGGCTTATATTTAAGAATGTATGGTGGTTCGAGAGCCCCTTCTCTTCTACCGAAGTATGCCACAGACTATGTAATCCACAAAGAGGCTATGAGACAGCTATACATTGATGGGATATGAAATTTTGTTTTTAAGCAGAAGAAGGCAGTATATCCTGCAGTTCCCTTTTTTGTAGGAAGTTACAAATTTTCTAGGGTAAAAAATGCAGTAGAATTTGTTAAAGAGTTAGAGTATTTTCACTTCGGTGAAATGAATTTTCATAGGAATGACTCTAAGAATAAAGTTGTGAATTATTGCACACCAGCTGGAGTGCATTTCAAATATACAAATTTCTGGGATAAAGATGAAGAAACCTTCGTAATGTTCAAAACATGACAGCCTTGAGGAAAATATTCAAGCAGAAGATAGCTACTGTGGGAGGAAAAGGTAAAGCAGCTGACAAACTTAAAAGGCAGGAAGAAGATGCAGCCAAGAAAAGGCAGGAAGAAGCTCATAGGTTAGTTCAAGAAGCAGAGAACTGGTTGCGAGCTGAAGAAGAAGAAAAGAAAAGGGCAGCTGAAGAGGCTACAAAGAAGATAGAGGTAGAAGAAATACTAAGAAGGTAGAAAGAAAGTGAAGGATTGAGATTAGAAGACGCAAATAAAGAAAAAGGGCAAACAAAAAAGACAACAGAAGGATCGAGAACAGAAACACAAGAAGAACATGACCTTACTGATCGAGGACAGGCCCAGTCTGATATTGACCCATTAGAGCTTGTTGTTCCTCTAGTAGTACAGTAGGAGAAGGTTCGGTGTCAATATATGGGGTTGAGTTAATTCCTTTCATTCCCACTGAAGGGGAGGAGGTGCCGAATTTTAACGCTATCTTCTATGACAAGGAAAAAAAGAGGATTGTCAAAAGAACCGAGAAGAAAGTGGACACTGGGGGTAAGCCAAGAGTGATGGTGACTGATAAGATAGTGGTTCATGGTACACACAAAGATCCATGATTAATAGCAAGGGATGAGGTATCTCTAGCCCTAGCCACTGAAGATAATGTGGACAGAATCATGACAAGTCTAGAACAGTCTCAGAAAAGGGTCATGCAGTTGAAAGAGACTTTGAAGAAAGAAAGGAGTGAAAGTCAGAGTTTGAAAAGGAAGTATGAGGATATGATTGGTGAAGTTGAGGTATCAAAGGTAGAGTTTCAGACTCTACAGGTGGATAAAGATACTTTGGTAATACCTGTAGGAAATATAGAAAAGGAAAACCAGGCCACCTTGGCAGAGTTTGAGAAATTGCAGCAAAGATATCAGATGTTGGAAGCCGAAAGAGATAATCTTAGGCTATCAGTTGAAGAGTTGAATAAGGAAAAGAGAGAGTTAGAAGGTAAAGTGACAGAGCTGGAAGTACAAAAGACCACATCAGAAGGGAAAGCTAAGCTGTACGAAAGTCAGATAGTAACCTTGGAGGAACAAAAGAATTCGCTAGCAGTTTCATCAAAGACGGCTATGGAGCATAAAGCTGATGTTGAACCTTTAAATAAGCATGCTCTTATGCTCCGAAATAATATCCACCAAATGCAACTGCAGATGGTTGAAGAAAGATTTAAGGTTCAACAGAAAGACATAAGATTGGAAGAAATTGTAAGTACAACTTCTTATTTTTTAGATAGGACACAGGATATCTTAGAAACTCTACAGGGAAGGATGGCATGGGTAGAAACAAATAAGGAATATCCAATAGATATATATGTCAAAGGCCTAGAGATGGTAAAGCTGGAATACGAGTTGATTGTGTTTGCTAGCAAAGCAGCGGAAGAACTAATAAAGGTAGTGAGAAAGACGAAGAATGACTGTGCTGAATTCTGTAGGAGAGTGCTCCTAACTTACAATCGATGTCAGACTTTTGCTGCAAGGAGATTAGAAGTGTTGCTGGAGCATGAGACATTTTTTAAGCAATTACAGGAACAATGCAATGAAGATGAACGTGCCATTCAGCTAGTGGAGAAATTAGATGAAGAGGTGCTTAGACTGAAATAGCACAAGCAGCAGTCAGCAGTCACTTACTAGAAGACCAGCTTCACTTGATTCCTGCCAGGGTAGTGGGTGTGAAAGCCCAGGCTGCTAAGCACGAAATTACCATCATATTTCTCAAACTTTCTGGTTTTGACAATATAGCAGCAGATGCAAATGCATGGAGGAAGTTTATGAATGAGCAAGCTGGACCCTCTTAGTCGGACTATCTAGCACTTTTAATAATTGATGTAACATATTGTATTTATCTTTTTTGAGTCCATAAGCAAAAAGGGAAAATTTTTGTAAAGGAAAGGTTAGGGGAAGCCCAAAAGGCAACGAAGGCAGCCCAAGAGTTTTTGCTTTTTGTATAAATATAGGCAAGCTTGATGTATCTAAGGACCTTTTTCCAGACTATATTTATGCAAGATTATTGTAGGAAGAACTATTTCATCTTATAATAAAGAGTTATATTTTTTGGCTGGAGAAAGCACTGTGGGATTTCAAATGCTTGACATGGACTAGTTGGATGTGAACTATTTTTGTTTCAGCTTGTTTCCATGAACTATGAGATCGTTCTAACTTATGAATTCTTTCATGTTATGAATGTGCTCTTGTTTATTTCTGCGAAATTTCCACAATCGTACTTGAGTAATGAATGTTTTAATTAACAGTTAGTTATCTCTTTGTTTATCTGTTTATTGATATTCATGTATTCATAAATATTAAGAGCTATTTGTAGTGTTCTTTATGCATGTTATACAATACATTACTCAGCATTAATTACAGTATTGCTCCCTAGGGATAGGTTAGAGAGTTTTATTTAGTTTTCTTTGTTTATGATTTAGAAACGAGAGAGGTAAGATGAGAGGTAAGAACCTGCGCATCACATTGTGACACTCCTTGTTTTATCTATCAAATGCATTTAGCTAGGCACTTGCATTTCATACATAAATATAAAACTAAAAAATACACCTAAATGGTGGACCGGGCCGCAACCCGTAAATCATTTTAACCATTACTTGACCTACGGTAGCCAAACCGTAAACCGGACAGATTCCCCATACCAAACAATAATGAGCTAATTGGGAACGTTTATTGGGGAGAATCCCTACTGTTGTTACATGTGATTTTCCAGGCATCAATAGAACCTCATAGTGAAAGAAGAATGAATGAGGAAGCATTTCAGTGTTAGAATTGTCAAACAATCATAGTGAAATTATTCATACAAGAGGAAAAAGTTTGACATCATAACCCTAATTGAATAATCATTAATCTGTATGAAAAAACATCCATAATACAATAAAGAGAATTTGAATCCTCTATGAGTGATTCAAACCTCATGAATTGTACTGACTCCATACATCAGTAACTGTGGAATAATCACCACTGAAGGCTCACTAGTGTAACTCCGGATAACTGTCGAGACACCTCACAATCAGTTAACTGACCAAGGTAGGTGAGCAAAGGCGCCCATCTCCTTAAATCATGCAAAAGGGGCATTATAATAAAATAAATTGAACTAAATGTGCCCCATCGAAGCATAACTTAATACATACTAGGGTGAATTGATGATGGGACTCCCGTGACTCAGTGTGGCTTCTTAAAATATATGGATTAGTCTCTAGAAATCCTAAACTTAGGCATGAGGGCGCATCAAGTGGTAGGTGGTCCCCATATAACTTATCCATGGAACTAATGAAGTGGCAACATATACCTAAGCTAGAAAACTGACATTTAGACTATGGTGTACAAGGGAGGATTACAATAATCCTAACACCCCCCCTTAATCCAAAATTGGACAACATGGCACCTGGAAACTGAGACCAAAGGCCACCCATAAAATCTAATGCAAAAAAGGGAACTCCTCAATAAACCGAGGAAATAGGGAAAACCTCACGGGAAATCCACCCCTCAAAATGACCACTGAACCAGGAACAAAACTGAATCAAACCTTAACACCAAGAAGAGACCTAGGACAAACAAATCTCTTTTCAGTGAAATATTTTGTGAATATGTTTGCAACCTGATCCTTTGTTGGTCAGTAATGTAGAATGATAGTCTTACTATAAACTAGTTCCTGGATGTAATGCATATGGACTTCTATGTGTTTGGTCTGCTACTTTTGTATTGTATCACTAGAAATTTTAATTGCGCTTTGATTATCACAGAAAATTTCTATTGAAGGGGAAGTGAAATGCCAAACTCTATCAAAATCCCATGCATCCAAACTGATTGAATAGTTGCATTCATAACCCCTCGATACTTTTCTTCATCTAAAGAGAGAGAAAAAGAGTTGCTTGCTTCTTACTTGACCAACAGATTTTTCCATATCGCAACATGAACACAAACCCCGAAGTAGATTTTATGTCAGTACTGTCTCCAGCCCATTCTGAATCAGTAAAACCAACTAGATCTAGTTGAGCACAAACATAATAGTGAATCTCGGCCTCTCTAGTACCCTACACATAATGCAAGATGTGCTTTGTTTCCTTCCAATGCATCTCATGTGGCTCCTGCATGAACCTAGAAACAACACTCATAACATATGATAAGTATGATCTTGAATGAGTAAGGTACAATAAGATACCAATCAATTGTTTATAGAGAGTGCTATCAACCACGGGTGTAGAACCACCTTCTTCCAATCTGATGACAGATAGGAAAGGGAAAGATGTTGCTTTGCAATCAGTCATATGGAATCTCTTCCAAAACTGACCTACAAATATGGAATGAGTAATCATGATCCCCAAATATTTTTTATTCACCTCAAGGCCAATAAACTACCTCATTAGCCCTAAATCTATCATGGAGAAGGAATTTATCAAGCATGACTTGATGTCCCTCAATCCAACAATTGAACCTTTGGTAATGATCAAGTCATCCAGATACAAAACAATCAATAGTAAGCAACCTCCCTTCTACTGCATTTAGTCATTGTAGTCGTGCATGCACCTTTCGAACTTTTGTGACAGTAAGAAGGCATCCATCTTGGCATACCATGCCCTTGGGGAATGCTTAATTCCCTACAGATATTTCCTTAGTCTGCATACCAAGGAGCAATATTCAGTGTACCCCTCTCAAGTTGTGTCACGTAGATATCTTCTTCAAAGTCACCATGGAGGAAAGCACTCTTCACATCCATGTGATGTACCTCCCATTTATTTGAAGTTGTAATGGCCAAAACTAGTCTTATGGAGTCAATTCTTGCAACAAGAGTGAATGTTTCATTGTAGTCCAACCCAAGAACTTGTGAATACCCCTTTGCAACTAACCGAGCCTTTTACTTAGTAGCAACTCCATCTGATGCTAGTTTAGTTTTGTAAATCCATTTGCACTATACAAGCTTTCTCCCTGAAGGTAAGGAGACAAGATCCCATGTCTTGTTGTTTTGTAACAAATCATTTTCATCATCCATGGTTTCCTGCCACCTTCGATCATGGAAATTCTCTTTGTAGGATTGTGTATCAAATCCCAACATCATCTAGCACCTCTCTAGGAGAAGGATCTGTATGACAAAGCACAAGGTTCTCATCATGAAATTGAGATCTAGTTATCCTTTTATCAGATGGATCACCAACCTTGTTCCCAACAACTTCAATGAGTTTTTGAGCCCATTTAGGCCTTGGATTGGGAGCAAGAGATGGATCTGGATCTGCTTGATCTCCATTCTCAATATCAATATCTAGTTCCTCTTGGTCCTCATTTTTGGACTCTAAATATGAAACGTCAGTAGAAACATCATCATATGCAAATGGAATAGATTGAGCATTTATACCTTCCTCTTCATCTGGTTGTAGATCATGTAATGGATCTTCATTAAACTGGACACTATGCTCTATGAAGCATCTTCTGGTTGAAATATCCATCAACTTATAAGCTTTTGCATCATCTGCATATCCCACCAGAATGCATTCACTACTTTGAGGTTGGAAGGATTTCCTCTTAACAGATGGAATTCTGGCCCATGCTTTGGAGCCAAAAACCCTCAGATGTGAGACATTAGGCTTATGTTCTATCAATTATTCGAATGGAGTGACCCCAACCACTGACTTGTGAGGTACTATGTTCTGTATGTATGAAGCACAGTTTATTGCTTCAACCCATAGATCTGGTTGAATATCTCTTGCTTCAATAAGGCAAGTAGCCATCTCTTTCAATGATCAGTTCTTCCTCTTAGATTCACCATTCTATTGTGGTGTGTATGGGACTGAATGTTGCATCTGAATATGTTCTGAAGCACACAACTATTGAAACTCTCTTTTCATGTACTCTCCTCCATTGTCTAATCTGTGTGCTTTTATATTCTTCCCAAGAGTGTTCTCCACTAATACTTTGAAAACTTTAAAAGTTTCAAACACCTTAGACATTTACTTAAGAAATTAGATCCAAGAATACCTTGAGTAGTCATTAATGAAAGTCAGATTTTATCTAGATCCATTCTTAGATGTTGTAGGCATTGGTCTAGAGACATCACTCTGTATCAAATCAAGTGTAGAGGTTGCTCTTCTTGCCTTCCCAACATAATACCTTCACTCTAGGTGCTTACCTACCAAGAAGCCATTACAGACACCTTGAGAGGACTAGATAAGAGGTAATCCCTCAACCATTTCTTCATTGTGCAGCTATTGGAGGTATTTGAAATTTAGATGGCCAAATCTCTCATGCCAGATTTTGCTTATTTCATTAGCATGAGTCAACAAGGCACTTTGGTGTGAGTATGGAAAAAAATGTGATAACTCATATTCCTTGAAGGAATGGTTTGCAACTCCTTTCGCTATTAGCTTCCTAATAGAGATATTTGAGATCTCAACTATGTCAGGTTCAAATACAACACACTTTGGTCAACCAGTATGGGTCATCTAATATATATACAACAGATCTGTTGCTAAAGAGGGCACATATAAGACATTATTGAACACCCCATGCTCAAATTGAACTGAACCCTTCCCAACAACTGGGATTTGGGAGTCATCTCCCATGTGTATGCTAGGACCATGAGTGAGATATCGAAAAGAAATGATTCTTTGGAGGCAACCATGTGGTTGGAGGCTCTTGAATCAATGAGGAAGGCTTGTGATTATGAGAATCCTTCCTTCAATGCATGGCATCTCTCATGATCCTCATCCTTGCTTCCAAAATATGTCTTCCTTGTGCCTTTTGGGAGGGCAATGTTATTCTACTCAAGAATTCTTGACATTTTATATATTGTTGTCTTCATACATAGGTTCTATGGATGGTTTCCTCTTTTGCAATACGAACACTTGGTATTTTCAAAACCTCTTTTGCTTATCCTTTCTAGAACTAGAGGCTCCATCTAAATCATTTTGCTTATCCTTTGGTTTGTTTTCAGTGTACTTCCTATCCTTTCCTTTATGCTTCCCCTTTATTTGCGCATTATTGGTCTCCCCATCCATAAGAGCTTGATTCTTGTAGGTTTTTAGAACTCCCATCTAAATCAACTTATCTAGTTCTTGAATGAGGGATTCACTGAATCCATTAAGTGAAGGAATTCACTAGTTTGGTGTTGTCAATCTCTTAGAGTGGAAGGTGGACACAAATACTAAAAATCCAGAGCCAATGTTTCTTATAATGGAGAGCATCAACTACTCATCCTTCTTTTCAATTCCACATTACTTGCACTACATGACTAAAGACTTGAATTTGGATAAGAATTGTTAGATGGTTTCAAAATTGTTGGGTTGAAGAGAAATCTAAAAAATGTTTCCTCTTAACTCATATTTCTTTCTGTTAGCACCATTTTAGTTTTGCCGCAGTAAGCCTCATTGCTTGAAAATTTTGAGTTTCTCTTGAGGATCAAATGGTTTTCAAACATTCCTCATTAAAACAATTTATAAAAATTCCGAGGTGGCGCCAGCAAAAGGTTAGAAGCTTTGAGCAAAAGGAAAATAATTTTATGAATTAAAGAATTTTGGGTTTTAATGTAAATTTGGCGAGGATTTTACAAAAGTTTTGGCACAAGACCGCTCAACATACACACCAAGCAAATCTTTCCACCAAAGTCCAAGCGCCAAGCTCTCCAAGACTAATACACACATTATTCCTTGGTATAATTTGAAATGATTGGTGTTCATAAACAGTTTACAGGTAAGTGTTCCCTTGCATGTGGGATAATTCCCTCATCAAAAGGAAGCAAAATATAAAGCGTGAGAATTATTTGCATCAACGCATATTGGTGGAGAGAATATAATTAGTTATATGTGGAGATTAATTAAAGTAAAATTTCTGCAATAAGTAAATTGAAGAAATTAGCACTAAATAATATTTTCATTTCCGAAGACGAAGAAATTGGTAATGTCATTAGTTGAACATGCAAAGTCTGGTATTCCTTTGAATGCACCTAATAGTTCATGCACTTCCAGTTTGAGTGGTTTGTACAAATCTAATGCTTGGCATACCGAGAAACGAGATGAAGGAGGTTGAGTTTTTTATGCTGATTGAGATTAATTATATTTTAGCATGTGCACAAAATAAACAGCTCTATTCGGCATGCAATGACCAGCAATTACAATTGAAGTTAAGAAAGTTTGTTAATGCATACATTTGCCAGTCACAAGATAACATCTACAGGCAAAATTTGTAGCAAGTTTTGATTCAAATTGAAATTTAGAGAGAAAATGTTTTTGAAATATAACGAATATCTCCATCATAATTTTTCGAAGTGACAATGCCAGCACTCTATGTTCTCTGCTGAAGGTTTATGTTTAAAATTATGCAAATCAACTAGGGTCAACGGTTCAGACAAATGCCTGAAATCATCCACTGGGTCACATTTATTCAGCTACAGGAACAAGCACAGGTTAATTAAAATTTCAGAATTGTGAAATGATGTTAAACACTGGATGGGATGGACGGTCAAACCAGCAGGTGGAAGAGATCTACGGCTCAAGTCAATTTCGCGATGTGAAGTTGCAAGGAAAAATTAAATTTTCCAATTTGAGAAATCATTTACTAATACGGCATGTTTCAATGGTGGTGATTTGACATGGAAACAAATCCATGGAGAAGGTTAATTTCTGGAATACAACTTGCAAGGAGGAAGTGGGTTTTGAGATCAGCAAAATTTTAAGTGGTGAGCAGCTTGAGACACGTGTTTCCATCTCCGTGGTTTGGAAAATTGGTCAACAACTCAAAATAATTCCGCTGGGTGAATGTGAAGGGAGGTTGTTCTAAAACATTATGACCATAAAAGTGAAAAAATGAGGGACATTTATGCAGTTGGAAAACCAATGCTCACAAACATTGTACTGATTGTAGATCGAATCATCTCAATTCAGAATTAAAGCAGCCGAGCATGGTTGTTTTTTATGGAAAATGGTTGTTTTGGTCATTATTTTAAATCAATTGTTCCCGCCGAACCAAGATGATTTTTCAGAAACTAAGAAAAAAATTTCTTCATAACACACCTATCTACAATAACCTCTCTTGGTTTTTACCCAGGTGCTGTGGATTGAGAGAACCGAAGTCATCTTCAGAGAGCAAATTTCCAGATTTTTAAATGACTGTTTTAGTCAGTTATTTCAATCAATTGTTTCCAAAAAAAAAATCCAAAATTGAATGAGGTTTCTCTTAATAATAGGATCATGTTCAATAACCTCTCTCAGTTTTTACCCAGGTCGTATGGTTTAAGAGAAACAAAGTGATTTTTACAGGCTATGTTTTAGGGTTTCCAAAGGACTGTTTCAGACATCACATTCAAAGAATTGTTTCAGCCAAATGGAGTTGAATTTCAGGAAACTGAGAGAAATTTTTCTTCAGAACATTCCTATATACAAAAACCTCCTTCATATTTTACACAGGTATCACAGGTTGGGATAATTTAAAATATCTTCACAAGGTAGTTTTCCAGAAATTTACAGGTTTACTGTCTGAGTCATCAATTTCAAAATCAGATCCTGAGGAGTTGGAGCATAATCAAAGGAAGCAAAGACATGGGTTTTGTTGGGAACATGGCCAGTTACAAAAACCTCTTTCAATTTTTACACAACTTTCACCATCGGGGATATGCAGGAGGGGCTTTAAGCCTATTTTTCTAGTAGTCCGCATTTTTATTTTTGTCTTATGTGAATCGTGGTGTGTAGGCCACATCCAGAGTTGGTTAGAGGATGTCCTTCCATTGTAATAAATTTTGATTCCTAGATGTCGGTCTAGGAAGTCCAATTGCTATAAATATACCTCCTGAAGAAGGATAAAATGGTTGAAACGAATGTAATTTTTGTTGTGTATGTTTTTCAAGAGAATTTTAATATAATTGCAGAGCCGAGGTCGGTGTTTTCAAACAGGGATTCATGCGTCGTTCGCACTTACAGTCTGGTATTTCCTTTCTTATGTGAATGTTTTTCCAGTTTATCTCTCCCGTTGTGTTTTCTTTCATATTTGAAACTTAGGGTATAACAGTTTCAGAATTCATACTTGCTATGCTCCGTCTGTTGTTTCAGGTATTCACCAAAGTTTTCTTCTAAAGTTGATACAAAATTCATTTTTTACAATGCTCTGTGTTGATGGTCTATTCATGTTCCTCCTTTCCACCAGACAATTATGAATCGATTATGATCAAGTGGCTACCTTGCCCCTGTGTTGAAATCGCTTGCATTAAGTTATGTTTACTCTGTTGTATATCTTGACTCCATCGCCCAATGGTGTTGTGTTTTGTTTCAACCAATTTTACAAACAATTTATAGTTTCACTTGTGTATATATATTTGGCATTGTTAACATTTGGTGAGAGATCCCTCTCAGAAGAGCAGAAGGCCAGTTCTCTCTTCAAAAGTGGTTCTGATGTTACCCAAGAGGGGCCTTCCACAACCTTTGGGCTCAATTCCGGCGCTAACAAACTGGCGTCGTTGACGGGGATGAGTTGAAGATCATCCCAGGGAAGAACGAAAAAGATTCAAAGGATAAAAGGATTTCTGTGGGCAAACAAAGATTCTTACATGTGAAAAAGGTTGTATCATTTGCCCTGGCGACTCCACTGAAAGATTCTGGAAGGTGACTCCACTGGGGAGACCGGTGGTCCGAAAGACAACTACGGGGAGAGGTCTCAAATCTTCCATGGATTTTAATGAAGGGTTTAGATATGACTGTTGATGGTGAACAATGGTCAAACATCAAGAAGTTCATGTCTCTTTTTCACCTGGCAACTCCATCTACGAAGGATCCATTCTTCAGAATGTTCTATTGCAGCTCCACTATCAAAGGGGGTTGCAAAGTTTAAGGAGCTGATTCAGTTTCTCCACCATCAAGATGACTTCTCGGGCTGCAAGGTATGCTCCTATGAATCGTGTTGCCATTCCTAGTTATCCCAATAAAATACCTCTGGTAAATTGGCAAATGTATCTTCCAAGATTCAATGATGAAAAGGGTGATGATGTTGCCATCCATTTATTTAGATTTCATAAGCATATACATAAGCTGGGAGTGGGATGGCATGAAGATTCTTTAATGAAACTGTTCATGTTTAGTTTAGAAGTATGTGCAAGGTCTTGGTATGAGGGATTTCCAACAAGGAGTGTATCCTCCCTTAAAGACCTTCATACCATATTTCATGAACATTTCAAAAGGCATTATTCTTCTTTGTTGTTACTTCAAGATTGTTGCACACACGATAGAAAGTTCATTGAAAATGTGAAAGATGAGTGTGGTGATGATCAGTATTTGGATGAAGAGGTTTTAGATATCTTACATGAATATTCATCTCAAAAAGAAAGACAAACCAATTGCCATGATATTCAAGAAATTTCCTAGCAGATAGTACTGTCTTCCTTGACTGAAGTTGACATAGACCAAAGCTCATATTCAACTAGGTATATTTCTCTTCCTGAAATTGATGATGATTTGCAGCATTCTTATCATTCTCTGTGTGACCAAGAGAGGGGTTGGGACTGCCAATTAGATCCTTCCTCATATTATTCAACTTCTGAATTTGTGTTACAAGAAGAGGCCTCCCCTTCCCAATCAGAAAATTCCTTTTCACAACAGCAATCTCTTGAAAGTTACAATGCTTGTGTGATTTATTACATAGAAGATGATAATTCTGGAAAATCTCAGTCTTGTAGTCCCTCTACATGTTCATTTTCTGAAAATGTAAGTAAAGAAAAATCAAATTTTGAAATAGCGGTTGAAGGAAGACCTCTGCATGTTGATCAAATTCATATTTCACCTAAAGATTTACATGACTATATGAATATCTCCTTGCTTGAAGAAGATGATCAGCCTAGTGATTTGAAAGGAGATGGGTGCACTGGTTTGTTTTCTGAAGAATGCAATCAGCCTATCACAATTTCTGTTAGTGAAGAAAATTTCATTGCAATCCATATCAAAAGTATGAAAACATAGTGGAAACTAGACATGTTGAAGATGACTGTTTGTCGTTGTGTTTTCCTTCATTTGAGTGGTTAAAAAAGGGACTTAAAGTTTTTGATCACAAACAGAAATTTGATATTGTAGTTGAATGTATAAATTTCCTTGGAATGGATCATGAGCAAGAAGGGCAGTTATGCAATCAATCCCAACCTTTAGAAAAACTGACACTATGCAATGAAGAGTTGAATAACAAAGAAGAAGATAGGGGTTCTCAAATGGATGTTTTTTTTGTTTTTCAAATTCAGAATTTTTTTGTCAAAAAGAAGTCTATTTGCTTGATCATGTCGAGGAACGGAGTGGTATTTCTTTTTAAATGCATGAAAAGAATGAAGTTGTAAAATCAGAAATTTTAGATGAAGTTTTGGATGTCTCGCCTGGAAATTGTCACGAGTTTTCCTTGCATAGTTCTTTTGAAGATTAGTTTGACAGCGTGCAAGGGAATTTACAGTTGGGACAACTCTCTCATGGTAAGATAATGACAGAATTTTTTGAAAGTTGTCATGTTTTTTATGATACAGTGGATGATTACACAGATGAATTTTGTAGTGGTAATGGTTGGTTGTATCTCTATTGTAAAGATCAATTTCTTTATTATAACTTTTTGCCATTAAGTCTGTCATCTATGTTTTTTATCAAGCATGAAGAGAAAGTTGGTTTATGGGATCATTTGCTTGAGTGGCTTCATTGGAAGTCGGAAGTTACTTGATTGAGCATTGATACTTAGTAAGTAGGGTAGGTAAGTAAAGACGAATAAGCTCGACATGGCGAGCATTCCATTCAGCAGCTTTCGGTTTTGATTTCAGTTTCGATTTTAAAGTTCAGATGTGCAGTTACAGTTGTCTTCAGTTTTTAGAATGTGGATAGGTGACAGGTGACAGGTTGAAAGAGTGAGATTTGTTTGCAGAATGGTTTCAGTTGGTGGTTCAATTCAGACCAAGTTGAGGATTTCAGAGAAAATTGGGAGCAACCCAATGGATTTGGCACTTGGTCTACGGGGGTTCTTTGCTACCTCGCTAGGAGGATAGCATCCCTCATGGAGCCAGCTGTTAGCACCATTTTAGTTTTCCCACAGTAAGTCTCATTGCTTGAAAATTATGAGTTTCTCTTGAGGATCAAATGGTTTTCAAACATTCCTCATTAAAACAATTTATAAAAATTTCGAGGTGGCGTGACCAAAAGGTTAGAAGCTTTGAGTAAAAGGAAAAGAATTTTATGAATGAAAGAATTTTGGGTTTTAATGTAAATTTGGCAGGGATTTTACAAAAGTTTTGGCACAAGACCGCTCAACATACACACCAAGCAAATCTTTCCACCAAAGTCCAAGCGTCGA
Source organism: Pseudotsuga menziesii (assembly GCA_001517045.1). Lineage (NCBI taxonomy): Eukaryota > Viridiplantae > Streptophyta > Pinopsida > Pinales > Pinaceae > Pseudotsuga > Pseudotsuga menziesii. Next base: position 235,936 of record LPNX011049227.1, read on the forward strand.
GCTCTCCAAGACTAATACACACATTATTCCTTGGTATAATTTGAAATGATTGGTGTTTATAAACAGTTTACAGATAAGTGTTCCCTTGCATGTGGGATAATTCCCTCATCAAAAGGAAGCAAAATATAATGCGTGAGAATTATTTGCATCAACGCATATTGGTGGAGAGAATATAATTAGTTATATGTGGAGATTAATTAAAGTGAAATTTATGCAATAAGTAAATTGAAGAAATTAGCACTAAATAATATTTTCATTTCCGGAGACGGAGAAATTGGTAATGTCGTTAGTTGAAGATGCAAAGTCTGGTATTCCTTTGAATGCATCGAATAGTTCATGCACTTCCAGTTTGAGTGGTTTGTACAAATCTAATGCTTAGCATACCAAGAAACGAGATAAAGGAGGTTGTTTTTTTTATGCTAATTGAGATTGATTATATTTTAGCATGTGCACAGACAGAATAAACAGCTCTATCCGGCGTGCAATGACCAACAATTACAATTGAAGTTAAGAAAGTTTGTTAATGCATACATTTGTCGGTCACAAGATAACATCTACAGGCAAAATTTGTAGCAAGTTTTGATTCAAATTGAAATTTAGAGAGAAAATGTTTTTGAAATATAACGAATATATCCATCATAATTTTCCGAAGCGACAATGCCAGCACTCTATGTTCTCTGTTGAAAGTTTATGTTTAAAATTCTGCAAATCAATTGGGGTCAACAGTTCAGACAAATTTCTGAAATCATCCATCGGGTCACATTTACTCAGCTACAGGAACAAGCATGGGTTAATTAAAATTTCAGAATTGTGAAATGATGTTAAACAATGGATGGGATGGACGGTCAAACTAGCAGGTGGAAGAGATCTACGGCTCAGTTCAATTTTGCGATGTGAAGTTGCAAGGAAAAATTAAATTTTCCAATTTGCAAAATCATTTAAATACGACATGTTTCAATGGTGGTGATTTGACATGGAAACAAATCCATGGAGAAGGTTAATTTCGGGAATACAACTTGCAAGGAGGAAGTGGGTTTTGAGATCAGTGAAATTTTAAGTGGTGAGCAGCTTGAGACACGTGCTTCCATCTCCGTGGTTTGGAAAATTGATCAACAACTCAAAATAATTCCGCTGGGTGAATGTGAAGGGATGTTGTTCTAAAACATTATGACCATAAAAGTGAAAAAATGAGGGACATTTATGTAGTTGGAAAACCAACGCTCACAAACATTGTACTGATTGTGGATCAAATCATCTCAATTCATAATTAAAGCAGCCGAGCATGGTTGTTTTTTATGGAAAATGGTTGTTTTGGTCATTATTTTAAATCAATTTTTCCCACCGAACCAAGATGATTTCTCAGAAACTAATAAAGTTTTTTCTTCATAACACACCTATCTACAATAACCTCTCTTAGTTTTTACCCAGGTGCTATGGATTGAGAGAACCGAAGTCATCTTCAGAGAGCAAATTTCCATATTTTTAAATGATTGTTTTAGTCAGTTATTTAAATCAATTGTTTCTGGAAAACCATAAATAATTTTCCAAAATTGAATGAGGTTTCTCTTAAGAATAGGATCATGTTCAATAAACTCTCTCATTTTTTACCCAGGTCATATGGTTTAGGAGAAACAAAGTGATTTTTACAGGCTATGTTTTAGGGTTTCCAAAGGACTGTTTTAGACATCACATTCAAAGAATTGTTTCAACCAAATGGAGTTGAATTTTAGGAAATTGAGAGAGGTTTTTCTTCATAAAATTCATATCTACAAAAACCTCCTTTATATTTTACACAGGTATCACAGGTTGGTAGAATTTAAAATATTTTCACATGGTAGTTTTCCAGAAATTTACAAGTTTACTGTCTGAGTCATCAGTTTCAAAATCAGATCCTAAGGATCTGGAGCAGAATCAAAGGAAACGAAGACATGGGTTTTATTGGTAACATGGCCAGTTACAAAAACCTCTTTTAGTTTTTACACAGGTATCACCATCGGGGATATGTAGGAGGCGCTTTAAGCCTATTTTTCTAGTAGTCCGCATTTTTATTTTTGTCTTATGTGAATCGTGGTGTGTAGGCCACGTCCAGAGTTGGTTAGAGGATGTCCTTCCGTTGTAACAAATTTTGATTCCCAGATGTCATGTTGGGAAGTCCAATTGCTATAAATATACCTCCTAAAGAAGGAGAAAAGGGTTGAAACGAATGTAATTTTTGTTGTGTATGTTTTTCAAGAGAATTTTAATATAATTGCAAAGCCGAGGTCGGCATTTTCATACAGGGATTCATGTGTCGTTCGCACTTACAATCTGTTATTTCCTTTCTTATGTGAATGTTTTTCCAGTTTATCTCTCCCGTTGGGTTTTCTTTCATATCTGAAACTTAGGGTATAACAGTTTCAGAATTCATACTTGCTATGCTCCGTCTGTTGTTTCAGGTATTCACCAAAGTTTTCTTCTAAAGTTGATACATAATTCATTTTTTATAATGCTCTGTGTTGATGTTCATGTTACTCCTTTCCACCAGACAATTATGAATCGACTGTGATCGAGTGGCTAACTTGCCCTTGGATTGAAATCACTTGCATTAAGTCTTGTTTACTCTGTTGTATATCTTGACTCCATTTCCCAATGGTGTTGTGTTTTGTTTCAACCAATTTTACAAACAATTTATAGTTTCACTTGTATATATATATCTGGCATTGTTATCATTTGGTGAGAGATCCCTCTCGGAAGAGTAGAAGGCCAGTTCTCTCTTCAAAAGTGGTTCTGCTGTTACCCGGGAGTGGGCCTTCCGCAACCTTTGGGCTCAATTCTTGTGCTAACACTTTCCAAACAGTGATTGAAGCTTCAACCATACTTCCCTTGGTTTTCTTAATCCATCAAGGTGGAAGAGAAACTCCCTGGAGATATGAATACACATGAAACCAAATGCTTCATCCAATTTTTTCATGTACTTCAATTTCTCTAAAGGATGTTGGGGTTCGACCTCCTTTCCCATAGTGACCCTATACAGACCCTTGTTTCACAACACAATTTATATATCACCACTGAAGAATCACTAGTGTAACTCTAGACAACTGAAACATCTCACTATTAGTTAACTGACCAAGGTAGGTGAGCAAAAGCGCCCATCTCCTTAAATCATGCAAAAGGGGCACTAGACTAACTAAAAGTGAACTAGATGTGGCCCATCGGAGCATAACTCAAAAGAAACTAGGGTGGACTAATGGCGGGACTCCCATGACTCAATGTAGGCTCCTAAACTCATGCATGAGGGTGCATCAAGTGGTAGGTGGGACCCATAAAACTTCTCCATGGCACTAATGAAGTGGCAACATATTCCTAAGGTAGGAAACTCGCATGTAGAATATGGTGGACAAGGGAGTATTGCATTAATTCCTATAGTATAATGTTATAACCTTAAAGTATATTATATGAATACAATAGCCAAAATAGTAAGGGTGCAATAAGCTTAAACGATGATAATAACGTTAAGACTTACATATGTGAAATAACATAACCATGGTAGTACTTAAGTGACTCCCATCAGGAAGATACCAGTGTATTTGAAGGGTCATTTCTGAACTTTCAAAGCTCAAGACCCACTGAAATTTCTATACCATGTGTCAAAGTTTTTGAAAAAAAATATATAAATTAAATTATTCACATGTTATTCGACAAGTGACGATGGGTGTATAAGGCATACAATATAGGCATCCAACTATACACCACCTTATATTTTAACTCTTGCAAAAATGCATTTACCAAATCATCACATGACCGGCCAAATGGATGGTGGATCAAGTTCTATGATATCCCAAAGATCTCAAAATGTGTGGTTATAAACTCTCTGAAACCAATCCAATCAATACACCCTCTATATAATGGAAACTCCAGTTATATAATGGGAAAGTCATCCAAATAAATAGCCATATTAGAAAACGCTACAATAGAGTGCTATGTCATCTTAGAGTACATTTATATAAGAAGATGGAATTATTGGAATGGGTTCTCCTCATGGATACCCCTCCTCCTCCTGAAATGTGCATGTGCATGATTCCTTTATATATCATTTATGTGTAAGAGGTGGAACTCTCTCCACTAGGAGAACCCAATCCACATATACATATACATATATGTATACATATATGTATTGTCCAACTTACATTTTTTTCTCTTTTGGAACATGAACATATGCATCACAACGAAAAACTCTAGTTGTTTCTTACTAATCCATGCCTCATGTGAATTGTTATCCTCCAATGTTGATGAAGGTGATCATTTATAAGGTAACATGCACACTGCCATTGTTTATAATTGCTACAGTAATCTTGCACTACTCATCATAATTCTTTCATTTCCCATCTGTCATTGCTCAACTTAGCACCCCTTTGCAAATCAATGCCATGTAAACCTAGTGCTAGTGACAGTAGGCTTGGGAGAGATCTAAACTCAATGTCACCACATCCTAATATCTCAACAATTCGAGTAACTCCAAACCCAGGGGAAGACCCTAATCAATGAAAGATACTTGCAACCATGAACAAACCACAAATACCTTTCATGAAACCTTAATAACTATGATAAGTGCCTTATCGGAGTCATACAATACTAAATAAGACACAATAATCATGTAATAATGGGGTCATTTACTTTATCACAAAACTCAATAAATATCATGCCCTTCAAGGCAATTTCACACTTCCCTATATAATGTCATGCTTCCTAAGAAAATCACTCCAAAAATTGGGTTCTTAAGGAAAATAGGACTATGGTACAATTGTAGGTAAAACCAGAAATAACAAACACCCTCTAGACCACCAATTACAAGGGTTTCACGTACCCCAATGCACTTCCTCATAAGAGAACACTCTCGAGGGTTTGTGGATAAAACCCTAGGGTGAAATTTTAGGATGGACAAAAAACAAATTCACGACTAGAGCTTCACCTTTTTTAATTTTCTAGGAACTACTAGGGTTTTTCTTTGGTAATATTAGATTTTTTATATTTTTGCATAAATAAATACTTGTAAAATTGATAAAATGAGAATGGTTAGGTAGAAAAAACCTAATTAGGGAAAATAAAGAAGTCCAAGGCCCAATACAATAATGGAGAACTCCTTGGTAGGCAAGTCTCCTCAAGAAAGTTGACAAAATGCTAGCAAACAAAGTCTGGATCAGTCCAAAGCACTTCAAGAGCAATGTTAAACTAGGGTTAGGAGATAAACTTACCAACATTAATCAAGAGAGAGTAAGGAAGTGCACCATAGGTCACCCTTGAGCGTGAGTTAATACAACTAGTCTTATCATCAACTTAGCATCTGTAAACTCAAACTCTAAAACATCATCCATTCATCCTTCAAGCAAAAAAGACATCCAAGAGAGAGGTTTACATAAATTCAAATGCTCCAATATACCAAGAGAGAAAAAATATTATATTTGAACCCTTGTCCATGAATTACAAATGAGGTGAGTTTGACTTATTTATACGAGACAAACCTCAACCTTTTACACATTCAATCCTACAAGCTAATGACAAATTATAAAATTTCAGGTTAAGTGACACCCACAAACTTAGGGACTAAGCCATGTTTGATATAGAAAGAAGAGTCCACGCTAGCTTTCATACCAAGTTGAAATCATAAGAAGATAGTGCATCCATGGTGATATAGTTAACAAACCCTAATCCAATAATCAAACCAATAGATTTATAACAATCATTAATGCAAATCACAAGAACTGTGTTCACATTGGCCACAAATATAGAGTGAAATACCACAATTAGAGCAAATTGTTTAAAGGTGCCCTTAAGCAATGAATGAATGAAGTCACTCAAATGAGAAGTATATAATTGTATTTATACACATCCTTATGGTTAGGGTGACAAGGCTAACCTAGTCAAATATAGAAACTAAAATAAATGGGATAGTTAGGTACTCGCATGGAGTCTCCATAGAGCTATAATCAATACAATGGATTAACACATGGCCTCAAATGAAGAGTAACCACATGATCTCAACAATCTTCTATGGTTGAGTTAGATTCTTCATCCCCCAATCCAAACTATATTTTCTTTGTTTCTTCCTCTCTTGGTTTGTTTTCCTACTTGGAAACAACTTTAAATTATCTTAAGATTACATCTTGACTACAACAATATTCACTGTTTCCCGGTTCCAGATCTTACATAGCCTTATCCACCATATTTATGCTTTATTGTCCAACTTACATTTTTTTCTTCACAATATCAACAATAAAATATTAATGCATTGAATAATTACAAATTTCAATATTTAAGAATTATATACAGTATTTTAAGTATTAGCATTAACTCAATTTTGGTTATCATATATTATTTTGTTATTAATATTGTGAATTAATTATTTTACTATTTGTATATTCTAGTTTATTAATTATTTCATGTTGTTTTGTTATTTATTTGTTAATTTCATAATTATAGTTACATAACAATACCTAATTATTCCATAGGCAGATTATTCATTATTGAATTAGACTCCATTACGCACTGATCAATAACATACTTGAGAAAGATATTTTTGTGTTTAGTGTCTTTTGTAGAGTTGCACAGGGCTCTCCCCTAGGAAGTTACGACTTCCAAAGAATTTAAGGGCAAGTGAAGGTGACAGTGGTCACTTGTTATGTATATGCTTACCATCGGCAATAACCTATCATTTCAACCGGTGACAAACCACATGATCTCAACAATCTTCTATGGTTGAGTTAGATTCTTTATCCCCCAATCTAAACTATATTTTCTTTGTCTCTTCCTCTCTTGGTTGGTTTTCCTACTTGGAAACAACTTTAAATTATCTTAAGATTACATCTTGACTACAACAATATTTATTGTTTCCCGATTCTAGATCTTACATAGCCTTATCCACCATATTTAGAACCATATTTATGCTTTATTGTCCAACTTACATTTTTTTTCTCTTTTGGAACATGAACATATGCATCACAATGGAAAACTCTAAGATGTGCAAGAGATGGTTTCTTACTAATATATGCCTCGTGTGAATTTTTATTCACCAATGCTAATGAAGGTGACCTTTTATAAGGTAACATGCACATTGCCTTTATCCATAATTCCTACAGTAATCTTGCACCACTCATCATACGTCTTTCATTTTCCATCTGTTACTGCTCAGGGTATCACCCCTTTGCAAATCAATGCCATGTAAACCTAGTGCTAGTGATGATAGGCTTGGGACAAAGTTAAACTCAATGTCACCACATCTTAATATCTTAACACTTTGGGTAACTCCAAACCTAGGGAAAGACCCTAATCAATGAAAGACACCTGCAACCACCAACAAACCACAAGTACCTTTCATGAAACCTTAATAACTATGATTAGTGCCTTATCAGAGTCATACAATACTAAACAAGACACAATAATCATGTAATAATGTGGTTATTCACTTTATCACAAAACTCAATAAATATCATGTCCTTCAAGGCAACTTCACACTTCCCCATATAATGTCACACTTCCTAAGAAAATCACTACAAAAATTGGGTTCTCAAGGAAAATAGGACTATTGGACTATGGCACAATTGTAGGTCAAACCATAAATACCAAACACCCTATAGACCACCAATTACAAGGGTTTCACGTACCCCAATCCACTTCCTCATAAGAGAAAACTCTCGAGGGTTTGTGGATAAAACCATACGGTCAAATTTTAGGATGGACTAAAAACAAATCCACGGCTAGAGCTTCACCTTTTTTAATTTTCTAGGAACTACTAGGGTTTTTCTTTGGTAATATTAGAATTTTTTTTTGCATAAATAAATACTTGTAAAATTGATAGAACGATAACAGTTAGGTAGAAAAAACCTAATTAGGGAAAATAAACAAGTCCAAGGCCCAATACAATAATGGAGAACTCCTTGGTAGGCAGTTCTCCTCAAGAAAGTTGACAATTTGCTAGCAAGCAAATCCTGGATCGGTCCAAATCACTTCAAGAGCAATGTTAAACTAGGGTTAGGATATAAACTTACCAACATTAATCAAGAAAGAGTAAGGAAGTGCACCTTAGGTCACCCTTGAGCATGATTTATTACAACTAGTCTTATCATCAACTTAGCATGTGTAAAATCAAACTCTAGAACATCATCCATTCATCCTTTAATCAAAAAAGGCATCCAAGAGAGAGGTTTGCATATCTTCAAATGCTCCAATATACCAAGAGAAAAAAGGAAAAGTTTCATATTTGAACCCCTGTCCATGAATTACAAATGAGGTGAGTTTGTCTTATTTATATGAGACAACCCTCAACCTTTTACACATTCAAGCCAATAAGTTAATGACAAATTATAAAATTTTAGGTTAAGTGACACCCACAAACTTGGGGACTAAACCACATAATGACATAAAATAACAATAAAAATGTGTAATAAGCTCCACCAACTGCAAAGTGAACCAAAAGGAGGACATCATGCCCCAATTTACCCCAATAAATGCTTTTCCCTCAATGCCCTCCTTTTTTAGCAATGTAGGATTCTTCTTTGAGGAATGAGATTTATAGGTCTATAGACCAAAAGGGGGGGGGGGTGAATTAAAACAATAGGCCCAAGTGGGAAAATGAGGTGTGTTAAAATGAGCGAGACAATCCTTACACACAAAATCACCTCTAAAAACAAAATATGATTGTGGCCATGTGTCCCAATGATTTGCCTCAATGGCATTGGACATCCACCCAAAGGGTAGTCAATAGAGCCACAAGGCCATCACCTTCTTGAGGTGTGTTAGAGAGTAACTCCCGAATACTTTGATCATGATCCAACTCTTTATTTTCTACAATAGGTTTTTCTATTGGGTTTCAACTTCCAAGAGATCCTTTGGGGTCCAAGGAGACTCTCCTTCTTCTCATGCTAAAAATATTTATAGGTTGATACTGGGACCATAATCTTGTAAGATTAGGTCTCCAACACCCCCCCCATATGAAGGGGTGTTTGTAAGTATGAGCATGTTTCTAAACTTTTATAACTTTTCTCATCCAAGCGCTTTGTTGAAGATGTCTGCAATTTGCTCATTTGTGGAATAATGTCATAAATGGACTGTCTTGGCCTCTACATGACGTCGACTCAAATAGTACTTTGTGTTGATGTGCTTGGTTCCATCATGGAATCTGGGATTCTTGTCCAGCTTGATTGCAGAACTGTTGTCTATTAATAAGTGAGTGGAGTTCTCATGTTTCTCCTGCAAATCTTTAAGTATCTTTCTGAGCCACACAATCTCTTTCTTTAATTCTGAAGCAACCACATATTTTGCCTTTGTTGTCAAATATGTTGGAACTAACTGTTTGCATGATCTCTAGGAGACAACTACTGATCCAAGACTCATTGTGTATCTAGAATTAGAAACTCTTGTTTCTTTGTCACCATCAAAGTTTGAATCAGAGTACCCAATAAGTTTGATGTCATCCACTTTAGAGTACTTGAGTCCAAAGTGTTGAGTCTCCTTCAAGTATCTTAGAACTCTTTTAGCAGTAGACCAGTGTCCTTCCCAAGGTTTTTCTAAGAACCTTGAGAGGATGCCAACAACATATGAAATATCTAGTCTGGTGATGGTAAGGTAGATAAAGGTTCCCACAAGTTGTCAGTACTTGGTCGCATCCTTGAATTCTTTTCCTTTATTCAATGTGAGCTTCAAATTTTGTTCCATTGGAGTTGAGAAAGGGTTGCATTCTGTCATGCAAAATCTATTCAATAGCTCTCCAGCATACTTCTTATCAGAGATGAATATGTATTTAGGATGTTGAGTCATTTCAATTCCCAATTAAGTGAAGGTGTCCCAAATCTGTCATTTCAAAGCCCTTCTTCAAATCTTTCTTTATATTTGCAATATAACTTTCATTTTTCCTTGTCATCAAAAGGTCATCTACATACACCACAAGATACACAACATATCTTCCAACATTTTTTACAAATAATGTTGCATCATCAATGTTAAAATGTTTGAAATTTAGCTTCATAAGATGCTCGGTAGCTTTTCATACCATGTGCAAGGTGCTTGTTTCAGGTCGTACAATGACTTAATGGTCTTACATACCTTATGTTCTTTCCCTTTCAAAACAAAGCCTTATGGTTGAGACATGAAGACATTCTCTTTCAAGTCTCCCTTCAAGAAAGTTGTTTTCACATCCATAAGATGAACTTTCCACCCATTTTGTGCAACTAAAGACAATAAGATGTGGGTGTTAGCCCATTTTTATGTGGGGGAGAATGTCTCTTCATAGTCAATGCCTTACTTTTGTGCATAGCCTTTCGCCACAACCTTCACCTTGTGCCTGTCAAGTGAGTTATCCAATTGGTTTGGTTCCAAGTAGAGGGTCCACCAGGTTCCAGGCTCTATTCTTTATGAGCACATTATACTAATTCTGTATGGATTCTTTCAACTCATCATGAGTAGAAACCTCTTCAAATGATCTTGGTTCAAAGTTGGTGGATAAATTCATTTCATAATCAAAAGAGACATCCATGTCTTCTACATCACTCGAGTTATCTACATACCCTCCATCTTATTGTCTAGTTGAAATCCTTGTTCCCGTCTTTCAAAGTTCATCCAAATGGACACTTTCAAGTGTCTTTGTGGCCCATTTAAGAACTTTCAGTGATGGCCTAGGTTGATCAACTAGTGGTGCTTCATTTTCTTAAAGATTTAGTCTTCTAATCCTCTTAATCACACCATCCAGTTAAACTTCTTATTCATGTGAAGTGGTAGGAATGTAATATCTGTATCCAGATATTCTCAAATAATTCGGAATAAACCCATCATTTCTGAAATAACCCACATATTGAATAACTGATAAATATATTGATGATGTTTTTACAATTACAATGGTAGGGCTTATATAAGCAATTCATGGTTGGAGAAGATATGGGGTCTATGGGATGGAAGTTCTAGGGTTCCAATTTGTTGCTTGATGGCTCTGTGATCTACTACATCCCTGCTCTGCCACCTCTTCCTAAACTCTGTTATTCTCTACCCCTACTTTGTCTTGTACCCACTCATGGCTACCGGTATGATAGGGACGCTTAGTCCCTCTCAGTCTCCCTGGATTCTTACTGCCCCATGCAAATTCAGGACAATTCTCTGCCCTCTAGAAGCTCCTTGCCCTCTGACCCCTTGCAACCTAAAATCACTGGGCATATTGATGAATGGTCAACTCTATCTATAGAATTAAGCAAACCAAAAATGCATACATGCATAGAGATGTCTTCTGAAAAACCTAGGATCAATCCCCCTCCCTCCAAAATTAATGCCAGAATCAACTACATGAAGACCTACGCCCTCATTGGAAAGTTCAAAGGTATCTGGCGTACGAAAAAATCTCTCCTCAACTGGATCGCCATCAAATGGAAGCCAAAAGCGCACTTTGACCTGCAACTAGGCTCCAAAGGATTCTTCACCATTATTTTCTCCTTGCTAGAGGATAGAGATTGCATACTCGAAGAAGGACCCTATTTCTTCAACTTTACAGGCCTCATTCTCAGGAACTCGATTGAAAGCTTCAATCTAGACATTGAAAAATTATCCTAGGCACCAGTTTGTGTTCGGCTATACTCTCTCCCTCAGGACTACTAGGACGAAGAAACTCTCAAGGACATCGACAACTCCCTGGGATATTTGTCAGGGTTGCTGATCAGACCAGACAACAAAGGTACACAGCTTACACTTGAATCTGTGTCTACATGCACATAGCCAAAACACTACTGGACTCTGTCACTCTGGTACATCAGGACAACCGTTAGATTATGAGCATGTTCCTTTTAGATGCAGAAAGTGTCACAAGCATGGAAATCCATATCAAGACTGCCCCCATAACAAGGCCCCCACTGAGCAAAAACAAAACCATAATGTCAACGAAGAGGGCTTCAAGAAAGTCACGAACAGAAGAAATAGGGCAAGAAGAATCCCATTGTAAGCAAACCCTCCAACCCTAATACCAACAACAGTTTTGAGGCACTAGCCACCCAATATGATGAACAGGCCACTGGAGAGGATGGAGAACCTCCTGCAACGAAGCAACTCCATTAAGATTCCCAAAAAGGCAAGAGCATTGTAGAATCCATAAGAACACAAAAGATTATACCTCCAAACAACCTCTTCCCCCTGAAGATAGCACTCATGGCCCAGACATCCCCACCTCCACTCAATACATTGATGTATTAATGGATGAGGACATGGGGGACATTGACCTGGGAGATCTTGATCTTTTAGGATTGGAAGACGCATGCAAAAAAAACACCTTCCATGCAATAACTCCCAAGCAAAATAAGCTATTAACAGATATATTAAACTCATCCAGAACTCATGCCAAACTTGGGATCATAACCAATAGCCCCAAGGATACCAAGAAGAATGTCAAATAAGTAAAAAAGAGAGGCAGTAAACTGATATTCAAATAATTGCTACTCTTGGAGCTAGGATAGTGGCATCAAGGCAATATTCCCAACTTACAGATTTCTTCCCTTACAAACCAACTGTTAATAAATGAAGGTGATCTCCTAGAACATAAAGGGGAATCAACAGCCCCAACAAACACATAATGTTGAAAAGGAAGATCCAACCGGAAAAACCCACCATCCTCATGTTGCAAGAAACCAAATCTGACAGCAACAACTTAGATAATTTGATGGCTAGATTATAGTGGGACAACAGATCCATTTTTGTTGACTCATCAAGGGATTCATGGGGTCTAACTATCTCCTCGAGTCCATTGGAAGTAGATCTAGATAACTTCTTAGCCTCTCGTCACTCCATCTCGGCTCATTTCCATCCAATTGGTACCAATATACATGGCAGAATTAACAATGTGTATGGTCCTCAATCTTCTGATCATAAACTTTGTTTCTTAGACTTTTTACACTGGAACATTCAGAATCAACCATATTCCCTATACATTATAGAAGGGGATTTCAATATCATCACCTCATTGAAGGATAAACGAGGGGGATGTTGCTCACTCTCCCATGAAGGTCTTCTCTTCAAGGACTTCATCAACAATAACGACCTGATAGATCTGGATACCAACAATGGCATTCACACCTATAACAATCCCATAGGAGGAACTGCTTAGATTTCCACCAAGCTAGATCGTTTCCTCATCATGGAACATCTCATGCTCAAAAACGAGGAACTCACAGCCTCCATTCTTCCAGCCGCAGGATTCGATCACTAGCCCATGTGCCTAATTTGGCAGCTGGATGAGGCAACCCACAGAGAACCTTTTCGGTTTGAAATTTTTTAGCTCACTCACCCTACTTTTCATGAGATGGTCAAGGATTGGTATTTAAACACTCAGCTCATCGGTCCCTCTTGCATGTTCAAAATGCAAACGAAACTAAAGCTCCTAAAGAACCATCTCAAACACTGGAACATACATACTTTCGGTAATATTTTCACCTGGAAAGCTCAACTTGAGCAAGAAATGGAGAAATTGCAACAAAAGATCATTACCACTGGCAGAACAAAGGAGATGAATAAGCAGGAGCAGCAACTATATTCCCAGATAGAGGAGCGACCCAAACAGGAAGAGATACTATGGAAGCAGAAATCCAGAATTAAATGGCTACAGGAAGGAGAACGCAATACTTATTTCTTCAATCGCTCCACCACCCAACACCACATGCACAATCATATCACCCATCTCAAAAACACTGAGGTTATCATACTAGAAACTTACAAGGACATCGAAGCAAAACTTGTTTCATTTTATGAGGAACTGCTCACTAAAAATTATCAGGATCGAGATGAGACTATACATCAAGTAACCTCACACATTCCCTCCTTCGTCATGGATGACCAAAATTCCATTCTCATGAGACCCACTATGCTCCAAGAGGTGGAAATAGCTATTAAACAAATGAAGGAGGAAAAATCCTTAGGATCAGATGGTTTCACCGTCAACTTCTTTCACTTTTGTTGGGATTTGCTCAAACATGAGATCTAGGAAATGGTGGAAGAATCTCGAAGCAATCAGAGGAATCTCTCAGCCATCAATGCCACCTTCCTCATGCTTATTCCCAAAGAGGACAAATTTTCTACCCCAGGTAAATACATACCCATGGACCTTTGCAATGCCATTTACAAAATCATCACTAAAGTCATTGCCAACCACCTCAAGTCTTTACTCCCTCATCTCATCTCCCTAAAACAAACTGGGTATGTGGAAGGGCGTCAAATCCTGGATAGTATCATTCTGGTTCATGAAGTTATCCACTCCCTCAAAATCTTCAAAAATCTTGGCATGCTCCTCAAACTCGATCTCTCCAACGCCTTCGACAAACTCATTTGGAAGTTTATCAAACAAATCCTTCTTGCCTTTGGTTTTGATCACTCCTAGATCTATTGGGTCCTCCGCCTCATTTCCACCACTTTCTTCTTAGTTCTCATTAATGGTGTTCCCTATAGAACTTTTAATCCTTCTCGAGGTATCCGACAAGGAGATTTGCTCTCTCCCTTCCTTTTTATTCTTATTATTGAAGGCTTAGGGAGAATGCTCACTCAAGCCAATGTTCTTAGCACACTAAAAGGTCTCTTGATTCATGATCACACCTCTCTTACCCATCAGAAATTTGTGGGTGATAATATGCTCATGGGACATCCCTCCATCAAGGAAGCCATAACTCTTAGTAATATCCTTTCTACCTTCTCCAAATCCTTTGGTGTGGCCGTTAATCCCGATAAATCTGAAGTCTTCTTCTTTAGCACCCCCTACTCTCCCAAAGAAATATCTCCAGAATCTTAGGCTTCAAGGTTTCTAGTCTCCCCTCGAAGTATCTTGGCACTCCACTCGTATATTCCACCCTCAAACAATCTTCCTGGAGGTGTCTCCTTGCCAAACTTCAGCACCGGCTCTATGCACTCTCAATCTAGCTGGACAACTTGTTCTCATCAAATATGTTCTACAATCTATGCCCCTCTATCTTTTTTTTTTGTTGGATGCACCTAAATGGGTACTCAAATCCATCAGAACTCTGCAACGCAACTTCCTCTTGAAAGGGGACAAAGCCTCACACAATTGGTCCTTGGTTAAATGGGAAACCATTTGCTGTCCCAAATTTGACGAGGGACTTAGCCTCTGGGATTTGGCTCAAAGCAATGAAATACTAAGTGCTAAAATTTGGTGGATTAACTAGATCACCAAAAATAGTAGCCCCTAGGCCCAACTATAGAACAAAAA
Source organism: Pseudotsuga menziesii (assembly GCA_001517045.1). Taxonomy (NCBI): domain Eukaryota; kingdom Viridiplantae; phylum Streptophyta; class Pinopsida; order Pinales; family Pinaceae; genus Pseudotsuga; species Pseudotsuga menziesii. The sequence continues at coordinate 251,147 of LPNX011049227.1, forward strand.
ATGCGATGCCAAGTGGCTAGATCAGGGCCTTATAAGGTACTCACATGACATAACGTGTTCTCTCATATGGAATGCAGCTAGCTTTCAACGTCATCTTGTCAAGCAACACAGCTTCTGGGAGATTCATGATGGATCCTTAGCCTGCAAGTTATGGATGGGCACCTGGAACCAATTACCATGCTTGGAGTCTGTGCACAATCTCCATCCTTATCATGATACTTTTTTGCTTCCCCATCATGAAAAATTTAACACTTGTTGGGTCCAGGACACTAAACAGGATTTCCGCATCTAGTTGACCCATGACAGATAGCATCAGACCTAGCAACATGTATATTATGACTCAATATGGGAAGATATACAACAAAGACTCATCAGAAGTAGACATGGACATGATTCTTCATATGGGGATACAAGCCCAAAGGTATGTTCTCCATAAATGAAGCATACCAGCTTTCCATCAACAACCCCAATGAGAAACCAAAACTTTGTTGGGCCAGAATCTGGGGGATAAAAACCTGGCCAAAAGAGACTATTTTTCTCTGGCTTGTGTGACACAAGTGTTTCCTTACATGGGACGATCTCCTCAAGTGAGGCTTCATTGGACCCTCGCAATGTATCCTATGCAAAGAGAAAGAGGAAACTATGGATCACCTTCTCGATCAATGCTCCTTCTCTAGTGTAATTTGGGACGTGATTACTTCCATTCACAAGAGAAATTATCGCTGCAGAGGGGATATTTTAGAAACCATCAAGCATTGGCACAATCGTCCATACAAAAATCCTTTACTCAATAGGATTTGGTAACTCATCCTAGGTTTCATCATCTGGAATATCTTGAAGGAATGCAATCTCAGGATCTTTGAAGGCAGAGTTAATTATGTGGAAATGTTTTGGGCCTCTTATCACCAACACATCAAGGAAACCACTATGTTGCATAAGTGGCATGATCATGAACTACAGGAAATTCCCACGGAAAAAACAATTCTGTAAAACAGACTAATCTCACCTCTTCTAGCTTCCATCACATCCACTACTCGAAATCCATACTCCTCTTATCCCCAAGTCTGGAAAGGCCTACCCCATAGCTTCTTTAAACTCAATTTTGATGGGGCCTCCCTCTAAAGGAAATCCTGGAAAATTTGGTTATGGGGGGCCTTCAGATATTCTATTGGTCAGATTCTTTGTGTTTTCTATGGCACACTAGGTATGGAAAGCAACAATGCAGCTGAATTAACATGCCTACTCCAAGGAATCTGCATCACCTTCAATTAGGATCACTTTCCACTCATCGTGGAGGGGGACTCGTATCTCATCATAAACATGGCCATCAAGTTGTAGAACAGTTCCAATTGTACCAATGTCTCCCCCAACTGGAGATTGGGTTATGATCTACAACAACTAGCTCTCCTCGTTTCTCAACCTTCATCCATCACCTTTCAAAACGTTCGACGTGAAGCCAACTCTCTAGTAGATAAACTAGCCAACTGGGGAGTCCCTTCATCCACTTTTCTAGAACACTTCTCCCTTGAAGAGATTCCTAACTCTACTCTCAAGCACGACTGCATTCAAATCGCCAAGGATGACATGCCCCCAAATACGGGTGATCACTCACCACCTAGACAACAAGGAGTGTCTGTCATGACACAGTTGTCCCCCGACGTCACTCCTCTAACGTCACCTCAACGCGTCCTTAATTACCACAAGCTGGCTTTGACTTTGAATGGCACAGACTCCAATTTCATGATGGGAAGTGATCCTCTTATCGTTATCTGGTACCTCACACCACCTTGCAGAGTTAAGACACCCTTAATGGCACCTCTAGATTTGTGTCCCTTCGTTAAGGGCGACATGTTCACGATTCTTCACCTCATTTGTTTGCACTAGTTAAATTCTGTGAAGGCTGATTATCCTGAGAAGTCTAGGGTGACGAAGAACCATCACAGTATTTAGTCTTCCGCTCTCTGCCAAGGTTCAGAAGCCGCATTACTCTACGTTGTTGGTTAAGCGGATAATGTCACGCAAATTGTGCACCACCCCTAGATAGGGTCGAGGCAGCCATGGCAATGCTAATGCGCAAGCCAGAACCTTCTAGGCTCAAGCTAACATGGAAGGCTATGGTTTGGAGATTCCTGAATCTCTCCATCAACTCTTCGACAATTGGGAAGATGAGCTCACTGGTACCCATTCTGCATTTGTCCGAACGGTTGACCGTAGGCGTAACTAATAGGTTGTTAAGAATCTTTTGGCCAGACTTCTCCTTCGTCCCACCGACCCTCAGATTGAGCCCTCGACTCCTTTCGTGAATCCTTCAACAAATCCTATGGATATTGAGCAGTCACCTCCCCTAACCCAGAGCACCAAGCACAACACAAAACATGATAAAACTGCTAGCATCATTGCAGTCGAGCACATAAAAATAGAGCCGCTTTCGATCAAGTGAAGCCCCTCTAGCAGCGAGGAGGACACCAGCTCTAAAGAGACTTCCGGCAGCAGTGGAAAAAGTCCTGGTAGACATGATGATCGAGCTCTTATCAACCCACTTGATTCCTCAGCGATGATTCAACCAAATTCTCAGCTTAGTTTCGGCTTTGGGGTGTCAATAGAGGAGGAGCCACCCTCCAAGTCTTAATCCAGGTTCATGGCTTTCGTGCTCCCTCTTTTTGAAAGTGATTCTTGGGTATTAGACTCCCCTATTAATTATAACAGTTATTTTGAGTTTTCATGTTTAAACACTATCAAATTTTGTATTACCATGATCTGTTTTCCCTTTCACAGGGAGGATCATTGGGTCTTTAATAGCCTGATTTTCCCTAAGGGGCAAGCCTTAACTCCTTCATTGCCACATTCTGCTTGCATAATTGCTACTTTGAGCTGTACTTTTTACTGTAGTACTATTTTATTTCAATATATTAGACTCTAAATTCACAAAAAAAACCAATTCATGCCTTTCCAAACATAAAGGCACATCACTTGGCTTTTCCTAATTAATT
>LPNX011049227.1:265590-403420 GCA_001517045.1 Pseudotsuga menziesii
ATACATATATATGTACATATACATATGTACATATATATGTATATATACATACATATATGTATACATATATGTACATATATGTATGTATATATATACATATACATATATACATATATGTATATGTATATATATACATACATATATGTACATATATATATACATGTACATGTATATATATATATATATATATATATATTGAACCAAGACAGGGATACCCCCTTCAAGATGTGGGATTTCATTATCAACTTCATAATATGTCTTTACATGGGAAAATTTCTCTTGACGATCAAGTTGTATTTCAATAGACTCATCATTTTTATTCATTTCAAGAAAAATGGCATCTCTAGAAAGAAGAAACTTCTTGTTTACCTCATTGTAAAGATGATATTTCATGGAGGTGTCTGAATACCCTAAGAAAATGCATTTTCAACTTTGAGCGCCAAGCTTGTCTCTTTGTTCCTTTGGTACCAAGGCATAACAGTTGGAACCAAAAACCTTGAGATGCCTCACGGAAGGGATGTGGCCATACCACATTTCATGTGGAGTCTTGTTTTCAAGAGCATGAGTTGGACTTCTATTTCTCAAATATATTGCACATAACACTAGATCATCCCAAAACATCAGTTTGACATTCTTGAAAAACATCATTAAGCATACCATATTCACGATGGTTCTATTCATTCCTTCTGCCACACCACTTTCTTGAGGGTTGTAAGGAAATATAGTTTGATGTGTAATCCCATGTTGATGAAGATAGTCTTCAAAACCATTAGAAGTGTATTTTTTCTCCATTATAAGTACGAAGTGTGCCAATATGAGATTGTGCTTAATTTTCTATACATGCATGGAAATTTTTGAATGTTTGAAATGCTTCAATTTTTTTCCTTAACAAGTATACCCAACACATTCTAGTGTAGTCATTAACAAAGGCCACGAGATATTTATTACCATTGGTAGAAGGAATGGGCATGGGGCCACATAGGTCAGATTGAATCAACTCTAAATTTCTACATGCTATGAATTTTGACTCGTGAAATGGTTGCTTACTATGTTTCCCTAGTATGCATGCATCACATTTATTCATCTTCTAAGGAATGGTGGGAAAACCATAATCAACATTCTTTCTCAATAAGCAAATATTGTTATAGTTTAAGTGACCATATCTAGCATGACATAAAAGACTAGATGACATAGTACCCTCTTCATGCTGAGAGAGGCAAGAAAAGTTTTGAGCTATTGCAAATGAACCTTTCAGCTTCAACAACTTTCCATCTTCATATCTGGTCATGATGAACTAGTTGTTAGAGGACTTCCTTATCTCTACTATTCCATCGAACATGTGGGTTGAAAGGCCTTGCTGTCAAATCTGCACTAAGGACAATGGGGTTCTCTGCAACTTTGGAAGATAGAGAACATTATGCAACAAAAAGTCAGCAAATCTAGGCAATTTGATCCTTGTGGAACCAATTCCCTTTGGTTTGAGGCTGTCTGCAAAATACACTATGCCATCTACATTGTCATTTAGTTCTTCAAAACAATATTTTCTAAATGTCATGTGGGATGTTGCACCAGTATCAAGCAGCGAAGTATCTATGTAAGATGAAAAATATGTGATTTTATTTATTCCAATATTACAATGTGCAACAATACAATGAGTTGATTTAGGAGATTTAACAACCTCTTGGCTTTTAGTTTTGACTTCTTTCTTTTGGTTATGTCTTTCTTTGACGGAATCCCAAGGGGCCCAGCATGGTCTGCTTCATGTCCATTCTTCCCACAATGCTTACATTGTAATTTTGGTATTCCATTTGAGTTGTTTATGCCCCCCTTGCCTCTAAAATTTCTTCTTCCTCATCCTCTTTAGTTGTTCTCTCCATTGGAAGAGTCTTTTGATTGGTTGTTTTCTTTCTAAGCAAGGAAAATGATCTCTCCAATGGGCATATGGGTCTTATTTCCAAAATATTTCTCTATGTATGCAATCTTCTCCACCAAGGTGTTGAAGGTGAGGTCCTTCAAATTGTCAATAGTTTGAAGTGATTCAAGGTAGTGTGAATGTGTAAGATAAAGGAACTTGATGAAGAAATAAAGTGGAAGGTTTGGTTGCATACCAGTGGTTTGGATCTTATGTATGATTTCTTTGATCTTAGATGCAACAATCATGTGATCATCATCCTTCACTTCTAAATTGAACAGTTTCAAAATCATCTGAATTATCTCCATCTTAGGATACGAGTCAAACATATCCTTCAATCTTTTAAAGGCATCAAAACGTGACGTTGCAGGTAATATGTGCCGAATCACCTCTTCACTTACTGTTATAGTGATCATTTCCAATGGATTGTTATCTTTGGACTACCATATAACAAGTTCTTTCTCTATTGTTGGTTAATTTGGGTCAGATTTCAAGGTTAGGCCAACTTTAGTTTGAATGGTGGTTCCTTCACATATGCCATGCCACAAATCATTGTAGATGAATGTGCCTTTGAACTTCCTTGACCACTCTAGATAGTTGTCGGCTCCAACTATGGATGCCAATGAATGCATCTTCTGCATGTCTTCTGCAATGGTCACTTGCAAATTAACACTGTTTTGGGAGAAGAAGAAAAGGTGTAGTTCTAAGTTTATGCCACCTTATTTACACGATTTTTCTTTCTACAGGCTCTATATTGTTTCTACATACTAGAATATATTGATGCAGCCTATATGAGATTTTTGCATACTCTGTACTATTTCTACAACTGATCCCAAAACAAGGAATATAAGTCCTAGAACTTGAAATATCAAACACCCTTACAAATGATTCAAGCCTAAAATTCATTCTAAAACAGTAAACCCCAAGGCTCTTAAATAGTTTAATTCCTTCTAAAAGAAAAGAGAACAAGTGCATATATAACTTCAAACCAACTTATATACCAGTCAACCCATTTAGGGGAAAGGAATGATATAGGTTATGCAGCTCCAAACTTCAACCTTCAACACATTCCACACGAGATTAAATGACAAAATTTCAACATTAGGTGCTATCAATAGTCACATCCCCAATCTTCAATGGAGCTCCATAGTCGCAACACATCTCCAGTATTAATGATACTTAACACTAGTCAGCTTCAATGTATCTTTAACACAACTTGGAGAGGGGCATTCACACCATCCACTTTGAGTCATGCACTCAAGCGTCATGTGCCGAATGAGGAGGATAAGTTTAGGGTAGAATTAGGAGATATAATCTTCAATACAACTCCATTCAAAAGTATTCAACTCGGCTCCAATCTTCAACGGTCTTAGCTCTAGGCATGGCTAAGGTTCATGAGGCAGCTAGCTCTCAAAAAATTTACGATGCAAAACTCTCTTCCATGCAAAAGTGAATAGAATAGCACCAATTCACAACAGTCTTCAAAATGACTCGAGACAAGCACTCTAAAAATCAAATTAGGGTTTATCTCTCCACAAGAATGATACGCAACAACAACATATTCTCTCACAATGGTCTATATGATAGTCACAATAGTCTTTGTGATAGAAGAGTCTCATGCTTCATGTTGGTGGAAGGAGATTAGGGTTTAGAATGGCTCCACGTGACACCAGGGTTCACAAAACTAAATGGAAGACTCCAAAGCTTAATGCAAAAATGAGAGGTTCGAGCAGAAAACAAATCAGGGTTTATGAAGTTGAAATGAGGAGGAGCAAGACCATACAATACAGGAGAGGTGGAATCCTGTATTTTTAGTAATGTCAGTTGAGAGGAATCTTGCAGGTGGATGCAAAGGGCAAAGAAATTATAGGTAATTCCCTTGAAATGTGAAAATGCCAAGATTAAGCACTCAACAAAGGGAAGATTGAACCAATAGTAGGAGTGATAAACAGGTGCTCCAATATGGATCCTAGAGAATAATTTCCAAATACTTTATTCATGATCTAGGTCCTTATTTTATACAGTAGGTTTGCCTCTTGGGCTTCAACTTCCATGAGATTCATTGGAGTCCAAGGAGACTCTATGTCTTCTTATACTAAAAATATTTACAAATTGATAGTGGAGCGATAATATTGTATGACTAGGTTTCCAAAAAGGTGGAAACCAAGGGGACCTACCATGACCTGATCATGGGTATTTAGCCTGAAAATCAACACTCTCCACAATATATCCCCCAAAACTTGGCCTTTACGAAAGAAAAAGAAACCCCTTGCTCTAGTACATCTACAAGGAACACTTCATACAATATGAGGTGTAACATCATCTACTCCAATTTATTGAGGCGCGTACAAAGTGGTGTTTTATCTTGATATACCACAATAGTTACAAAATTTATCAAATTATTTTCCACATAATTCTCAATTGTTATCTATGCTCAACATCCTTATCTTTCTATATGTTTGGTTTTCCACCAAAGCCTTAAACTATTTAAACTAGGCATATGACTTCTATCAACATCAATACATCGATGTATTCCTCGAGAAATCATATATGAATGAATAATAATACACTATTTACCCATTGATGGAACATGCGCATGTCCAATTAAATCACTATGCATTAGCTATAGAATTCCTTTTTTCTTGTGTGTCACCAAATGGAAATATAAATAGATTTTGCTTACCATAAACACAATGTTCATAGAGATCAAAACCTTTATTGTGCAAATTTTGAAGGCTTTTCTCTCTGATATGTTCCATTATTTGATGTTAGGGCATTGTCTTCTCTATATAAAGTGTAGCATTTCTATTCGTTTCATTCTCAAGAACAACATAATTGTTATACCCATCAATCATAATGATTTCCAATGTATTTTATAGTGTTCCAATCCAAACTCCTCTTACCACCATCATTGGTACTTGAACATCTTGCATGTATAAATTTCTCAAATGTACTATGCACACTTTAATCACTCATATTACTCATAGAGAATAGGTTTCTAAACAAACCTAGAACATGCATAACAAAAAGGGTTTTTAACTCTTCCATCTTTAAGCAACAACCTAACCCTTATGTGTCCTATGATTTTGGACATTGAATATTCTCACATGAAAGCATAATCTCCACTATACTTTTCATATTCACAAAACCACTCTCTATGAGAAGTCATATGAAAAAATGCACTTGAGTTGATGAATTGTGCATCATGATTTGAATGTGCTTGTACATGTCAAGTACGCATCCCTTCCTTTGTTCAAGAGGGATTTTTCTTTTGTGGAAGGAACATTATCAAATCCCTTACTTTTATCAACATTTTTAGATCCTTTATAGTCCTTCTTCATATGCACAATATTGCCACATTTCCAACATTTCAGTGTAACTTTTTGGGAGATTTAGACCTCCCTCTAGGATTTGATTTGTCCCAAATATTACTTTAATTTATATCCATTAGATGACCTCCCACAAACAAGACATTCTTGGATAGACCCTCCGTGTATTTTTGCCTTATATATTTTGATAATAAGGATGCAATTACATCCTCAAACGTTAATGTAGATTGAGTAGTAATACCTAGAACTACGACAAGATTACCACAAGTTTACAAAGAACATAACACAATAATATATATTTTTTCTTCATCCAATTTAATATCAACATAGGATAAATGACTTACCAAAATGTTAAAATCATTAAGATGTTTTGTCACAAAGTTGCTATTATTCGTCATAAGGTTGTACAACTTATTCCAAAATAGTTTGTTTAACAGGGACTTTCACTGATACAAAGCACCTAACTTCTCCCATAGCTCCTTAGCCCTGACTTCTCTGACAAGATTCAACAAAATTGAATTTGGAATGCACAACCAAATAGTACTCTTGATCTTCCTATCCAACTTTTTGAATCTTCATTCATTGCATTTGTGGGTTTTTCTTGAAACAACAACTAACTAATCTCTACCCACAATAAATTTTTCAATCTTCAACTTCCATAAATTGAAGCTTTAGCCATTAAATTTCTCAATCTTTGTTCTTGAAGTGCTCCCCATTATCTTTCACACAAGATTCCCTTGCACAAAGCTACCACTCAAAAATTCGTTTATCACAGAACCAAGATACCATTGCTCTTCAAGGAAATAGTTAAACCCTATAAACAAAAGTGTCCCCGTGAATCCAATGACCTTGCTTTGATACCAAATGAGGAGTTTGATAAGCATATGTAAAAGAATATATAATAACAAATTATTAAAACAGAAGAAAACAATGAAGCACACACAATACACAAAAAAATTACCCTAGAAACCCTTACTAGGAAAACCAACAAACTCAAAGTCACACCTCTCTCTTTGTGATTATATAAACTAAGCCATTCATAACACACATTAACAAGGAAGGGTGTTGAGCCAAAACTTGAAGATGAAGGAGTTAGATAGTGTTGAGTGCCATCATGAACAACACATTATTTAGACAAGGACAACCACCCAAGCACATCAAGGTGGTTATATTTTTCTTAGTATCCATGTGCCTCTAATTGCCTTTAAGCATGTGCATCACTATTTCGTTGGTTTGACATTTTTGTTTGTGGCTCTATCAACTTTTAAGATTCTACATGCTTTTGGGTCCTTATGTATTAAATGCTTTATTAACTATGCCTCATCGACAATGGGTACAAAAATATGCTAGTTTTCTTGTATGAGTATGGGTGAAAAGCAATGTATTTGCAAATTGTTGTATGTTATGGTTTATCAACTAAGAATGTAGTTTCTTTACTATTTATTGTGCTTTTGTGTGATCCCTATATATTGTTTTTTTTTCTAACTGTATTTATTAATTTAGAGTTTATTATGATTTGGAACTCGAGTAATGTTCTTACTATTGATTACCTGGCACTTGTTCATTTCGTTATAATTCATAATTCATAGTTAGTATAGTTCACACACATGTATTTCCAATGGAGACTATTCTCCTCCCATTACTTTTTACTTTTGAATGTGGATGCATTGAATGTGGGCGCTTCTTTCCCACACATATTTTCCAGTGGAGCATTCTCCTCTCATTACCGTGGTATGTGCCACAATTCTTAGTATTGTCAATAATTTTATTTATATTTTTTTTCACTTTCCATGAATAATAAATACTTTTTTGATTTTTTGTTTTTGGTATTTTTACATGTTTCCTTTTTCCTTAAAAAATAGTTATGTATCTCATACAATATTAATATAATATAGCTCATGGTTCCTCAATTTCATTATTTAAACATGCCCTTCATGAGATTTGAATACGAGCCTCTTTCCATAATTCATGACTTGTTAAATCCAATACATGTTGGGAAGAGTCACAACTAATTTTGATAAAAAATCACTTCAAAAAAAATATGATAATGGTAGTTTAAGTCAGGTGTACTTAATTCACTAAGCAGTACTTAATTCACTAAGCATAATCAATATTTTAGAGGTTGAAGCTCTTGTCCAATCATTAAAGTCCTCACTTATTGAACCAAACACTTGTAGTGAAGGTTCATAACTAACTTTGCCAACAAATCACTTAAAAAAGGTGACTCAGTGACATCATGTAAGTTAAGACAATTTGTAACACATGCACTTAGCTGACTAAGCATTGTAACTAGAGCCTGGGAGGTTAAAACTCTTGCCCAAGTATTGAGGTCACAACTTATTGAACCAAACACAGCAGTGAAGGCACATAACCAACTCTACTAACAAATCACTTCAATAAAAATGACTCAAAATAGACTTAAGTCATTAGGTATTGTAACACACGCAAGTAGCCAACTAAGCAAAACTAGCACCCTACATGTTGAAGCTTTAACCCATATATTAAACTCTAGCACCCTAAATGTTGAAGCTTTGACCCATATATTAAACTCACCGCTTATTAAATCAAATACTTGTAACAAAGGTTCATAACCAACTTTGCCAACAAATCACTTTGATGGTGACAAACTAATTTACAACTCACGGTGACATACACACTTAATTGACTAAGCACAACCAAGTGTTCCAAAAGCTGTTTAAGTATTAAACTCATGACTTATTAAACCAAATATTTGTAGTGAAGATTCATAACCAACTTTACTAATAAATCACTTGGATAAAAATAACTATATAGTAGCTAGTTAAATCACAAACACTATAAAACATCTACCAACTAACCATAACCAATTTCCAAAAAAATCAAATCTCTTCCATTAAAATTAAATTTATGATATTTTTCTTCAAAAAAATAAAAGCTATATCTTAATATTCAAAGTTTAGATCAAAATTATAAGAACAACCATAAAAATGTTACAACCAAAATAACCCTAAAATTTTCAAAAAAAACATAATTACAAAAATAAACTCATAACTTTTAAAAACTTTTTACTCAAACCTCCATATCCGTTCTTCCCCACGCTACCCCAAAATGAACCCCATGACATATGGAACTTACACCACATGGTCCTACCGTAATAAACAAATAACAGATTCAATAATATATGTGTAATAATAATAAACATCATATATGCATAATAATAATAATAAAAATAAAGCTTAAACAACTCCATTAACTAATCACTTAGAAAAATGTTAATTGATAGACACATAAAACAACCTTACGTTCTTCTTAATAAAATAAATACTACCAACAAAATTCCATTTAAATTAATTAAATAAATAAAAAATAAAAAGAGCAACATCGTATGTTTCTTTATGTTCAAGCAAAAGGAAACTTGGGAGATCTGTAACGATTTAAAGGCGAGGTTGGAGTAATCGGAGGCAGTGAGCGAGCTGAGTTGAGCAGAGCAGAACAGAGAGAGGAGAAGAGAAGTTCATAGACATGGAGTGTGTATTCGGGCTGGTAGGGGATGGCTTCGCTATGTTAGTAGGCGACACGTCAGCAGTGCAGAGCATTTTGGTGCAAAAGACATCGGAGGACAAAATAATGGTTCTCGATTCACACAAGCTCTTGGGTGCAAGCGGCGAGGGTGGTGATAGGTATTAGTATTTATTTTTATTCATCACACCTTCTGCATTTATTCATTCACTTTATTTTTCAAGGGATTTCTAGGGTTTTATCCCCCGCCCCGATCAAATAATGCGAAGAATGTCCTGCGAAGAATGATATTCTGCCTGTGTGTGAGATTTTAGGGTACAATTTACCGAGTACATTCAGAAGAACGTTCATCTGTATCAGTTTCGTAATGGCATTCCGCTGTCTACGGCAGCCACTGCCAACTTTACCAGGGGCGAACTTGCCACAGCTTTGAGAAAGGTAAGTCTACGGGCCCTAATAACTCGGGAAAATAATTGCATAGCAGAGTAGAATTCTCCCCCAGATTCACAGCTTTCAGTGATCTGAGTTTGATTAGAGAGCAGAAGGGGCTTTATTGATTTAATCTTTTTGGTAAAGTCTATTGTTCTTTAAAAAATAAGAAATCTTTTTTGGCAATTTTTTACAGCTAATCAAGAAATTTAGTAGTCAACTTATTAGAGAGCAGAAAGGGTTTTATTGATTTAAACTCTTAGGTAAATTTAATTGGTTTTAACTTTTTCTCTAAATTAGAAATCTTTGTGGTCATTATGGTACAACTTATTAAAAAACAAACCAGTCAATTAATTATTTTCTCAAAAAAGATTTATAATATGTCACACTATTTTTTATTTATTTATAAGAAAATGCCTTTCTTTCACCATTAATTAAACAATATATATTTTTTTCCAGGAAAGAAATTTTATAGTTGATATTTCAGAGATGAAATCAAAATATACATTGTCTGGTCTTTTCCGGCAAAAAGGAACTGTTAAAGTTCAGACATGTTCTGTACATACTTATTACAGTCATGCAAGGCCTTTTTAAACCTTCTATTGTTCTTCATATCATAAAAAAAAAAACAGAAAATGTTTTTTCAGGACATTGAATCAAACATTCGAAAATTTTAAAGCCATTCGGCCTGTCATACGCAGGACTTAAACTGCATATTATATTACAGACCAAACAGATTCCAAAACAAGATTATCTCCTTTGAACTCTTGTTCCGAAACAAGATTATCTACTTTGAACTCTTGTTCCGAAAGTGTCTATTCCTGCACGGATGTTGTCTACTCCAATCACATCTAGAACATTTATTTTTCTATAAATGTGAGAAGATATTCTCTGAAAACTTCCTCTTTCCCTCCAATATCCTGTTCATGATTGGAGTAAGAAGCAGACTCTCAATCTGGCATTTGTTGTTTTCCCAATCCATTAGCAACTTGAAGTCTGCCAAGATCCAGAGCTTGCCAATACCTCTATATACAGCACATTTCATGAGAAGCCAAAGAGCAATAATTTCAGCTCTAATGTCTGTTGCCTGCCAATGAAATTTTATTAAAAGATAACAAAATTACATTTTGTAGACGTGTGTCTGCATTTCAAAGAGTCTTCTAATGGAGGGAGCATATATATCTATATCAAATAATACTGCTCCAGAACAGCCCTCAAGAAGAGTATTCTGTATCAAGTACATTGCAAAAAAATGTGTTCAGCCACCCAATAAGACCCTTACAAGAGAGCATCCCAAATGATTTTATATAAGAATATGTAAGTACTTCAAAAATATTATATAAGGAGCATGTTGAAATTCTATGGACTTGCCTTCCACCTGATTCCAATCGAACACCTGCTTTTGAGAGTCTATCGGCAGCCACATTTCTCTCTTTGTAACATGGTGTAAAGATAAAACTTTAAAAGCTAACCAAGTAAGCTGAATTTCTTCATATATAGGCCCCAAATAAAATTTTTCCAACGAGTGTCCCATTCATTCAGTTTACCACCACAAGAGAGTCACCAAAGAGTTGAAGGTTTTGCACACCTTTTTCGGCTGCCAGTATCCCATGGAACAGGCCATAAACCCTATTTTATTCACATTATCAGAATAATCTAGCTGAGAAACAGAATTGGGAATACAAAACTATTTATGGATCACCATTTCTTCGATCTTGCCGGATACACTATCATGAACAGGTTGAGGAGCCGAGTCAGCCTCTCCTGAATTTTGAGATGTAGTCTATTTGTCTCTTTCAAAGGGACCTCAGCATCCTTTTGCGAGAAATCCTAATGTCTGAAGAGTTGTTACATACCTGATGGGTTAGCATTACGGAGCAGTCTGCAATGAAATGATTGTGTTTGTGGCATCTGAGGCATGCAAACTGAATTCTTGTGTAGTCCAGAATCTGGAAATGAGTGATAGGATCTTTCTGAATGAACTTTTCTTCTTCTAACCTTCACAAAGATCCGGACCTACCAGGATGCTTCTAAGGTCAGAGTCGTCAGACATTGACTCTAAATACCCCAAAGCTGCTTCCATTAAAGTGCCTATAGAACGAGGCTGTTGAGAGCAGGAGTGGAGCAGTAGGTACAATTTTCCAATGTTCCCCCAAGTTTTCGGGACGCGGGAGCGGGGAAACGCACATTGTGGACGTGTGGAGACCACCCCCAAATTTTAGCGAAATTCGGGGGGGGGGGGACATCCAGGTCTTAATAAAAATTAATATTATAAATTATTAAATCCCAGAAATAACAATTCAATGATTCATCCCATGTAAACTACTAAAAGTAAATAATAAATAGTAAATACTAAGTCATTGTGCAATGTAAATCAGAATATAGAAAATTAATAATACAAACACATTATACAATTCATCATGATAATTTTCAAATTTGTCATTTGAATCTTGACATTCATATTTCTAATTTTAGTCATTGTAATTGAAAACTTGAATCAATGATATTGCATGCTAAAATAGTGAAATAGTAAATTACTAAAGATTAAGCCTGAAATAGAGACTAAACAACAATTAAATTTAAAAAAAAAAAAATTGAAATTTGGGAAAATTGTGGGGTGTGTCTAGGAGCCCCCTAGTGTCTGGAGGGGGTGTGTGGGAGCCCCCCTTCACTGGAGCGTGCTGCAGAACAGGGGGACACGCCCCCTTGTGAGTTTTCGAGGGTTTCCTAATTTTGGGGGCGCTGGGAAACATTTCCCCAGGAGCCCTTGAGCCCTTGGGGCGCAGGGAGCGAGGGGGGTGCACCCACAACCCCAGGGGGCGAGTCCCCGTGTAACACTGCAATTTTCTAAAAGCTTTTGGGAGTGGAGTGTTTTTATATAATACATATGTTAATGTATTTTGATGCATACATTTAAAAAAACACGCAGAATGCTGAATTAGCTGCAAAAAATGTGAAAACATAGATCTAACTATTGGATTAATGATGATCGTTAAATCATCAACCATTCAGTACACATATAAGTTTATAACATCATTCATCTTGCAGCTATAACTTATAACTTTGTCATCAAATGATCAATCATCAACCACAACATTAACCTTCAAGTTTCAACATATAAGATTTGCTATCAACAAACTCTAACATATAACATCAATTAGGATATGAAACAGAGCATCATATTCCTTACCAAAGAGTTATAAGATGCAATAAAAAATTCAAACTTCAAAGCTAGGTTCAAAGTTAAAAGTTCAAACTTAAACTATCATATAATGTTTACAAAATGGGCCAGAATAAAGATGAATTACTGTCCACTAAGTTTTCCTCTTGCCATGAGAAACTTCTTGTTTCTTTTTTTCCGTGATCTATAAACAAGAATAGGAGTAGTTGGAAGTGTTAGCAATCGTTTCATGGCCCCCACACAAAGTTGGACATTGTGAAGCTAAAGGCAAAGCTCTTGCATCTAGAAACCGTTGGTGGTTGGGGGCAGCATCTTTGTTGCATGGATTTTTACCAACACGATCACCCAATAGCTCATCCTCCAAGCGCTCTAAAGCTATGGATACATCCTCCAAATTAGCCTCCTTTGGATTGTTGTCCCAAGTTACATATGTTCTATCACTCTTGGCCGCACCACAGTAATGGGACAACAACCTCAAGTTGTAGTGCACATAAACCAAGCTTTTTGCTTGATTTATATTCAAGCTATTTCTCTTCACACTATGGGTGAAGTTGTAGGTGCTCTAATACCTCTTTTAAGTGTTAACAACTTGTGAAAGCACCCTCATCGCCAATGTATGTAGATTTGCAGTTGAGGAGCCATACATGTTGCACCATTTGATAGGATTCAACCTATATCAGTCTTTAGTTGCACCATTTGATAGGATTCAACCTCTCTCAATCTTTAGTTGCATGTAGGTTAGCATAGACTCCATGTTCACTGATGTACTTGGTAAATTATTTTTGTACTTGAGCACACTCCTTTTCATTAGGGAGACTTACCTAATGCAAGCATATTTGAAAGATAATGCAGCTACGAGACCCATTCTGAGGGAGGATGGCTTAACTAGGGTTCCTAGTCGGTTAACAAGGTAGCGTAAGTCCCTAGAAGGTACCCTAGGGCCCCCAACACTCTTTTGGGGTTCTTGGTTTGGGACCAAGCAGCTTGATGTCATGGCAAAGTCCCTAGCATATGGCTAGGGCCCCTAGATGTCTCTAGGGTATTTTGGTCTGGGGCTAGATAGTTACTTGGTCACAAGGACCAAACAGATCCTGCAGGTTGAGACAGAGACTTCCTGGTCTAGGATTAGGCAGATTGTTGGTTCGAGACCAAGCAGTTCCTACAGGTACATACTTGGTCAGTTAACCAGGTGAATCTTGGTCACTTGACCAAGATGATGATGTGTGATGTCCTTCTCTCCTAAATGGTTATGCTAGGTTGTTTCTCAAGGGACTAGCCACCCCTTGATGATGTCACTAGCACTTGACCTTTAGGAGCAGTCTGGAGGATCAAAGGATCACATCATCCAGGTTGGACCTTCCTTATATGGTGATGGTAAAAACTCCTAGTTATTGTTTGGAACACTTGTGGTCAATATACCTTGAGAGAGAAAGGTAAAAGGTTGGTTGTTTCCCCACCATGTTCTTGTGGGAAAAAATATTTGTTTTCCCACCTTGATGGTACACCTAGTCTTGTGGGTAAAAGGTTTGTTTTCACACTGTGATGGTACACCTTGGTCTTGTGGGTGAAAGTGTTGTCTTCCCACTTTGTTGTGACCCCTCTTGTTGACTTGTGGTCTTGTGTGAACCCCTTAATGGTCCTTATGCTAGCGCCACCTCCTAGTGTGGTACCTTGACCCTTTTGTTACGATGACTTACTTTTTATTGTTATGGTAGCTTGACCTTGGTACCCTGGCCTAAGTCCTTAGTCAACTTAACATTATTTTATGTTATGTTTGGTAACACTCCTAAAAGTTAGGGTTAGAAGGATGACCCTTCCAAAAGTCCTTTCAAGATTATAAATTCAAGTCGTAAACTTCATTTTATGTGTGTCTTGGCAAGAGCAAATTGGAGATCTGATTCAATGATTGTTCTAGTGTTTGTTGCTACTCTTTGGCTTGACGTCTAAGGTTTGTTGCTGCTCTTTGGATTAATGTCTAGGGTTTTGCTAGCTGCTGGTTGGCTGTCTTGACCTTCTGCTCAGCGTGCTAGGGCTGTCGTGACCTTCTGTTAAGTCTAATATGGATGCCGTGATTTGTGTAAGTCTGCTAGAGGTGCTGTGAGGGTTGCTGCTGTTAGCTGTAACCTTGTTGAGGGTTGTAAATGTGTGGCGGGACCTCTATAGACCCTATCTTGGCTGCTGTGACTTCTATTAAGCCTATATATGTTAAAGTTAGTGCAGTTGTGAGACCCATTCTCAGAGAGCATGGTACCCTAGTCAGTTAACTAGGGCAAAGTAAGACACTAGAAGGTACCCTATGCCCCCCAATAGTGTCCTGGGGTTCTTGGTTTGGGACCAAGCAGGTTGATGCCACGACAAAGTCTCTTAACATGTGGTTAGGGATCCTATATGTCTCTAGGGTGTTTTGGTTTGGGACTAGACAGTTTCTTGGACACGAGGTCCAAGTAGATTTTGTAGGATGAGACAGAGACTTCCTGGTCTGGGACCAGGTAGATTCTTGGTCTGGGACCAAGCAGTTTTTGCAGGAGCACCCCTGGTTAGTTAACTAGGTGAATCTTGGTCAAGTTGACCAAGATGATGTCCTCTCTCCTAATCGGTTATTGCTAGGTTGTTTCTCAAGGGACTGGCCACCCCTTGATGATGCCCCTAGCACCTAACCCTTAGAAGTAGTATTGAGGACGAAAGGATCATACCATCCGGTTTGGATCTTTCCCTTATACGGTGATGATAAAACACACGTGTCACGAAACAATGTACCTTGAGAGAGAGAAAAGATTAAAGTCCCTGGTCTTGTTGGTCCTATAGGTAAATATTTGTCCACCATAATGGTTTACCTTGATCTTATGGGTTTGTGGGTTGTTTTATTGTGACCCCCTTGGCTGACTCATGGTCTTTTATATTACTTGGTCCTAACACTATTTGTGTGTGTGCCTTTGTTATGATGACTCTTACCTTATGGGTTTTATCCTAAGTCATATTACTTTATGGTTTTATTAATAAAACCTTTGGACCATTTACTTTATGGTTTTATTGATAAAACCTTTGGACCATTTTACCCTGTCTTGCATGGGTACCTGTACCGGGGGGTTGGGTACATGAACGAGTATCGTGTACACGTACCGGGTACTTCAATGGTACGTCCCCAGTCGTACCCAAATCCAATCTCACGTACTGGGTACTTCATGTATGAAAATAGGGTACTTGCGTGGATTTTGGTACGTCGTACCACGTGTTTGGGTACGCGGCCGGTACAGCCGTTGGACACTTTATCTTAGCTCGTTGTTCGGGATGAGTCAATTTGCAAAGTTTGAAGTTCAAAATTTTAAAAATTAAATAATAAAACACTAAAACACATGTTATGTGGGCCCTTGCCCCTTACCTAAACCAGCGCAACACTGCATTTCTCACTGCTAGTGCACTGTGCTCACTACTCCTGCAACGACTTGATAGAGGACCTTAGTGATGCTATTGACATTGATCCTAAGGCTGCTTATGACATGGCTTGAGGAAGCCAAATCAACTATCTTGTTCATGTTCAATGTTTACTGTTTTGAACTTTCTTTTTTATGTCTAAAATTGCCTTTAGGCAAATTTTGGATGTAGTATGGCAATGAAGTTTGAACTCATGGTGTCATGGACATATAATATTTTATGTTGTTAATTATATTAATATAACTTTAGTCTTCCCGTTGATATCTACTATGAGTCTATGTCATATGATTTATCAAATTTTCAATGTGAATGTTCATATGAATCATTGAATTTAGAAATATCAAATATTCATGTATGATGTGAGTGTGAAATGTTTTATTTTTATAAATTTTAACACACACACACACATATATATATATGCCTACAGTACCCGCGATGTACCCAAGTACCCTGTTTCAAAAAGTGACGTCCTCGTACCCGTCCCCATACCCACGTTTCACCTTATGGTTTTATTTTATAATCTTTGGACCATGTTTCTGTTAAATCTTTGGACCATTTATTTTTATGGTTTTATTGGACCACTTTATTTTTTTTTATGATACCTTTTTGTTTTTCCTAATTCAACCTAATTGTTTGATTCACGTTGTTTTATTTAACACCCTAACCTATATATAAAAGCTAAGGGTATCCTTCAAGTTAATACATAACAAGTTGAATCTCTCTCTTATCTGATTTTTGGCTGCTAACCGCGACTTCCGCGTGACTGTAAACCTCTCCCTCTCTGCATGTGACTCTTCTGCATTCCACGTGAATGTTTGACCTCTGCTGGCGTGACTGGGGTTTCTTCTTAGCATGACCGTGTATCACTCAGCATGACTGCTGCTTCACCCATTCCCGGCATAACTGTGTCCAGACTGTGTCTCTGCCCTAGCTCTTCCATGAATTGTGTGACTGGGGTTTCTTCTTAGCGTGACCATGTATCACTCAGCATGCACTGCTGCTTCACCCGCGTGACTGTATGACACACATTCCACTGCTGCTTCACTCGCGTGACTGTATGTCGCTGATTCCTTTGCTGCTTCTCCCGTGTGACTATATCCGTGAGATTGTGTCACTTGCAGCGTGTTCATTTCTCTCCTTTTCTGGCATGGCCATGTACCTCTTCTCTGCTGTGTCACCGCTCAGCAGGACAGTCCATACTCAGCGTGTGATTGTGTGTCACTCTCAGTGTGACTGTATCACTTGCAGCATGACTGTTTTTGTCACTACTCTGCGTGATGACTGCTCTCCCTTGCTGCGTGACTATTTTGTCTCTACTCAACGTGAATGGTTTGTCTTTTCTCAGAAAGACTATGGGTCACTGCCCAGCTTGAAGTGCATCACTGACTGTGTGTCACTGCTCCGTATGATTGTGTATCTCTGCATAGCGTGACTGTACTGGGTATGACTGAGCTGCTAAAGCCAGTGGATTTGATTGAAGTTTTTCTTTCTATTGACTAAGAATCTGAGGTCTGTTTCTGCCTGCTTTAACCCTCTCTCTCTGAAGGTACGTCAATTGTTTACCCAGTTGACTTGTCCCTTCGTTGACAAGATCAAACCTAAAAGTATCTGAGTGTAAGGCTGATTCAAAATAATGGTTATGATTCTTTAGTGCTGTTATCTCCTGTACATTATTTATTATTTTGTTACTGTACATGGCATTTGATGAATCATCTCAAGGACCAACTTTAACGCAGTGACCAATGGAGTGTTAAAGTTGAAAGAGATGAAAATTATGTTTAATTTGTATTGCAGCTTTAAATTGATTGGAGCAGTACTATTCTGGACCTTGTTTTATATTTATGTTCATGCATTAAAGTTTATTACTTATGTTAAAACTCTACTAACCCTAAAACTTTATCAGTATAAGGCTGCTGTGACCTTTGCTCAGCTTGTATAAGGCTGTCGTGACCCTTCCTGAGCTTGCATGTGGATGCCATGAGCCTTTGTGGGTACTCTGTGGCTGCTGCTAGGTTGCCATGAGTTTGTGAGGGTACCGTGAAGGTTGCTGTGGTGTTTTGTGAGCCTATCCAAGAGAATAGTGACCTGCTTTCTCTCCCTGTGAAGGCACCGTGGGCTGGGTGTTGATTGCTTACCTGACCTGTGAGTTAAATTTGTTAGGCTGTACACTTCAACGTGGATTTGTTTTAACACTGAACTTGGTTGGTTTGAGGGCTGTTAATACAGACCAAATTTGCTTCTGGTGTGTGAACCACAGTCTATGGTGGACTGTTAGCGTGGGCAGCATACTACTTGTGGACTGTTTACAGCATGTGCATGACTGTTCTTTAGTTGGATATTGCTGCTTACCTAAGCTGTGAGTTAAATTTGTTGGCTGTACACTTCACCGTGTATTTGTTTTAACACTGAACTTGGTTGGTTTGAGGGTTGTTAATACAGACCAAAATTTGCTTCTGGTATGTGAGCCATAGTCTATGGTGGACTGTTAGTGTGGGCAGCAGACTACTTGTGGACTGTTTACAGCCTGTGCATGACTGTTCTTTAGGTGGATATTGCTGCTGAGGGTTCCACTATTGCTTGAAGCTGCCTCATTGGTTGACTTGGTTGATTTGACTGCCTTCCTAGAACATTTACCTAGCCCTATCCTACAGTACTTGCTTGTTCCTTTAGTGACTTGTCTCCTAAGAGACAAGTTTGATCTAAAAATATATGTAAGTATAAGGAAGGTCTCAACTCATCTTGTAAGGTATCAGATTGTTATCTTTGTATTTTTTGAGTTATATCTACTACTACTGTTATATTTTTATGTTAGTAATTTTACTGCTACTGCTGCTCTACTGGTTATTTTTTTTGCATATATCAACTTTAACACAGGGACCCTTGGGAGTGTTAAAGTAGAAAGAAATGAAAATTAAGCTTTAAATTTATCTTGTCTTGTTACAACTATACTATTGCGTTTAGAAATTTATTTTTCTGCATTAAAGTATATATATTTTTAATTTTCTTCTCCAAATCCTAACCGAACCCAAATTTCAACATGGTATGAGAGCTTAAGGATTGTAGTTAACTCTGTTTTGCAGCCTAAGAGAGTCTACAATGATCCTAAGATAAGGGTTTTAACATTGTCAAACTAACAGTAAGGGTTTGAAACTTTGAGCTTTATTAATCTTGGCCATAGGGGGTTCATTGGCCATCAAAATGATAAAGATGGTAAAGATCTGATATTTACACAGTTGGATGACTTCTCTAATTGGCTAGATTTAAAATCAATGTTTCTGAGACAGCTGAAGAAAGAGATGTGTTATTTCAGTAGTACCGACAATCTATGCCCTAAGTGTTATATCATAAATTGGATTTGACAGAATGTGGACTTGATAACCCCTTGAATAGATATGTCAGTTATAACCAACAAATCCCAGAAGGCCTGACCCAAGCATATTTTCTGTGATAAGTAAGAAAGCTTACTTAACTCTTCATATGATTGAATCTTGACTTGTGATCATAATTATGATACCTTCTAGTTGATCATTATTTGTCTAAAAGTGTTTCGTGACTCATTATGATATGAGTTTGCTGGCATAAGGAAGTTAGAATTCATGATCATGATCATATGTGTTAAACTATCCAGGATTATGATATCATCAAAATATACTAACAAGTGTGATGATGCTTGAGATCTTGAGAATGATATTATCCACATTTAAGAAGTGCATGCCCAAGTCTAAAGGACATTGGTGTAGAGTGTTGAAAGCTCAAAAATACTTGATCATGTGAACTCTACTTGGAGGCAGAAATTAGGAGGGAGGACTCTTTATTCCTCCTATATTTGAATTATCATATTTTATGATGGAACATACTTTTATGACATATTGCATATATGTGACTAATATTATGCTCTTGATAACATTTAGATAGTTGTCTAACATGAATGCTAGGACTATGTCATCATGTGAAACTGATATTGTATTAGATTTTTTTATGATTGCTGACCATTGGATTAAATCTAACTTATTGAAAAAGACCCTCAAGAAGAGGATGATATGATTTGCTCTAAGTTGGATGTACAGTTCTAGAGGGAGCTGAGTGCTCAAATACAGAGGGAGTAAGAGGCTCCATAGAATGAAGGATTAGCTATCCTAGATATTCATCCTCCCAAGTGTCAGCATAGAGTCAACAAAAGAGAATCTGCCAGGCATTTGTTATTGATGACTTGTTCCTTACTAGAGTGGAACAACTGGTAAGTTCAAAGATCAAGATGGAACCAATTGTGCTCCTCAATCCCCAACAGAATGGGATTGCAAAGTAAAGATGTGATCTATCTTGAGAAAGTTATTCAAAGAGCCTCCCAGTGATATAGACATGGAAGTGAGTCATGTCCATAAGTCATCCCTTTCAGTTGAGTAAAGGGAGGAGGCCAGAGAATATTCAGTTGATCTCTTTGAGAAATCTATTGAGAGGTTTCAAGATTACTCTGGTTTGATATCTCAGATGAGCCACATCATTGATTCAGAATCCTCCACTTATGTGGAGGCAACCAAACATTAGGTTTGGGAAGGTACTATGATAGAAGACATCCAATTGATAATGGATAATAATGTGTGTGAAGTGATTCTTAGACAACAAAGGAAGTCAATTATAACTTCCAAATGGATCTATAAGATCAAGTTCCTTGCTGACATTCAAAGCTGTTTGAAGCTCTCAGAAAATCCTGTTTTTCTATGACAGGGCGGGACACATTGAGAGGAAGCATCACCATGACATGGTGTAGAGACTTTAGTATGTTTTGTCAGCTAAACAAATTACTGATGTGTTGACTAAGCCTCTGTTCACGACAGTACTTTCGAGACAAGCTTAGTGTTGCTGAGAATGCCTCTCTTGTTGAGAGGGATTGTTAAAGATAATGCAGTTGTGAGACCCATTCTCAGGGAGGATAGCACCCTAGTCTGTTAACTAGGGTTCTTGGTCGGTTAACGAGGCAGAGTAAGTTCCTAGAAGGTACCCTAGGGCACCTAGCCAGTGTTTTGAGGTTCTTGGTCTGGGACCTAGCAGGTTGATGCCATGGCAAAGTCCCTAGCATATGGCTAGGCCCCCTATACGTTTCTAGGGTATTTTGGTCTGGGACCAGACAGTTTCTTGGTCACAAGGACCAAGCAGATCCTGTGGGTTGAGACAAAGACTTCCTGGTATGGGACTAGGTAGATTCTTGGTCTAAGACCAAACAACTCTTACAGATCATACTTGGTCAGTTGACCAAGATGATGTTGTGTGATGGCCTTCTCTCCTAAGTGGTTATGCTAGGCTGTTTCTCAAGGGATTGGCCACCCCTTAATGATGTTGCTAGCACTTGACCTTTAGGAGCAGTCTCTAGGACCAGAGGATCACATCATCCAGGCTGGACCTCCCTTATATGGTGATGATAAAAGCTCCCAGTTATTGTTTGGAACACTTGTAGACAATATATCTTGAGAGAGAAAGATAAAATGTTGGTTGTTTCCCCACCTTGGTCTTATGGGAAAAAGGGTTGTTTTCCCACCTTGATGGTACACCTTGGTCTTGTGGGTAAAAGGGTTGTTTTCCCACCTTGATGGTACACCTTGGTCTTGTGGGTAAAAGGGTTGTTTTCCCACCGTATTGTTACACCTTGGTCTCGTGGGTGAAAAGGTTGTCTTCCTACTTTATTGTGACCCCTCTTGTTGACTTGTGGTCTTGTGTGAACCCCTTGATGGTCCTTATGTTAGTGCCCCCTCCTAGTGTGGTACCTTAACCCTTTTGTTATGATGACTTACTTTTATTGTTATGATGGCTTGACCTTGGTACCATAGCCTAAGTCAACTTAACATTAGTTTATGTTATGTTGGTAACACTCCTAAAAGTTAGGGTTAGAATAATGACCCTTCTGAAAGACCTTTCAAGATTATAAATTCAAGTCCTAAACTTCATTTTCTGTGTCTTGACAAGAGAAATTTGGAGATTTGATTCAATGACTGATTTAGGGTTTGTTGTTGCTCTTTGGCTTGTCGTCTAGGGTTTGTTGCTGCTCTTTGGATTAACGTCTAGGGTTTTGCTGGCTGTTGGTTGGCTGATGTGACCTTCTGCTCAGCTTGCTAGGGTTGCTGTGACCTTCTGCCCAGCCTGCTAAGGCTGTCGTGATTTTTTGTTTAGTCTGCTAGGGCATCCTTGACCTTCTGCCCAGTCTGCTAGGGCTGCTGTGATTTGTGTAAGTCTGCTAGTGGTGTCGCGAGGGTTGTTGCTGGTAGTTGTGACTTTGTTGAGGGCTGCTGGTATGTAGCATGACCTTTGCTGACACTATCTAAAGCCGTCGTGAACTCTGTTAAGCCTGTATAAGGCTGTCGTGACCTATGCTCAGCTTGTATAAGGCTGTTGTGACCCTTCCTTAGCTTGCATGTGGATGCCATGAGCCTTTGAGGGTATTGTGTGGTTGTTGCTAGGTTGCCATGAGTCTGTGAGGGTATTGTGAGGGTTGTTGTGGTGTGTTGTGATCCTATCTAAGAGAACTGTGACCTGCTTTCTCTCCCTGTGAAGACACTACGGGTTGGGTGTTGATTGCTTACCTGAGGTGTGCGTTAAATTTGTTGGGTTGTACACTTCACTGTGGATTTGTTTGAACACTGAACTTGGTTGGTTTGAGGGCTGCTAATACAGACCAAAATTTGCTTGTGGACTGTGAATGTGAGCCACAGTCTATGGTGGACTGTTAGCGTGGGCAACAGACTACTTGTGGACTATTTACAGCCTGTGCATGACTGTTCTTTAGTTGGATGTTTCTGCTCAGGGTTCCACTATTGCTTGAAGCTGCCTCATTGGTTGACTTGGTTGATTTGACTACCTTCCTACAGTATTTACCTAACCCTATCCTACAATACTTTCTCTCTCTCAGGTATGTCCATTGTTCCTTAGTGACTTGTATCCTAAGAGACAAAGTCTTATTTGAAAATATATCTGAGTATAAGGAAGGTCTCAACTCATCTTGTAAGTTATCAATTGTTCTCTTTGTATTTTTTGAGTTAGATCTACTGCTTCTGTTATATTTTTGTTTTAGTAATTTTACTGCTACTGCTACTCTACTCGTTATTGTTCCTGCATATTTTAACTCTAACACAGGGACCTTTGGGAGTGTTAAAGTTGAAGGAAATGAAAATTATCCTTGAAATTTATCTTGTCTTGTTACAACTGTACTATTGTGTTTAGAAATTTATTTTTCTGCATTAAAGTGCACAATTTTTTAATTTTCTACCCCAAACCCTAACCTAACCCAAATTTCATTAGCATATACCCATTTTGTACCTCTAGATTTGTGTGTGGTTTTCTCCTAACCCTAACCATAGTTGTTGGTTGGGCCAACCAAGATGGAGAATAATATTTAGGTGTAAGGACGTATGTTAGGGCATGGAGTGGAACATTCAAAATTTTCCACCTTTTGGCCACATGTTTTTGAATATGATTATACAAGATCACATCTCTCTCCTCAATAATGTCTTTGATTTTTCCTAGCATGCTATCCACCTGCTCATACACCTCCCCAAATATCAATTGATTTGCATTTGCAAATTGAATCATACTTTAAACTTAGCGAATTGTAGAACATACTTAACCTGTGCCTAAAACTGACCATAAAGAATAGTGTCCACCTCCTAAATTTCATGTTTATCAAATGTGGATGCAACCCTGTCTTTCAAAGCTAGCCATGAATCACTTGAGACCTTACTAGCCAATGCCTCTCTTACCTTCAAAAGGCGCTTGAAGGTGAAGTTGTAGCAAGCAAATATAGTCTTTGCAATCTTAAGTAGCTCCAACCTAACGTGATTGCGAAAAAATGTGGTGCGACATGCTATGATTGGTAATAACATGACCCACCACATTGCACTCATATATAGTTAGGGTTCTTCATCTTAAGAATGTCATGCATCAAAAGGTTCAATGTGTGAACCAAAAACCATAACTAAAATATGTTACAATACATATCCTTAATGATTGCTCCTGTTGCCTTACAATTAGTAGCATCTGTTGAAGATTGTAGTTCAGACATGAACTTCTGCACGGGTTTAGTGTCAAATGTGTCGAAGGTAGTTTGAGGCAAATTTATTTTGTAATTCTCTTTAGTAATAAATTGAAAGGCTTATATTTAGTTGGTGAGTCTAATAAAGTGTGTTTTGATACATTAGTGATTTAGACTAATCTCAATCGTACATCTCACTATGAGATTAGGGTTTTAGCTCAAGTAGAAAGGCGAGTCGAGATAGAGGGTTAAGACACACATTCATTCACTAGGCAAGTTTTGTTGGGAGGTGATTTAATTCATTTGTAGAGTAGAGTTACAACATCAAAGAGGAGTCAAGGTTAAGTATTTGGTGGAGAGTAGTAGGAAGGTCCGCACAATTGTACGATTTCTGTATGGACAATCCATACAGTTGTATGGACATGGAGTGTAGTAGGCAACATACAACATGCCGTTTTCTTCTTTTTGGTAGGAAATTTGACTCAATAAGTGTGCAAATTTGTTTTGTTTTGGGTGTATCATACAATTGTTAGTTTGACAGCTTGTGGAGGTTTCCATGTAAGCTTTGAATTGTTAATGATTCAATGAAACACTGATTTGAAGGAGTAATTATCTGTGTATTGTGCTGTTGCTTTCACTATTTATTTCCAGCTATATGTGTGATTATTGCTAAAGAATTTCACTTTTGTAATTAAATAACAATTTTATTTTGTTGAGAACATAAGGACAACATTCTGCTAGGGTTTTGAAAATTAATATGGTATTAGAGCTTCTTTGATTAAGAGGATCTAAAGAGTTTACGACAATAGATCAACTGTCCTAAACAACTACTAGAACCAATTGTTAGTAACCAAGACCAATAGTTAGAGGGTTTCAGAGGTAGTACTTATGAAGTTTGGGAATTTGTGTGTAGATCAAAGATGGCGTTAACTAGCATCGGGTTTGAGGATAGATTGGAAGGTGCCTCAAATTTCCTATCATGGAAAGTCAGGTTAACTTTTCTATTAGAGAAGAATGATCTTGGGATATTAGCAAGGATGTTGTAACTGTGTCGACAGATTTACAAGCTTTGGTAGTTCACAACAAGAAAGAAATGAAAACCAAGCGAATGATCATGGATCATTTGATTCCTCATGTATCCAAGAAGAAGACGACGAAGGAGATGTTCGATGCCTTGGTTAGCCTTTACCAAAGCGAGAACATACATAGGAAGATGATATTGCTTAACAGACTTAGATCTGTAGAGATGACCATATTAGACATTGTCACCAGTTAATTGATGAAGGTCACACATCTTTGTGATCAACTAGCATCAGTTGGGGAGAAGTTTGAAGACAAGGAGCTAGTGAGTTGAGCATTGAATAGGTTCCCATCTTAGTGGGAAATATTTGTTTAGGGTGTTTGTGCTCGGGAGAATTTTCCCTCATAGTAAAGATTGTGGGATGATCGTATCCAGGAGGAGACTCAGATGGAGTCGAAAGGAAGCAAGTAGGGAGGTGACAATGACCATGCCTTGTTTGGTCAAATAAAGAAGGGTAGAGGTAAAGGACCCAACAAAGGTAAGGTAAAGAGTGAGGAGTCAACCTCACAACAAGGGAAGGACTTGAGTAAAAGCAAGTGCTTCGTATGTCATAAGCATGGCCATTATGCATCATAGTGTCCAGAGAAGTAGGGTAAAGGGAAGCAACAACAACATCGGGTAGCAACCTCAATTGAAACTCAAATAAACAAGTTTTGGGAAGGATTTCTCGATGGTATCTTGCCTTTCTTCTAGCATGGTTCCAAAGAATGCTTGTTATGTGGGCAATGGAGCAAATCTGCATATGACATAAGCTTAGGAGCTATTTTTCAAGTCTAAAAGAGCACAGCTCAGGAGTTTAGGTCGAGCTTGGTGATGATGCCAAGTATCCAATAGCAGGAGTTGGTACCATTCCTTTTCAACTCTAGTTAGGTAACTTTTTAGGATTTTAATTATGTGTTGTTTGTTCTAGGTCTTAGGAAGAATTTGCTTTCATTTTCAGTATGGAAGATTAGGGCTTTGCATTAAAGTTTAAGAACCAAAAGTCCTTTAAGACCGAAAGAGTCCAACCCTGGATCAACTCAAGTGATCAAAGCTAGGGGTGGAAAACTATATAGGTTACATGTTAAGCTTGTTCAAGCCCTAGTGTATAACACAAACAACTTGTGCGAGTTATGGCACAAAAGGATGGGGCACTTATATCACAATACACTACCTCTTATATGGGAGATAGTCACATGTCTTCCAGATTTTTGTATCACAATACACTACCTCTTATATGGGAGATAGTCACATGTCTTCTAGAGTTCAACATTGAGCAGTAGGTTGTATGTAGAGGGTGTGCACTTGGTAAGCATGCCAAGGCTACTTTCCCAAGCATTAAACACAAGTCTAAAAGGGATTTAGATGTGTGTAGACTAATGTTAGTAGCATCAATCATAGGAAGCATGTACTATGTTTCCTTTATTGATAACCTCTGTCTCAAAGCGAATCTACTTTCTAAAGACCAAGGATGAGGTTTAGCAAGTTTCAGGAGTTCAAAGCTCTAGTGGAGAACTAGACAGGGAGGAAGATCAAAATTTTGAGTCCAAAAAATGGGATTGAGTATACCTCCATGATTTTGAGGATTTCTTTAAGGATTGTAGGAACCAAGAAGGAGTTAACTGTTTTGTACAATCCATAGCATATCATAGATATCTTGTGTGAGGTATGGCACAAGAGGGTGGGGCACCTGCATCACAATGCATTGCGTCTTCTATGGGAGATAATCATAGGTATTCCAGAGTTCAACATTGAGTAGAAGGGTGTATGCAAAGGGTGTGCGCTTGACAAGCATGCCAAGGATGCTTTCCCAAGCAAGATCACAAGTCTAAAGGGATTCTATATCGAGTGCATTTGAATGTGTGTGGATTGATGTCAGTAGTACCAGTCACAGGAAGCATGCACTATGTTTCCTTCATTAATTACTTCTTTTGCAAAACTTGGATCTACTTTCTAAAGACCAAGGATCCTTAGCAAGGTCTTTAGCAATTTTCAAGAATTAAAAGCTCCAGTGGAGAACCATACAGGGAAGAAGATCAAAGTTTTAAGTTTTAAGATTGGACAATGGGTGTGAGTATACCCCAATAATTTTGAGGATTTCTACAAGGATGCATGAATCAAGAGGGAGTTCATTTTTTTGTACAACCCACAACAAAATAGGGTTGCAGAGCAAGAATTGATCCGTCATAGGGGTTCCTAAGGCTATGATACATGAGTAGGATTTGCCAATGTTTTTATGGGTAGAAGCATGCAATGTAAGAGTCTACATTCAGAACAGGTGTCCTCATAGGATTTTGGAGGACAAAACACCAAAGGAGGCATTTACTAGTGTTAATCTAGAGGTGAGCCATTTTTGCATCTTTTGTTCTCCAGTTTATGCCTATATCCTAGTCGAGAAGAGGACCAAATTGGAGCCCTCCGACCAGAAGGGTTTGTTTGTTGGTTACAATAAGACTTCAAAGGCCTACAGGACTATATTCTAGGGGAGAGAAAGACAACTGTAAGCAGGGATGTAAAGTTTGAGGAAGAATTTCCATTTAGGAAGCTTCATGAGCCTATTCCAGTGACGGAAGATGAGGAGCAGGAAGCCCCAAAGGTTGAGCCAGGTTCTCCAACTACTTCTAGTTTAGGGCAGTAGCTCTCAGGTGCAGAGGAGGACCACCAACTCTTACTAGTTTTGTTAGGAGACCTCAATGGTTCACTTAGACATTGAGGGATGCACAAGAACATGTTGAGGCTCCTAGGAGCACATTTAGGGAGAGTAGACCTTTGAAGAAGTTTCTTAAATAGATGGCATTGGTGACCAACATCATAGATTCAGAGCCTTCTCGTTTTTTAGGAGTACACATCCATTGGTGTATGGGACATTGCGCCTAGACTTGAGGGGAAATCAATAGTGACTTCTAGGTGGCTCTACAAGATCAAGCATGTGGCATATGGCAACATAGAGAAGTACAAAGTGAGGTTTGTGGTGAGAGTGTTTTTCTAGAAAGAGGGAGTGGACTATGAGGAGGATTTTGCTCTAGTCGCTAGGTACACTTCCATTAGAGTAGTGATGTCTTTAGTTTCCATTATGGGATGGAGAATACATCAATTGGTTGCAAAGACAACTTTCCTCAATGTGATAATTGAGAAAGAAGTGTACATAGAGCAACCTCAAGGCTTTGAGATCCATGTTTGCAAGTTGAAAAAGGCCTTGTATGGATTGAAGCAAGGATCGAGAGCATGTATTCTAGGATCATTGGATACCTGTTGAGTACGAGCTTCACCAAAGGTAAAGTAGATCCCAACTTATATTTCATATTTGTTGAGGTTAATTTGCTTATTTTGGTGTTATATGTGTTGATTTTTTTGAGTAGCATCGAGAGCCATTCTCCTAAGAGAATGGGGACACCTGGTTTGGGACCACGGTGTGGACTCAACCTAGTGTTGAGTGATCATTCTGTTGAATGATGATATCTAGTCCTTGACTATGATATGGACCCAACTCTACCCTCGGGGGACTCAACCCTGTGTTGAGTGACCATTATGTTGAATGGTAGACATTTGGTCCGGGACCACGATGTGGACTAGTCTAGTACCGGTAGACTCAACTTAGTTATGAGTAGCCATTCTCTTGGAGAATGGAGACGCTTGGTCAGTTACCAAGTATTTGACCTAGGGTCAAATTATGCAGCCCATGGCTGAGGCACCCGGCCTGTTACCAGGAAGGCACTATAATCCCTAGATTGGGTCTAGGCATGTGTGACACTTTGACCCTTGATTAATGGGCTTTGTGTTCTTCTCCAAGGCTTAGCTACCCTTGGTTAAGACACCCTAGTACCTAATTTGGGTGTCACACAGAGTGTGAGATAAAGTTATTTGTAACTCTCTTGGTTTATGATGATGTACTTTGAATGGAATTAAAAGACCATAGGTGATGACCATAGGGGCTCTTGAAGAAGGCTAAAAGAAAAAGTAAAAAATACATAAGGACTTTTGGACCACAGGAAAAAGGACCACAGGTGAAAGTAAAAAATACATAAGGACTTTGGTAAAAGTAAAAAATACATAAAGGACCTTTTGAACTACAAAAAAGGCTAAAGGTAAAAGTGAAAATTAGAAAAGAATAAAAGAATATTATTTTGTTCTTTCTAATTTTGAGCCACTTACAAGTGACTCAAGGATATAAAAGAAGATCAAGCCAATTCATTATTACACACACACTTGCTCTCACAAGTACAACTGCTCAAGGTTGAAGAAGAAAGACTTTATGATTGTGCCCTAGCATGGATGAGTCTAGCTAGGGCATCATCATCCTCCATTGGAGACAAACCCTAAGCTAGGGTTTCTTACTATTTTCTATCTTAAGGGTTTTCTCAACAAACCCTTCTCTTCAACAACATACTCCTCTTCTCGGGCAGTCTTCTTTCCACTTTCGAGCAACCTCACATGTTTCAGGCAGCCTCTTCCTTTTTGGGCAGCAGGGGTTGTTTTTCGGGCAGCCATCTCATTTACGGGATGCCCTCTTCTACATTCCAGGCAGGTCACGAAAGGGCTCTGCCCCTCTCGACACCCTTGGACAGCCTACTACATGCATACCCGTGAGGGTTTGGCTTAGGGCCAACCCTCGGGCAACGAAAGGGCAGACCCGTGAGGGCTACCGTGTACACACAGGCCCTCCGGAAGCTTGTAGGCAGACCCGTGAGGGTCCTGTAGCAGCCCGGGTCTGCACAGGCCCTCAGGGCAGCCCACGAGCCAGCCCAAAAGGCCACGAGCTAGCTGCTAGCCCTTCGGGCAGCAGTAGTAGAGCTGCCACATAGGGCAGCCGAGCAAACAGGTTGGGAAGACAACGTATGGACGGGCAAAAAAGAGATCTTGCAGACAGTCACGAATTCGGGCAGGTGTACGGACGGGCAGATCTAGGCAGTAGACAGAATTTCGAGCAGCCTGTAATTGTTGGGTAGGAGAGAGAAAAGCCTTAATTGGGCATTTTTGATGTAATTTTGGAAATTAAACTTCTAGTATTGTGGTTAACCTTATTGGGGTTTGTGGAACTTTTTGACGAATTTTAGTCATCTCATTTACGAGATGAGTTACTAATGCTTTTTGGGGTTTTTGTCCTTTAAAGGTTTCCGTAGTGATAAACTCTTGTGCCCATTGTGTTGATGTGATGAATGCTATTTTATTGCACTTGTCATTTGTTTAAAGTTAGTCTGCAAATTTTTAAGTATTCATGCTAATGCTAAAATTCAACAATATGTAGATGACCCATTTCTTACAGATTTAGAGAATCTCATTACAGGGTGCAAGGCATATATGGCAATTGAGTTCAAGATGAAGGATATTTGCGTGATGCATTACTTCTTGGGGTTGGAGGTTTGGTAGAGACTAGGGGACATTTTCCTTCGGCAGGATAAGTATGCAGTCGACATTCTGAAGAGATTTCGGATGGAGGACTGCAAACCTATTGGCATGCCTATGATCACTAATATGAAGAAGGTAATTGTTGCCACAAAAACTAGCACCTTAAGGCAAAGTCTCCTAAAAGGTTCTAGCCATGTGCAACTATGGAAATAAAGTTGCTATCACCTGCACCTACTTCCCTTCTCTTTAAGTGGTTTGAACCACTAAGGGGGGATTCCCTAAGGCAATTAAGTCAAAAGGTGACAAGGATACTTGATAGGTGAATGGATAAATGGTTTCAAAAGTTTGAAATTTAATGAGTTGAAGTGTATTACAAATGAATTAACTCATGTATAATTAAAAAAACTAATAAGAACCATAAATCATTAAAGTGAATTGCAAGTAAATGTGCTATTAAACAACTAAGTTACCAAAAGATTAGATCAAAGATCATAAAGCAAGAAATTGAAATAGCTCATGTGAAATAACCAATTCATAACAATGATCCAATGACAATATTGCTGTAATGCATTTTCAAGTAAAACAAATCAGCAATGCAAATCTAAATTTCTTAAATCAGAATTGAACAAATAAACCCATTGAAGTTTTGATTTAAGAGGAATGTTGCATGTAAATGATATGAAAATTAATTCAATTCAAATTGTTCTTTATCCAATCATTAACTCTTTTTTCTGTTGTTGGTTTGCCAATAGAAAAGAGTGGTAAAATTTACAATTACACTTGACAGAAATTGCTAAGAGATCATGAAAGATGAACAAAGAATTTCAGTGTTTATTCACATTAAAATCTTATGGAAGATAAAAGTATGAATTCAAGTGCAGATTGCCGAAATAATAAGTAACTAGTTGCAGAGATTTAGAGTGGAAAGTTAACAGATTGTACTAGTTACTTAGCTGTGCCATACACACGAAAAAATATTGAGTATAACATGCCATAACATACTGAAGTTTCAGATCTAAAAATGTTAGTTGCAGAAATAAAAATCAATTCAGATCTTAAAAATAATTTTAAAATAATTTTTCAAAAGTGCTTCAAGTGTTCCATTTTTAATCCATTTTCTAAATAATCAATCCTACAGAAATAAATTATAAATCAAGTCAGGCGAGGGCAATTTTATTCACAATGAGGTGATTCTCTCTTATATCGATAAGAGAGCTGCTAAATTCTCCAGAGAGTGTAAAAAATATCAATCTCGACTCAAAAACCTGAACTCAACTTATGCTATTTTGACAATTCAAAATATGAATAAAATAATGTGAGGCCCAAATAATCTCCAAGAGAGGTGTTCCCTAGTAGAGATGATCAAAATAATATTGAAGGGACCAAAACCCAATTAACAAGGCCCAACAACCTTATCCATATCTTTGATAAGTCCATCAATACAATGGTCCAAAGTTCCAAACAGTCAAAAGGGGACAAGTGCACCCTCCTATAATGAAGGTATCTTCATTTAACTTGGCTCATGTGATAATGAAAAGTATGAAAATTCTGAATGCAACCACCTAGAATGGTCCAGGCATGCTGAATGAAGCCTCAAGTGGTGGAGCGCCTCTCTATTCAACTCCTTGGTCTCTGTGCAATGTTCCAAATGTGACGATAATGGTCCAAATGTCATCAAGAAGGTGTTCAAAGCTTATGACAACTCATCCAAATGGTCCAAGAGGGTTGGCCCTCTCTAATGATGATGGAATATATCTCAAGAAACCGCACATGTGCATGAAGAAAGGGGGCACACCACCTAGGAGAAGACAACATGTCAGTAGTAAAAGCAACCAAGTGTTAGACATCATAAAGTATAACTTAGGATAACTCTTAATTAAATCCATACCTACGCTGTTGGGGGCCGCAGAGTGGGAGCGAAGCGAAAAATGAAATTTTCAAAAGCTTCCGAGGTTGGAGTGTTTTTTATATAATATATATTTTTATCTATTTTGATGCATATATGTAAACAAAACCATGTAGAATGCTGAATTAGTTTCAAAAAGCATAAAAAGATAGATTAAACTATTTTCAATATAACATCAATCATCTAGGATTCTAGTAGTTATAAGTTTGTAACTTATAGCATTGTCATCAAATGATCAATCATCAACCATTACATCAACCATTTTCAATTTTTCAATATATAACATTTGTCATGACTCATGACTTATCAAAGTTTCAAACTCATATCTCTTGTAACAAAAGTTACCAAACTATAATAGACAACATCAAATGATCAACCAAAGTTCAATGAGTAATGACCAAAGTTCAAAACTTTAAACAATTATAATATGCTATTATGTAGTCGATAGTGCAAATTTTCAAGCAATGAAATTTAGAGGTAGGTTCAAGTTTCATTTAATGTTTTCAAAATATTTAATAGAGTCATAGAGTTAACATAGAAATATTAAACTTTAAGATTCAGTAGTTACAATTTGCAAAGTAATGAAAAACTAGAAAAAGACAAGCACTAATATTTCCTCTTGCCACGGGAAACTTCTAATTTCTTTTTCCGTGATCTATGAGCTCTACTAGCCTCCTCATCTTGGGTAGGTGGAAGTGGTCGTGAACTGCGTCCAATAGCTACATGACCGCCATGGGAGGATGGAGGTTGTGAAGATGGAGGAAAAACTGGTACAGGTGGGATAGGTCGAACACTGCTACCAGAGGGGGGTGGCATCTCTGTTGTTGTTGCTATTACACGGTCACCATCATCATCATCCAAACGTTCAACTTCCAAGCGCTTTAAAAACATGGCTCCATCCTCCAAATTGTTTCCCTCTGGGTTTTCGTCCCAAGTGATATGTTTTATCACTTTTGGCACGTTCACAATAATGAGACAACAACCTCAAGTTGTAGTGTACAAAAACTAAGCTTTTTGCTCGGTTTTCATCAAGGTTGTTTCTTTTCACACCGTGGAAGAAGTTATAGGTGCTCCAACAGCTCTCTGCAGAAGAATTGTTGACCACCTGTGAAAGCACTTTGACGATCAATTGACTTTGAGCCATACATGTTCCACAACTCGATAGGAACCAATCTATCTTGATCTTTGTTTGCATGCAAACTAGCGAACACCCCATGTTGACTAAGGTATTTGCTCAATTCAACATGCAATATGGCACTATCCTCTTCATCAGGGACCAACTTGTCCATAGCTTGCATGTACCCAACTTGTACCTCTGAATTTGTATGGGGTTTCCTCCTGATCCCACTCCCTGGTGCTGGTTTGTCCAATCAAGATGGAGAATAATATTTTGGTTAAGGGCATAGGCTAGGACAAGGAGTGGAACATTAAGTTTATCCCACCCGTTGTCCACATGCTTTTGAATATGCTCATATAAGATGGCATCTTTTGGCTCAACAATATCTTTTATTTGGCCTAGTATTGTATCCATTTTCTCATACACCTCCCCAATTAACGACTGATTAGTATCTGCAAACTAAATCATGTTATAAATGGGCTTGGTGAATTGCAACACATACTTGACACTCACCCTAAACTGACCATCAAGAACGATGTCCTCCACCTCTTGAAATTCACGCCTCTGAGATGCAGATGTAGCCTTGTCTTTCAAAACCTGCCATGAATCACTTGATACCATGCTAGCCAATGCCTCACTTACCTTCAAAAGGTGCCTGAAGGTAAGGTAATAACTACTAAATCTAGTCTTTGCAAGCTTCAAAAGGCCCAACCTTGAGTGACTGTGGAAAATGTGATGGGCATTACTATGAATGGTAATAAATCTTATCATGCACTTCCCTTTCTTATACAATTAACCAATTGTTGATTTTCCTAAGCATCATCGAGAGCCATTCTCTTGGAGAATGGAGGCACCTGATCAGTTACCAGGAAGTGGAACCAGTCCAACATCGGGGGACTCAGCCTACAGTTGAGTGGCCATTCTTTGAATGGAGGCACCTGGTCAGTTACCAGGAAGCTGAACCAATCCAACATTGGGGGACTCAGCCTAGAGCTGAGTGGCCATTCTTTGAATGGAGGCACCTGGTCAGTTACCAGGAAGTTGAACCCGTCTAGCACTGGGGGACTCAACCTAGAGTTGAGTGGTCATTCTTTAAATGGAGGCACCTGGTAAGTTACCAGGAAGATGAACCAATCTAGGACTGGGGGACTCTGCCTAGGGCCGAGGGCCATTCTCCGGGAGAATGGAGGCGCTTGGTCAGTTACCAAGTATATGACATTGAGTCAATTGATGCAGCCTAGGGCTGAGGCATTTGGTCAGCTACCAGGACATCACTATAAGCCCTAGACCGGGTCTAGGCATGTGAGGTAGTCCTATCCTTGATCTATGGGCTTTGTGATCTTCTCTAGGGATTAGCTACCCTTGGTTAAGACTCCTAATACCCTATCTTGGTGGCACAAGGAGTTCAAGATAAAAGCATTAGTAATTCTCCTTATTTATGATGATGTACTTTAAGTGCGCATGAAGGATGATGAAGACCACTTGCATTGACCACAAGACACTTAAAGAAGACCAAGAAGCTAAAGCCAAAAATACAAAAGGACTCTTATACCACAAGAAGTCAAAGTAAAATACATAGAGGCCCTTAGTACCACTAAAGGTCAAAGTCAAAAAGGGTAAACACGAAAAAGAACAAAACCCTATTATTTTTATTCCTATTTGTAAGGACCACAGTCAAGTTACGTAGCTCATACTCATTATTTAATGTCATTTCCCTTAGAGTACTTTGACTCTTTGACTTTAATTTAGGCATTACACATAGGAATAATATGTAGAAACTTTAGAACATGACACATAATTTAATTAGTTAATTGCGAAAGGGGAACTTGATGGAAATAGGTGATGTGGCTAGTGAAATGGCATGATATGAAAAATGGCTTGGCAAAATGTTGTAAATGACCCGAATTGAGGGTCATGCTTGCTTAAATTCCTAAGGGAACACCTAATCCCATAACTTCATACACTTAATCTAATTGAGGAAAGAAGAATTATAACTACACCATGATGCCCCTAAGCTATTGAAACAATATTGAGGATGCATGAGCCATTATAGAGTAATACTATTGGCGTCCTAATGTTATGTCCACACATAAGAAAGCATTTTACCATAAGTCATATAGAGAGGATATGCCATAACACTGGTACCAACTAGATGTCGCCATCTCTCTTTCACGTGGCAAGGTAAGTTGAGGAGATGGGAAGTATCTCTGATCTAACTGAAATGGTCTATGGGAAAACCATAGGTATCATCTGTGGAACTGCTGAATGTGATGGAAGATTGCATAAGAAATGATGGTCAAGTCACCCCATACATGTGATGGAGTAACATACCAACTGCAGATTCAGATTTGGTGGATTCCACATTGTATAGGCAACTGATAGGTTCCTTGATGTATCTGGTCAACACTAGGCCAAAAATAGGTTTTGCAGTGAACACATTGAGTTGGTTCTAGTGTTACGGAAATTGGCAAAACTGTTCGGTTCGACCGATTTTGGACGTTTTTTGGTCTTGTTCATTGTTTTTGATAAAAAACCCTCAATTACGTATGCGACTAACCCTAAATGCCTAAACTAGCTAGTTTTGTAGAAGGTTGTATGCCATGGTTTAGAACAAGAAATTAAAAAAGAAAAAAAGAAGGTAAACCCTAGACCCCAGTAAATCATCGATAATATTAAATGGTAGTGTTAAATTTTTAAAGTATAAGTGACATGCTCCTTATCTTTCATTTTCTATCCTTATACTTAAATTTGTAATATTACCATTAATTGTTTTAGGATGTTTGAGAGGTTCCAATCTCATTGGACTTCACATGCAAAATGTAGAATTTTAGATCCCATTTAGAATTTGACAGAGTTACCCGTTTTGAAGATTTCAGGATGACAACATT
This sequence comes from Pseudotsuga menziesii, assembly GCA_001517045.1. Classification (NCBI taxonomy): domain Eukaryota; kingdom Viridiplantae; phylum Streptophyta; class Pinopsida; order Pinales; family Pinaceae; genus Pseudotsuga; species Pseudotsuga menziesii. The sequence goes on from LPNX011049227.1 coordinate 301,706, forward strand.
TCCATTGGATTCTATCATGTATGAGGGCATGTGATTGACATATAATCAAGCACATCATCCCCTCTATATACCGTTATGTTAGTGGAGTTGGTTGTTGAACTCCTATGTCATGACCTTAATAAAAATGTACCCTTCACTCAAGGAAAATCACTTATTAAGCATGGGAATTTTTTTCTACGATTGGATTAGGAAGTTTCATTGAAATTGAAGGGTGTTGTCTAATGTTGTTGGAGGATCATTTTTGAGATTCGAGGTAGAGGCAAGGGCTAGAGCCTAGAGAAGGGGATCATTGGGTACTATTGATGAATAGGATCCCAATATAGGCAATGATTTTGATGATATGTAGTTATTTGTTTTAGCATAAAGTTTTTAATCTCTAGAGGCCATTAGATATGGATTATTCTCGATGCTATTTTAGCTATATCCACTCTTATTGGCTATAAAATTGAGAAACTTTGCATATTTGTGTATAATGGTTTGGTTCATATGGATGCTCATGAATATATATGTTTTTCAAAATTTGATTACTTTACGTATTTTTAGGTCGATCATATTTTTGGTCTGGTTTTTTTCTAGTTTTGGTATGGTTTAGATTTTTGGCCTTGGTATTTAATGTCATTTCCCTTAGAGTACTTTGACTCTTTGACTTTAATTTAGGCATTACACATAGGAATAATATGTAGAAACTTTAGAACATGACACATAATTTGATTAGTTAATTGCGAAAGGGGAACTTGATGGAAATAGGTGATGTGGCTAGTGAAATGGCATGATATGAAAAATGGCTAGTCAAAATGTTGTAAATGACATGAAATGAGGGTCATGCTTGCTTAAATTCCTAGGGGAACACCTAATCCGATAAGTTCATACACTTAATCTTATTGAGGAAAGAAGAATTATAACTACACCATGATGCCCCTAAGCTATTGAAACAATATTGAGGATGCATGAGCCATTATAGAGTAATACTATTGGCATCCTAATGTTATGTCCACACATAAGAAAGCATTATACTGTAAGTCATATAGAGAGGATATGCCATAATACTGGTACCAACTAGATGTCGCCATCTCTCTTTCACGTGGCAAGGTAAGCTGAGGAGATTGGAAGTGTCTTTGATCTAGCTGAAATGGTCTATGGGAAAACCATAGGTATCATCTGTGGAACTGCTTGATGTGATGGAAGATCGCATAAGAAATGATGGTCAAGTCACCCCATACATGTGATGGAGTAACATACCAACTGCAGATTCAGATTTGGTGGATTCCACATTGTATAGGCAATTGATAGGTTCCTTGATGTATCTGGTCAACACTAGACCAAAAATAGGTTTTGCAGTGAACACATTGAGTTGGTTCTAGTGTTATGGAAATTGGCAAAACTGTCCGGTTCGATCGATTTCGGACGTTTTTTGGTCTCGTTCATTGTTTATGATAAAAAACCCTCAATTACGTACGCGACTAACCGTAAATGCCTAAACTAGCTATTTTTGTAGAAGGTTGTATGCCATGGTTTAGAACATGAAATTAAAAAAGAAAAAAAGAAGGTAAACCTTAGACCCTAGTAAATCATCGATAATAGTAAATGGTAGTGTTAAATTTTTAAAGTATAGGTGACATGCTCCTTATCTTTCATTTTCTATCCTTATACTTAAATTTTTAGGATGTTTGAGAGGTTCCAATCTCATTAGACTTCACATGCAAAACGCAGAATTTTAGATCCCATTCAGAATTTGACAAAGTTACCCGTTTTGAAGATTTCAGGATGGCAACATTTCCACTAGATTCTATCATGTATGAGGGCATGTGATTGACATTTAATCAAGCACATCAGCCCCTCTATATACCGTTATGTTGGTGGTGTTGGTTGTTGAACTCCTATGTCATGACCTTAAAAAAAATGTACCCTTCACTCAAGGAAAATCACTTATTAAGCATGGGAATTTATTTCTACCTTATTTTAATGGTTGGATTAGGAAGTTTCATTGAAATTGAAGGGTGTTGACTAATGTCGTTGGAGGATCATTTTTGAGATTCGAGGTAGAAGCAAGGGCTAGAGCCTAGAGAAGGGGATCATTGGGTGCTATTGATGAATGGGATCCCAATATAGGCAATGATTTTGATGATATGTAGTTATTTGTTTCAGCATAAAGTTTCTAATCTCTAGAGGCCATTAGATATGGATTATTCTCGATGCTATTTTAGTTATATCCACCCTTATTGGCTATAAAATTGAGAAACTTTGCATATTTGTGTATAATGGTTTGGTTCATATGGATGCTCATGGATATATGTTTGTTTTTCAAAATTTGATTACTTTATGTATATTTTGGTCGATCGTTTTTTTGGTCTGGTTTTTTTCTAGTTTTGGTATGGTTTAGATTTTTGGCCTTGACCGGTTCGATGACTGGTCTGATAACATTAATTAGTTCACGTGGGAGCCAAGACAAGAGCATTGGGTAGCAACAAAACGTGTTTAGATACTTGAGGGGCACAATTGATTATGGGCTGAGATATGTTGGAGATGGTTAGGTGAAGTTGGAGGGATATACAGACTTAGATTGGGCAGGCAGTGCATCAGACAAGAAGAGCACCTCAGGCTATTGCTTTAGCTTGGGATCAATGATGATATCATGGTTTAGTAGGAAACAAACTACTGTGGCACTAAACTCAGTAGAGGTAGAGTATATGGCAGCCGATATTACTAGTTGTGAAGCCATTTGGCTTCACAAGTTGATTTTAGGATTATTTGATTAGGAGTTGGATCCCATTGTTGATGGCTTCGCCAGTTGATTACATGATTATTTGATAAGGAGTTGGATCCCACTGTGATTTATTGTAATAATTAAAGTTGTATCAAACTCTCTGAGAATTCAATGTTTCATGATAGGTGTAAGTGCATTGAGGTCAGATCAGTGTTATAAAATCTAGACCAGAACCGACAAAACGTCCAATCGGTTTCGGGGCCACACCGGGTCAAATCAACATCTCAGACTGGAAATCACTGGTTTTGTACGGAACCAATAAGTTTCTAGTTGGTTCCATACAGAACCAGCTAGTTTTGACTGGTTTTACCTGTTCCAACCGATTTTGTATGAAGCTGTATAACGACATTGAATACAACTTTTTTTTAAAATTAAAAATAAATGTAAAAATGTTGGTTAAGTGGGGAAGGTTCTAGATAACCCTAAACCCATAAGAAAGCTATACAAGCAGCCTCGAAAGAGTTACGAATCATTCTTGACATTCTTGGGCAGTGTAGCAACCTTGAAAGAGTATGTTGAGTACCTACAACAGTCCTGTTTATATCTATTATCATCATAACAGCAATAAAATACACCTAACAATAGTAAAGAGGCTTTGAACAACCCTAACAACAATTTTGAGCTAACTGTGTAGTTAAAGGAAACTTTTGCGGGCATATTCCAAGTGGACAATCTGTTACAACAGCCTTTAAACAGCCCTTTCAGCAACAACAATCTCCTCAACCTATTATACATATGATTCAAGTGCAATATCAAATATGCTTGGTATGGCACTTAAGAAAATACATACAGGAGCCCTTTTTCTGGTAGATCTGGACTCTACATGCCATTTAGAACCTTTTTGTTGATGTATTTTAATTCAGACATGGATTGTACTTGGTGCTATTTTGGGTCTATGCATTCTTATTTGCTATATACATGAGAAACTTCGCATATTTGTGTATAATGGTCTAAATTCACATGGATGCAAATGAATATATATATATATATATAATTTTTCAAAATTTGAATATTTTATGTATTTTTGGTGGACTAGTTTCGTGTTCGTTTTGTTTTTAGCGGTTTTGGGCTAGTTTCAGTTCTCAGGTTTGGTCGGTCCCACAATCGGTTCGGTTCTGATAACTTTGGATCAAACATCACTTCATTCGAGGTAGGATTTAGAAGGGAGGACTAAAGGTCCAATATGTTCCCACAAATCAATAGGTTGTTGATATTTTGAACAAGACTTTAGCAAAAGGGAACTTTGAAGATTTAGAGACAAACTTTGATTGGTGCAAATTTCCTTCCTCACTAAGAGAGAGTGTTGAAGATTATAACTTGGATAGGAATTTTTGCACAAGTTTAGTGTCAAACGTGTTGGAAGTAGTTTGAGTCAAATCTATTTTGTAATTCACTTTAGTAATTACTAATAAAGTGAAAGTCCTATATTTAGCTGTTGAATCTAATAAAGTGCATTTTTATACATTAGTGATGTAGACTAATCTCAAGTGTACATCTCACTACTAGAATAGGGTTTTGATAGATTAAGGTTTCAACGCAAGTATAAAAGCTAGAGGGTTAAGACACATTCATTCACTCAAAGACAAGTTTTGTCGGGAGATGATTTAATTCATCTGTGGAGCAGAGTTACAGCATCAGAGAGGAGCCAAGGTCAGGAATTTGGAAGATAATAGTAGACAGGTCCGCACAATGAATTATGTGTAGTTGTAACTTGTACGCATTCCATATGAACAATCTGTACAGTTTATGGATAGGCTGTACAACAAGTAACATACAACAAGCTGTTTTCTTTTTTTTTCGATTGCACAATTTCCTCAGTAATTGTGCAAATTTGTTTTGTTTTGGGTGGCTTGTACAATTGTTAGTTTGACAATTTGTGGAGTTTTCCTTATAAGCTTTGAATTGTTAATGAAATGCTAGTTAGAAGGAGTAATTATTTGTGTATTGTGTTTTTCCTTCCGCTGTTTACTTTCCAACTATATGTGTGATTACTGTTATGTGAAGAATTATTTTTTTGCAATTAAATAACATTTTTGTTTAGTTGAAAACACAAGGACATCAATCTCCCAAGGTTTGGAAAATTAACAACATTATCGGTATGAATTGAATGACACTGTATGACCCAATCTCTTGAATGATTTTAAGGTTTTGTAATATTAATGCTAGTTTTGTAACATTTGTGTAGTCACGCACTGAAAGGAAGACCACACCACCAGCAGACACACCGCGAATATTTATAAATCGCTTGCCTTTAGCATTTGTCCAATCATCAGATACAATGGATACCCCATAGTTAGTCCAATTATTTGTATACTGTCCCAACACATTATGGATTTTGGTTTTTTCCTTGTCAAGTCCCATAGTTTTAGCTTTGTCATACTTGGGGCTCTTGTATCCTTTAGGGACACTTTAATGGCTTGTACGATTTCAAGCAAGTAGAGTGAGCACATAGCATTTAATGGTACACCACATGCATATATAAACCTTGAAATTTTTGCATCAATGCATTGTTCTATGCATATGTGAGAATCCACTACCATGGAGGGATGGGGATCAACCACCAGACATTCTATGTGAGTGTAAGGTCTCATGTTCAACCCTTGATATTTTGGATTTGTTTTGTGCAACCTCCTCTTCCTTGTATTTGTTTCTCTCGTTCATTTGCAATTGGTCACATGTTTTGACTCCTATAGTCTTACCTTCATCCCATAGCATAATGCCACATAGATGCTTTCTCACACATGTGTATGAACCTGTGTAAGTTTTAGTACAATAGGGGCATATAAACTTTGTCGTTCACCCCCTTTTCCTCCCCAAAGCCTTGTCACATACTTCCACAAGAGTGCTGAAGTCTCTTTGTCCATCATCACTGTCAATTTCATTATCATCACCCCTTTCTATTTCTTTCTCTCCACAGCATGTGCCATTCCTACTTTTTCCTTCTCATCATTGGTATTTCGGCTTCCCAATACCACCATCATAATCATAAATGGAACCAAAAGGAAAAACCACATAACCATCATGCTTTTTGATGCAAGATGATAATAACTTGCTGCCTGCAATAGAATGATGGAGAAAAAGATAGGGGAAAGAGTAGAAAAGAAAATTTAAGATTCAACATAGTTGGAAAACTTTAAAAACAAACAAAGAGTGGGCTTGAATGTAACTATGGCAGCCTTCAATCTCCCTACCAAGCTCTCACAGATACCAACCTTCAACTGCCCTTCCAAATCCTAACAAAGAGGAGTGAAAAGAGAAAAGGATTGAGATCAAATGGAGTGAGCAAGTGTTTTAATCCACTAAAGGAACCCTAGCCATGCATAGACAAATGATTGGAACCTTGTCTACTAGTTCCCACAAGCAAGAGAGGGAAAAAAAATTGGCTAGGCCTGCAGATTCATTGAGGGATTGATTTTTTTGTTCTTGGGAGTGTTGAGGTAGCAATGCTTCAAACCTTAGACCAACATTCGAATGGGGACCCAGGAAATTTGACCCAAATTGAAACAATATATGTTTCTTCTACTGTAGGATCAAAGAAGGGTGTTCATTTCTTATGGATTAGGACTGTTGAATCCCAACTTCGGATTCTTCTCAATAAGTACTCTACATCCTAATGGACTTGAAGGACAAATTGGATTCAACATCTAGCTAGTATATGAATTGAGGACAATACGCTAACCTTGCTTCCTGATTTTGTGAGCCATTCTTTAGTGTTTTGGTGCACATCCTACATCTTGAAAATACCTGTCTAGACCTTGAGAAGTTAGTCCTACCACCTAGTTCATCTTCCCATCATCTCCCAACACCAATTGAATTTGGCTTCCTTTTCTTCTCACACTTTTCTTCTCAACACCGATAGAGTTAGTACCACTTCTCTTCAGGCTTCCTACAACACCATTTGCTTTCTATCACTCGATTGGAGATTTCAGCTCTTCCATGTAACCCTGGTTTCACTTCAAAGAACAGATCTTTACCTAGCCAATCCTTTAAGATCCCTTCATCTCCCAATGGCACCAAGGACCTTTCTGTTGAGTATATAGTTGTCATTGATGTCAAAGGTGTTCATGAATGACAAAGGGATAACCAGTGGATATGGTGGCAGGCTGAAGGTTGCAGGTATCTAGAATAACAAAGGAATAACCTTGTTACAGGTTGCAGGTTGCAAGGTGAATGACAAACAAATAACCCTATAGCAAGTTGAATGACTAAAGATCGATCATCCAATGTTGTTGCTGAAAGAACCATTGCAAAGGATTTTCGCCAAGAAATCGTGCAGATCCGCAAACTCATGGTGAGATCCGAATTCAATCTGAAATCGACGGTCAGGAAGCATCCCGCACGAAATCCAACGACTGAGGATCAGTTCTGCAAAATATAGGCGGGAGGATGAAGTTCCGCAAAAGATCAAGATCAGACGGCTTATATTAGCCTTGCACTAGATTCGACGGTTAAGGATTAATTCTGACAGTTAGGCGAAAAATCCAAGTAGAGTGAGCACATAACATTTAATGGTACACCGCATGCATATATAAACCTTGAAATTTTTGCATCCATGCATTGTTCTATGAATATGTGAGAATCCACTACCATGGAGGGATGGGGATCAACCACCAGACATTCTATGTGAGTGTAAGGTCTCATGTTCAACCCTTGATGTTTTGGATTTGTTTTGTGCAACAACCTCTTCCTTCTTGTATTTGTTTCTCTCGTTCATTGGCAATTGGTCACATGTTTTGATTCCTATAGTCTTACCTTCATACCATAGCATAATGCCACATATATGCTTTCTCACACGTGTATGAACCTGTGCAAGTTTTAGTACAATAGGGGCATATAAACTTTGTTGTTCACCCCCTTTTCCTCCCCAAAGCCTTGTCACATACTTCCACAAGAGTGCTGAAGTCTCTTTGTCCATCATCACTGTCAACTTCATTATCATCACCCCTTTCTATTTCTTTCTCTCCACAACATGTGCCATTCCGACTTTTTCCTTCTCATCATTGGTATTTCGGCTTCTCAATACCACCATCATAATCATAAATGGAAGCAAAAGGAAAAACCACATACCCATCATGCGTTTTGATGCAAGATGATAATAACTTGCTGCCTGCAATAGAATGATGGAGAAAAAGAAAGGGGAAAGAGTAGAAACGAAAATTTAAGATTCAACATAGTTGCAAAACTTTAAAAACAAACAAAGAGTGGGCTTGAATGTAACTATGGCAGCCTTCAATCTCCCTACCAAGCTTTCACAGATACCAACCTTCAACCTCCCTTCCAAATCCTAGCAAAGAGGAGTGAAAAGAGAAAAAGATTGAGATCAAATGGAGTGAGCGAGTGTTTTAATCCACTAAAGGAACCCTAGCCATGCATAGACAAATGATTGGAACCTTGTCTACTAGTTCCCACAAGCAAGAGAGGGAAAAAAAATCGGCTAGGCCTGCAGATTCATTAAGGGATTGATTTTTTTGTTCTTGGGAGTGTTGAGGTAGCAATGCTTCAAACCTCAGACCAACATTCGAATGGGGACCCAGGAAATTTTACCCAAATCGAAACAATATATGTTTCTTCTAGTGGAGCATCAAAGAAGGGTGTTCATTTCTTATGGATTAGGACTGTTGAATTCCAACTTCGGATTCTTCTCAATAAATACTCTACATCCTAATGGACTTGAAGGACAAATTGGATTCAACATCTAGCTAGTATATGAATTGAGGATAGTACGCTAACCTTGCTTCCTAATTTTGTCAGCCATTCTTTAGTGTTTTGGTGCACATCCTACATCTTGAAAATACTTGTCTAGACCTTGAGAAGCTAGTCCTACCACCTAGTTCATCTTCCCATCATCTCCCAACACCAATTGAATTTGGCTTCCTTTTCTTCTCACACTTCTCTTCTCAACACTGATAGAGTTAGTACCACTTCTCTTCAGGCTTCCTACAACACCATTACTTTCTATCACTTGATTGGAGATTTCAGCTCTTCCATGTAACCCTTGTTTCACTTCAAAGAATAGATCTTTACTTAGCCCATCCTTTAAGATCCCTTCATCTCCCAATGGCACCAAGGACCTTTCTGTTGAGTATATAGTTGTCATTGATGTCAAAGGTGTTCACGAATGACAAAGGGATAACCAGTGGATATGGTGGCAGGCTGAAGGTTGTAGGTATCCAGAATAGCAAAGGAATAACCTTGTTACAGGTTGCAAGTTGCAAGGTGAATGACAAACGAATAACCCTATAGCAAGTTGAACGACTAAAGATCGATCATCCAATGTTGTTGCTGAAAGAACCGTCGCAGAGGATTTTCGCAAAGAAATCGTGCAGATCCACAAAGTCATGGTGAGATCCGAATTCGATCTGAAATCGATGGTCAGGAAGCATCCCGCACGAAATCCAATGGCTGAGGATAAGTTCCGCAAAATATAGGCAGGAGGATGAAGTTCCACAAAAGATCAAGATCGAACAGCTTATATTAGCCCCGCACTAGATCCGACGGTTAAGGATTAATTTCGACAGTTAGGCGAAAAATCCAAAGTTCCGCAAAAGATTAAGATCGGACGGCCGAGATTAGTTCCGCCAAAAGAGATCGACGGTGCGGAAGGAAAAATGCGGAAAGGGAATTGCGTTTAAAGATTCTATGAACCCACAATCTGCATCCCGCAATCTGGCAATCGATGGTCAGGAAAACATCCGCAAAAGATCAACGGTGCAGAATTGTTGTTGCGGAAAGAAGTTTGCGGAGATACGATTTTGGGAAATGTTACATCCCGCAATCTGGAGAGATTGGACGACTGAAGTTAGCTCTGCTAAAACAGATTAACGGTTCAAAAAAGAAGTGCGGAAAGAAGTCTGCGGAAAGTCGAGATACGATTTTGGGAAATGTTACATCCCGCATCCCACATCCTGCAAATCTGATCGACGCTCATGGAAAATTTCGATGAAGATCAATGGTGGGGAATCGTTGAAACATAAACTTAGTGAGGAAATACGAATTCAAGAGGAAATCTGTAGAGTAGATCATCGGTCCGAAGAGATTCAGACATAAGATCAACGGTCCTGATTGTATCTGGAGAAGAAGATTACGGAAGCACCAAAAAACGATAAACACGGTTGCGGAAATGAATTCTGAGCTGTGAGAAGAACGAAATGGTGCATTTGCTGAAACTTAACTATGAAATGATGCGACGGTTGAATGGGTAGATGATGAAGAGGTATGTCTGTAAGTAAACAGTCGCGATCCAAAACGAAAGAACGCAGCTATGGAGAAGATGCGTTGGTAGGTAATAGGTAAAAAGAGTATTTATTGAATGAATGTGTAAAGAATAAAGTGTCTATGTTAGTAAGTCTGATAGAGTCCAAAGTGAATAGTTTTTCAATTGTTCTAAAAAGACCGAGAAGATCAGTCTAGGGTGGCAGGGTGGTGCTAGGGCAGGCCACAGGTCTGCAGGGGATCGAAGCCTCCTTCCTGTCGTAGCTGGAGAACAGGGTGTCGTAGCATCCTTGTCTGTTGTAGCAGGCAGAAAACCATAGGGGTGTTGTAGCATCCTAGTCTTTTGTTGCAGGCAAAACCTAGGGTGTGTTTTGCATCCTTTCTGTAGCAGTAGATAAACAATTTTGTAAATTCATCTTATTAATGGGTTTGCGTTGGTGGTTTGCTCTTTTGAGGTTTCCACGATAAAGTCTGTGTCTTGATTGTTGATTTTGTGTAATTTAAAGTAAAAACTGACAATACTGATTCAGCCTGCCCTCTCAGTATTGTGGGATAAACCAACACTTTCCACATGATTCTTCTCTACTTCTCGTTGCTGCTTCACAACTGAAGAAAAGTGCACATGAGAGGATACAAAACTAGGAGAATGAAGGCTTGAATGAGAATGATTAGGGTTAACTTTTGAGCATTCAGAGGATTATAATGTCGATTTGAGATCATTTTTACTCTCCCTCTCCACCTATCCTTTCCATCTTGTCTCATTCAAATGTCCGCCTTGGTCAATCTGATCCCCAGCCTCTTGCCAAAGAGCCTCACCTACTATGTTGGCCCATGTTTGAGGAATGGGGATTTCGCTTGCCTCTTCTTACAGATAGGCATATTTTGAAAGATTTGATCTTCTGACAACAAGTCCTCCTCTAATTAGTTGACCATGTCGTTGTAATACATTTTGGCCTATATCCATAAACCCTATAAAATCTGTAGAACCTGCATAGCCCTAGTAATTCACAGGCTCCCTCTCCCTTTGTTTGAATGTTGTAACTGTCCTTGAAAATTCCTTGCCCTGCTGCATATTTCTAAGTAATGATTATTTTTTCTAAAAATAACATCACCCGTTCACCACACATACATGGAGTTCCTTGATGGGTCCTGTAAAAAAAGCCCCTGTAAAAAAAGCCCCAAGCTATTAAGTAATTGATTTCAGGTTCTTTAAGGTTTCTTGGAGTTTAAATCTTAGTTGGCTTCCAGTATCCCCAAAAAGGGCCTTATCTGTTGTACTGAGATGTCCCTGATCCGATATGGCTACAGTTAAATGAATTTGACAAATAGATAACAGTTTTACATTGATTTATAACTTTCACAAGCAGTTTGTATTCTCATCAACATTTCGTCAAACACATTAGAAACATTTTAGAACACATCACAACGGAGAAATAATATTGGCACCTTGTTGAGGCCTGGAAAATCGCAGGCAACAACAGCAAGGGATTCTCCCCAGTCAACGTTCCCAACTAGCCCGTGACTGTTTGGTGTAGGGAATCCGTCCGGTTTGCGGTGGCTACCGTAGGTCAAGTAACAAAAATAAGAGGTTTTACCGGTTGCGGCCCGGTCCACCGTATATATTTTTGTATTTTTGACTTTAAGTATGATATGCAAGTGCCTATTTAACATGCAGATTGATAGAGAATGCAAGGAGTATTCACAATGTGATGCGCAGGTTCTTACCTCTCGTCTTAAACTCTCATGTATCTAAATCACACACACAACAAGAAATTAAATCTAACTACCTACCTATCCCCAGGGAGCAAGATTGTCACTTATTAATGAGTAATGTATCTTGTGCATGCATTATAAAGAGAAATTTCAGATAGCTAATATTTCTTCCAAAACACATGAACAATTAAAGATATTGAAACAACCAGATAGCCAATTGCTTATGAACAACATTCATTACTCATGGTGGTAATTTTCATAAAATGAACCAGAAATCATTCAGACAAGAACATAGGCCCTAAGAGTTAGAACGATCTCACAGTTAATGAACATAAAGCTGAAAACGAAATAGTTCCTCTTCAACAAATCCATAGCATAACATTTGAACATCCCACCAAGCTTTCTCCAACAGACAAACTGTAATTCTCTATTGCAAAAGGAACTAGTTTTTCTTACAATATGTCTTCACTAATCTAACTGGGAAAAAGTCCTTCTCTCATCTAAATCTTCTATATTTATACAAAAGAACAAGACTGTTGGGTTGCCCACGAGTGACTCTTGGGCTTCCCCAACTCTTCGCCTCCCAAAAATTTACTTTCACTAAGTGTTTATAAAATTTACAAAATATTACAAAAGTGAACAAATGTTCATGAGGAGGGCCCTGCTTGATTATTCAAAAACTTCTTCCATGTTGAAGCCTCTGAAGCAATACTTTCAAATTCAGAAGGTTCCAAGAATTGAATATTTATTTCGAATTTTGCAGCCTGGTTTCTGATGACTTCCATTCTGGCTGCGCTCAGGCGAAGCTGGTCTTCTAATAGCTGCACACTAACCGCAGAATGATCTATCTCATTCCTTAGGGTCTGTTCATCTAAAGCTTTAATGTGCTGTATCCTTTTTTCATCTTCATGATACCTTCTTTGCAAAATTTCCAAAAACAGGTTGTGGTCTGGAAAAGCATCCATTCTTTGCTCAGCCTCTACCTGGCATCGATTATAAGTGATCAGGAGTCTCTTGAAGAATTCTGCACACGCCCCTCGTCTTCTTAACAGCATTCCTGAACTCTTCGGCTGTGTTGATGGCAAACTCCAACAAATCGTAGTCCTGCCTGAGGGCTTGTTGATCTTTTGAGGGTAACTCTGCAGGAGTTTCTTCATTAGCTTCTAACCTTGCCATCCTTCCTGTCAGGACTTCCAGGACGTCCTGAGATCTGTCAACAAAATAAGAAGAGGTTTCCAAAATCTCTTCCAGCCGATTATCCACCTGCAATACCTTACACCACTCTTCCTCAATGGCCATCTGCAGCTGGTGCATTTTGCTTTTCTGTGCCAGAAAGTGCTCCTTGAAAGGCTGAAGACTAACCCGCTGTTCCTTGGCCTCTTCTAAAGCTACTGTCAACGAGGTAATCTGCTCTTTAAGTTCTGCCTTTTGCACTTGAGATTGCCTCTCATCTTCCTCCAAGGTAGCCTTCTGCAGCTCCAATTCCCCTATCCTACCTAGCAGCTGCTCTTTTTCTGCCCTCAACTCTTGATATTCCTGCTGCACTTTCTCCAGACACTCTTGGGCGGTCTCCATAGATCTCTTCTCTATCTGGAGGACCTGAAGCTCAACTTTTGAAGACTTGATCTCCTTTTGTATGTCTTCAAACTTTCTCTTTAACTTATTATTTTCCTCTCTTTCCTTTCTCAGGGTATCTTTGAGCTGGGAAGAGGACTTCTTGGACTGTTCAAGATCAGTCATTATTTTATCTACATTGTCCTCAGAAGCATGGATCAATGCAGCCCCCGCTCTGATAGTGAACCTAGGGTCTCTGTCTGTCCCGTACATGACAGTTGTATCATTTATCATTTTACCAGACAGCCCCCGGGTTTCAACCTTCCTCTCGGTCCTCTTTACTATTCTTTTCTTTTCTTTATCATAAAAGATAGTATTAAAATCCGGTACTTCTTCCCCTTTCTTCTATTCAAAGGGGATTAGCCTAAGGGTGGGGACCATAGCCTGTCTTGGTGTGCTGGTAGCAGGCGCTTCAGGATCTTGAATGTCAGGGTTTTCCAAGTCCTGAGCCTGACTGTCTGTTGCATCAGAAGCTGATTGCTCTGTCACTGCCTGTGTTAGCTTTATCTTCTCTGCTTCCTGCTTCTTTAGCTCCTCATCCATCTTTCTTTTTCTTTCTTCTTCTTCGCTTTTGGCAGCTTCTTCTGCCTTTCTGGCTGACTCTTGTGCAGCTCTTCTCTTTTCCTCCTCCTCTCCTTTTAGCCAGCCTTCGGCCTCTTGGGCTAGTCTCCTAGCTGCCTCATTTCTTTTCCTGGTTTCCTCCTCCTCGGGCTTTGCCCGCTCATCCTGTCCCTTTCCACCTTTGGTGGTGATTTTCTTTTTAAACCTTCTTCTTAAGGCCGTCATGTTCTGTGCACTGCGGAAAATGGACTACTCTCTGTCCCAGTGGCTAGTGTATTCAAAATGTACATTCGCCTCTTTGCAGTGCTTTGCAACCTTATTCCGGGAGTCATTCCTGTGGAAACGCATTTCCCCAAGATGGAATTTCTCCAACTCCTCCACGAATTCATCGGCCTTCTTTACCCTGGTAAACTTGTAACTTCCCAATCTGAATGGCAAAGGAGGGTATGCTGCTTTCTTATGTTCAAATAGAAAACTCCCTATGCCATCTAAAAAGACTTGTCTAACTGCCTCTTTGTGGACTACATAGTCTGAGGCATACTTAGGCAGTAGTGAGGGTGCTCTAGAGCATCCAAACATTCTGAAATATAGTCCATCCTTAGTCAAGTAATAATCAGCATACCCTTCAATCACCTGCAATGCCTCCTCCGACATGTAGTTGCATTCTTTCAAGAAAATTAAGGTATATAGTGGCATAATGAAATGCTCACACACTTCCCTATAGTGGCTATGATATTTGTGAGCCCACAATGGCTTGTACGCTGAGTAGACCGGTGTTCTTTCTCGATCCCAGATGCACCTCAGATTGTGGAAAGGTTGGTTGCATAGTATGCAATCAATTAGTATAGAGCTCATGTAGAACACTGTTCTCTTTTGGGACACCCCTCCTAATGCTGATGCTATGCAGGCCGAGAGGCTATTGGACACAATGTTGGCCCAGTTGAAAACGGTTTCTTGTGGTGCAACATAAAAAATTATCGGCACCCACTCCAATTTGAAGCTTTTACTGTGGGCCCTCTCGAAAATCCTATTCAGCATCAAGGCGATGAACCTGTAAGGGGTTCCTAGACTTGTAGTGTCATACTCTCCAGTCGGCCTGGTTCTAAAGTTTTTTCTAGGCATGAGCATCCTCTTCAGTGTCTCGACTAGGTCCATCCTGATGCTTTTCAGCTAGTCTTCAGTCAGATATATTTGCGCTTCTGGTAAGTGGTAAGCCAGGGCCACATATCCAGGGCTATAAGCAGCATAACCCTGTTTATCAACATTTTCCGGAATCATGGTGGTCACATCTGCCCTGGGCAGAATCCACCCAATCACCTCTGAGCATGGAAAGAGTTCAGGTCTAGTAGCAATTTTCATTAATGAAGACCTCTCTATGTTGGCATAGATGATTTCTTCCTCAAAACCTATGTCAGGCACCTCTCGGCGCGTAATCAATCTGTAAATCTCTCCCTATTGATATTCGGGTTCTACACCAATCATGCATTTGGTGTCCTCGTAAGTGTATTCGACTCTGGTGATGACCTCGACTTCAGGTTCCTCTTCAACTGTGGGAGCCGCCTTCTTCTAACGCTTAGACATTTTGAATTCTGAGGAATTTCCCTATCATGTACAGGAAAGTGTTTTAGGTTCTGTTAGGTCATTTCTAGAGAACATTTAAAATAAAGACAACAGTGCAAGCGTTTTTACCTCATCTGTGCTAATCATGAATGCAGCTACGAAAAACACGCAAACAATGTTCAAAACCAAATGTTCTTGCCCAAAGACCGAAACCAGCTCACAACCAACATGCGCAAATCATCTTAGACAAACATGGGTTTTCTAAACGATGAAAAATCCTTTTCTTAATGCCGAACAGAAAATAGTTTCAAAACCCCCTCTCAGCGCTGTGGATTACAACGTTACGCGATGCCTAAACTCAAGTGAGGACGCCGCAAGTGATAGCACACTAGGAGACTGTAAATGCTCACCTCACGGTCTGACTGGGAAAAGCCACTCTAACCCAGACCGGTTCGGGTTTTGGATTCGACAGTGAACAGGGTCACCCTAAGCAGGGAACTAAAAACAACATTGAGGTCTCGGTTCGTAAAATGAGGGCAACCGAACCAGTGGAAACAAACTCGGCATTTCCTAGGAAAGCCATGGAAGCCCTCCCTGGACAGCCGAACGCAAAATGGGGAAAATTGGTGCGGACAGCGCAACGGCCGTCTGCACCGGTTTCCCCAACAATCGAGTGCAGGCTGTAAGACCATAACGACTGCGAGAGAGAATGCTGAGTCAGAACCACAACACCCCCAACTGCCAACCATACTAATTAACTCGAATAAATACAGGCCGGGATGGGAAAACCTAAGGAAAGAAATCGCGGGGATGGAAAAGTAGCTCAAACAATCAAATGAAACGGAAAAGGGGCGCAAGGGCCTACCTGGCACTGTGCTGCGCGACTGGTGGAGGAAAACCGTTGAACTTCCACGGCGGGGCCACCTAGGAGCGAGGGTACCGACAGCGAGAATCCTGGTCTGCTCGAGCGAAAACGACAACGTAGAGAAAAGTCCAAAAATAACGATCAAATAATAAACCACCCAACTCCACTATATATACGCCCCGGTCAACTATAATCGGCGGGAAGAAAAAAGTCATCGGGCGGCAAAAGGCTAAGGGGTCGGCGACCAAGTCAACATTGCCTCTGCAACGACGGATGATAAAACAGCAGAGAGTTCGCAAAGGCATCGACAGAGAAACAAATCAACACTCGCATCGGAGCTCGCAAGACTAAGGCATCGGAGCAATAGAAGGTTGGAGAGCCGCAACGACGAAACCAAAAAAGAAACCAAGTTCCGCAGACCAGCAAAAATCGGAGTAAAAACAAACATGACTTCGGCCAAAAATAACGGTCACGCGGAAAATAAAATCAAACTACACCGGAAAGACAATGCTTTTCAAAGCCGCAATGACGAACGCTGAAATCCAAAGGATCTACGAAACAAAAATGGCGGGATAGAAAAAGGTTAATGCAATCATCGGGGAACTTCGCAATGCATCATCCGCAACTGCGGAAACCGTAGAGACAATACGTTCCGGCGGTATTCCAACAAGCCACCGATTAAGACAAACAAATAAATAAAAGCATCGAAGGAAATAAATCTTGGATCGGACCCGACTTCTTGTTACTTCTCTGCAACGGCGGGCGTGCAGATGATTAGATTTCCAACTCAAAAGTCCAAAACACTTCCGATGGCAAGGCAAAACTAAATCAAATAGTGAAACATCGCTGGCATAAAAGTAATCTTTGCGCAAAACATCAAGCAAACCAAAAAGCTGAGCCAAAATGAATTAAAGAAGGGTCCCAAAATTTTTTGAATTTTGGGAAAATGTTGCAGCTGCAACACACCTTTATTATGAATAACAAGAGTAATCAATACAATAACTGTGGATGCTATGGCAGCTACCAAGATACCACTGAACAAGAACCTGGAAGTGATGCCAAAACCAAATCAAATTATGAATCTCCAGTGAAGATCTTGAATGGATCCTTCCCTTTGTCTAGTTAGGGTGGATTTGTCGCACCACCGAAACTAGACCACAATGGATGGACAGGGTTTGCCAACCCCAAATGAAAACTTTAGTTTGACCCCTAGAGGGTCTCAAGAGCAAATCTCCAAAATATTCCAGCATGCCCTTTCCATTTGCCTTTGCCTCCTTTTATATTTGAAAAGTCTCCAATACCATGGGCCAATGAAAACCATGTTCCAAAATCACCTTTAGCCAATGCCATGGAACACTTCAAAACCATGCATTGAGTGATTAGTGATCTATAATTGTTTCACTACCTCCATAAGTGCACCCTCTAACCTCCTTGAGTGCCCTTTGACCCCATTTACTCATTAAATGCCCACTTACTTTCATAATTACCTTTTTGACTTAGTTAAGTGGGCAAACATTCTTCAATTTATCCCCCATTGGCTATTTTTGCTTGAAAAATTGAATTAGGGGTCTCATGTGGCCAAATTATCTCATAATAATTATTTTTGAGAAGCTTAGGATAATTTTACTTAAGCAATTTAATTATTTTAGTCACCATTTTAATTTTTAATGAATTTTGCCTAGGTAACCTTGGCCAATATTTTTTAGGCCAAATTGGGGACATGACATGTACTACCTGCCAAGGATGAATCTCCTTACCTTGGAAGATCATATTATTTCTTGTAATTAATAAAACAAATTATTTATTAATAAACACGCGCATTCTCTAATGAGAAGAGTGGGTTGCAAGGGAAACCACTATAGGCATTTGTCACGAGGTCATTAAATGCCCAAAAATCTAAGGGATAACTTCCATAATTCCCATATTTATCAAATCGTTTCAAAGCGCAATCTTGCTCGAACAAATATGTCCTGACAGATTACATTGCATAAAATACTAAGCACCAGGTACATTCCATAAAATATTAAGCACTGGTATCATAAAAACAAAATATTATGTTGCTGCAGTGGGCCAGTGGCTGGAGGATCATTGTCATCATCATTGAGTGCAAATGTTATATCGACATTTAAATTACTGATCTTTTTATATATATGCCAAAGCTGTATGTATTATAGGAAAATTATGTTCATTTAGAATTAGAGATTTGTTTATATCACATACACTTTTCTGCTGCAAACTCAACAGATTCACCAGCTATATTGTTTTAATTTAAAATATTCTACTACTTGATGTTTTCATGCAGTTAAAAGAATGTTAGGCTTTTCTCTGCTCTGTAGGTTCGTCTCTCAGATTTTCAATCTTCTAGGTTTGGGGATGCATTTTCTCAATTTATGTTGTATGCAATTATTTGTTTATTGATTCTTATTTTCCATATTTGTAGTCAAAATGAGTTTATTTCTGCATTAAAGCACCCATTAACCAGTCAGATAGAAAGTTGATACTAGGCCTCTTTTTAGGAAATCAACAAATATTGCAGTTATCATTGTGGTGATTTGCATTTGCTTTTTCTGTTATTGGATCAATCCTAAAATTTGATCACTGTAATACTCCGTGAAATAGAATGAGGATACAGAGCATATGGGACAAAAGTCTCGAGACAAGTTTGATTTTTAGGTACTCCCAACTGGTACTAGTTCACAAGGTTTTTTTTTTGCTTAGAAAAAAACCTTTCATTAAAATAGCTTTTGCCTATAAAGGTGATTATTACATTACAACACTTAGAATTCCCTGAAAATCTTATATTTGAGAACTTGTCCAAAAATTAACCAGATGCCTGGTATGGCTCTTTGAAACCATATTTGAATATTTCCTTACTGCTATTATATTTAAAATACTGTCTGACTGAGACTTAAAATGAAATTATATTGAGTGACCGAGTCTAAATAGATAACACAGCTTAATAGATTCTGATCCAGCCTTTCCAGTTTTAAACTTTTGAGAGCTAAATGAAAAACATGATATTGGGAGTGATCCATAGCAGATAATAAATTATTACAATCTTATCTGTAAGTTTACAGCTTGTACACAGGGCTAAGTTAAGAGGTAGTACAATTTATCCTTCCACCCCCTAGTCATTGAATTATTCTTTAGCTTCCAATATCCGTTGATGAGCCAGCCTACCACTTTATTGGTAGCTCTTCTTTTGTGTATATAGGCTATGTACCAGTGTGCTATTCCCGGCCAATCGAGGCAGATTTGTTTTGTAGGAACCACAAACAATTCCTGATTTTACCTTGGAGGTTTTCAAAGACTCGCTTGAATTCTCCTTCTAACTCAATATTCTGGTGACCCAAGTTGATGCAGATTTTAATGCCTTTGATTGGAGCCTAAAATTTTCCTTGGTTATTTATTGTTTCTCTTAGAAACTTATAATAAATTCTTGGAAATCTGCGATCCTTAATCTTGATTACACCCTGGCTTTTATGGGTCACAAGTAGCCTCTGGTTGCCCCATCAAAGTCTAGTTTAACCCATTATGCTTTAGGTGGTTGCCAAACACTTGGAGGGTCTATTCTAGTTTTTACCCTATATTTTTTTATCCATAAACAAGTTCCGGGGGTGGGTCACTAGGATTTAGATCCCAAGTTGATGAGGCTGAGGCATATTCTTCCTCCTTTACCTTAGATCTTATGGTTTCTTTAATTGCTCTCTGAACCCCTGCCCAGATTTGTTCGGTATGATAGGCTTTTATTCTATATTTTTTTGTTCCCGGCCTTTCATAGACCCCAAAGAATAAATCCTATACCGTTGTTCCAGATTTTCTTGATTGTATTAGAAGACCACTCAGGTCTTGGCCATCTTCTCCTAGCTTCTAGGACAGATTCAGCCAAAGGGTGTTGCTTGTTGAAGTGGATGACCCAACTTTTAAAGGCTTCCTTGGCAATTGGGCAATGGACCACCAAGATATGATCTAAGTTTCTTCTGTTTCACAGCATGCATTGCATTTGGTGGAGCCCTGCAATCCTCTTTTGTTGAGATTTATTGCCGATAATTTTTCTTTTGCAGCCATCCAAGTAAAGGCTTGCAAATTTTAACCAAACTGGATTCCTGGTCCTCATCCATATTGGATCCTTTGCTAAATTCTGTTCATCTTTTAAATTTAGTTCTTGAAGGTACCCTTCTTTGACAACAATATTTTGGATTTTGGATTCTAGCATAGTAAATTACTCTCATCCTCATGTGTGATTGGTATGGATTAAAAGGCCTGATTAATTATGTAAGCTTTGTCTTCCAGGGTTTGAATAAGCCAATAAGAGAGAGGTTTCCAGTTTACTTCTTCGAGATTTGCTAAATCTTTGATTAGGACTAGATCTTTAATTTGACTTGGAGCTTGAAGTTTTTTAGGGTTTGGTGACCTTCCCAACCATTTTCCGAGAAAGGAGCTTTACTTTTGTTTTTAATAAGCCAGAAAATATGCTTATCAACTATCTTTATGCTTGGAACAATGTTGTTCCAGAATTCATATACTAGAGCTTTTAGTAAAATCATTCTCAACATTAAACATTTGTGGGCTGATGCTATAGAAAGATATGGCTTGAAGAATTTTATTCAAACTCTTCTAATTGAATAGGGATCTCCAATACATTTTTGCATGTAGAGCTTTGTTGACCAAGTCAAGTCTTCCCAAGATCAATCCTCCTGCCCAATTGGCGATTGCCTACCTTTTCCCAGTCCAAATGCCGTTTTTTTTCATTTAAGGAACCGTGCCATTAATTTTTTAATAATTTTATTCATTTCATGCAATATTGAAGCAGCAAGGAGAATGGCGACTTCCTGAGAATCAACCGAATCAATATCATTCCATGGTCCATCTGTAAGAAAAATATATTTGTTGGTCCAGGATGCAAGCCGAGTGTCGTTGTCCAAACCTGTTTCCATTCTTTCCTTCGATCCTGATTTCCAGCCAGGAGAAATCCCAAATATCTTGTAGGGAATTCGTCTTCATGAAATTGCAAAATATTTTAAATTTTCCTTTTCAACCCTAAGTTTACATTGCAGAAGAAGATCCTGGATTTCTCTCTACTCGTATATTGGCCCAAAGCTTACTTAAAGATTAAAATAATCTTATTGTTTCTTTAAGCTTCTGTAACACTACCATCTTCTAAGATCAAGGTAAATCATCCACAAATTGAAGGAGTAAAATTTGATCTGTATTTGAGGATGTGCTCCGCTTAATGCTTATTCCAATGATGAAGAGGAATGTGGATAAAGAGCATCCTTGTCTGAACCCTCTTGATGCTCTAAAACATTTCGAGGGTCCTCCATGTTTTTGTGATGTTATCTTGACTTGCGATGCTGTAGTGATCTAAGTCACACGGTTCGGGTTCGGGTTTGGCAAGGATTAGGTTTGGTTCAGGTTCGAATAGTCCGATGAGGTTCGGATGAGGTTCGACAATAGGTTCGACTATATATATATATAAACTTTCTTCATATACTCCCCCTTAACTAATTTTCTACACCCCATCGCCCATAGGATTCAAAGCACTTAGGTCACTATTCATAATTTCGTCATATATACTTTGTTGTTTATGACATTTCTGCTTACATATTTGTACTTCTAAGAGTAGGTTTTTGTGGTTTAACAACGGATTTACATGCTTCCCACAGCAGTAGTTTGTTCTTAGGGGTAAATCTATGTTCATACTTGTTGTTTGGTGTGTTCTTATGTAGACTACAGGTATGATATTTCAAATTACAAGAACATTAAATTCATAGACAACATTAAAAATAGAGAGCATTTAATCTATAGACATCATAAATAAATCAAGAGCATCTACTTTATAGACAACATTATATTTATAGATAACATAAATAAATAGAGAGCATTTAATTCATAGACAGCATAAATAAATAGAGAGCATTTAGTTTATAGACAACATTTAATTTCTTGGTATTGTGTTTTTTTTTTTTAGTTTTTTTTTTTTTAAATTTGAATTTTTTTCAGAAAAAAAAATTGAACCTCAAAATTTTTTTTCCTTTAGGTTCGGGTTCGGCTTTAGGTTCGCCTTCAGGGTCGGGTTCGGCTTTAGGTTCGACATTAGATTTGCCTTCAGGTTCGGGTTCGACGAGGTTCGGGTTCGGCTTCAGGGTCGACATTAGGTTCGTCTTTCAGGTTCGGCGAACCTGAACGAATTTCAATTTTTTTTTGAGGTTCGCCGAACCTCGAACCTCAAGGATTAGGTTCGGCGAACCTTGTGACTTAGGTAGTGATTGACTGGTTGTCCCGACTCCCATTGGGTAATGATTGTGGTCCTCTAGTGGTTGAACTGTGGTCCTATTGGGTTGTTGGATGGTGACTGTAGTGCTCCCACCTCTAGTGTTAGGTCTAGGTTTATTCTCAATTTTACACCTATAAATATGGGGTATCAACCCCATTGTAAAATTTGTACAGTAGTGCTCATTTAGTAATTTGTAATACATTGAATAATTAGGACCCAGGTAACAAGGTTACCTGCCTATGCCAATTGTTTTCAGTTTTCTCTTGTTTTCTATGAGGAGTTTGATATCGATTCTCAAGTCTTTCTTCTAAATCTCACCATGGTATTAGAGCGATTCCTCAGGGCTGACCTTTCATGTGTGTAGTCGCTTGTAAGTATTTTTTTGGGCTTATCTACTCCGAAGAGGATCATGTGAAGTGTTCGGGTTTCTGGGAGTCTTTGTTGTGAAGGACTCTTTGTTAAGAGTGTTTGCACATTGTTCAAGGTCAGATAACTTCTTGGTTCGTGCTGGTTTGTGCCAAAAATAGTACTTTTGTTGTAAAAGATTCTTTGTTAAGAGTGTTTGCACATTGTTCAAGGTCAGATAACTTCTTGGTTCATGCTGGTTTGTGCCAAAAATAGTACTTTGCATTTCTTAGCTACCGGTGTTGTGGCAAATTGCGTCAAAAGCCAAGTCTCACACACACACACACACACACACACATATATAATTATAACAACAACAACAACAACAATAATAATCTATTTTTAAGGTCACAGTCAAGCCAGACACCAATTTGGTGTATGAGATCTCCTTGTTTCTGGGACAAGGGACCTCCTCTGCGCAGCAATGTAACAGCTAAAGTCTACAAAGGTGTACATACCCTACCCCCCTCCGGATTTTAACCTTATGACCTCCTAGGAGGTGTGTGTATGGCCCACTCAGGCTGTAATGTATACATAGATGTAACTTTTTTGAACATTGAAAATATAGAGCTTCCTGAAAAGGAACATCAAATTTTCTCCAAAAACATGTCAAATATGTGCATGTGTTTTTTTACCGGTTTAACAAAAATGAAGCAATATCTCCTTTTGTTTGTTTGCCTGGTTGATATATTTGTTTTTGTGGATCGACAATTCTGACCTATGTTTGATTTAGTTTTTTGAAGAACCTTTTAACAGTTTTTTTTGAATATATATATATGTATATCTTTTATATGTTTTATCTTTCAATCTTGGTTATCTGGATGCAGAACCCATATTCTGTGAATTTACTTTTGGCGGGATTTGACAAGGATGTTGGGCCATCACTGTACTATATTGACTACATTGCAACGCTTCACAAGGTTGATAAAGTAGCGTTTGGATATGGTAAGCATTTTGTGGAATTACTACACATTTTCGGATTCCACTACCATTTTTTTGGTTGGTATCTTATGTGTACGTCTTCATGCCTACAAATTCTGTTATTGCTCTAAGCTCCTGTTTGCTAATTCGTCCTCCTTGCCGTCTGCTTCTGTAGGAGCATATTTTGCTTTATCAATGATGGACAGATATTATCACAAAGGGATGTCTGTGGAGGAGGCGCTAGATTTCGCTGACAAAGTTATTTTAGAAATAAGGTCCCGATTGATCGTTGCACCTCCTAATTTTGTCATCAAGATCGTTGACAAGGATGGGGCAAGATTGTATGGATGGCGTAAAACTATTGATGATGCAAGTGAACCCCCTGCAGTAGAATTATTACCAGCTGTAGAAGTTCAAAGCTAAATGATTGGTTCAGAATTGAAACAGCGTTGTTAGCCTAAACACATTTTTATGCGAGTTTCCAAAATGTAAGAGTTTCTTTGCAGCCAGATTGGAAATTTTGCATTTGGTACACTTTCAAAACAAGTTTGTAATCTGATATAGCTTTTGAATCTCCAGGAACCAGAATTATCAATCTGGAAACTTGATATGTAACTGGTTTATTTCATGTCAATTTCTTTTGTATTTTTTAGTTGTAGATTTTAGAGATTTCTGTTATGAGCAGATTTTCAAGCAGGGCTTCATTGTATTTGGAAAGGCCTTTATTTGGTTCCTGTCTTTTTGAGTTGATTACATGCTATTGTAGATGCCTGGTTAAAATTTTCGAGCTAAGATACCATTTGACTAGGAAACTGAGAATGTTATCTAGGATTTTGGATGGTGCATTGTTTAACATGATTACTCCAGGTATTCCTTTCCTGGATTGACCTTGTTTTGTCCACTTTGAATCTTGATATCCCGATGTTTGTTCAGCCTATTTTTATTTATTTGGTACATTAGTCATGGTTAATAATGGAACTGTTACTAATGATTTTGAAATAATCCTTACCGCTACATTTATAGTCAGTGTGTCTCTGTGATGAACTGAGTAGGATTGGTCCCATGACCTCCATTGAGCAACATCTTTGCTTTATCACCTATTTTCTGTTCACAACAAAGGTATTCCCTGGCAATAATTAATCAAATCATTGTATTAATTTTCTTGTTCATCCTTCAATTTTAATTGTTCCCCTTCGTGAGTTTTATGCTCCTCATCTTCTATTTTAGTTTGTCTATTCCTCGTGGTCTATGTTATGTTTTCATCTTCTATGGTACACTGAAGTGTTTTGCTGGTTATTTAGTTTACATTAACTGATAGTGATTATTGATAAATTTTGAATTTTGCTTTCAAGTGTAGATACCTTTAGGCTTTCCTTTCTGAATCAGCTTAGGCTAGATCTGTGAAGTGAGAAATCTTTGTGCTGTCTGAAAAGAACTTAAATCTTCCTGTAACATCAGGATGCAAACCAAAGTCCGAAAATTAAATAGCCAAATATCAATGAAGCAAACCCCAAAATTAAAATCTGTCAAGGGCAACACTGATTCCTAGTGGTTAATCCCTGACTCTTTCAGTTTCTTCAAAATATGATATGAAGCCATGGGAATTGTTGAAAATTTTCCAATTTTTGTTTGATTTATTTGTGAAAATATGATATTAAGCCACGGGAATTTATAGGTTTTTTTTTCCAATTTGTTTTGTTGAAAATGCATCATATAGTTCACTGTAAGTCGATATACATGTACATGATGCTTTTCACATCCCCAACCAAAGAGTTGATACACAAGATCTCCTTTCCTACATAAGCAAAGAGAGGTAGCATGTCTGCTTTGGCTTCAACAGATCCTTCCTAAAAATGGCATTCCTAGCTGAATTCTGGATTGCTGGATCTGGTGTAAATGCCGAAACTTCTCCTGGGTTGAATGAAGTATCTTTCTTAAGAAACTTTATTTCACAACATAGGCTCCATAAAAAAAGAGATGCCTGTCAATCTGATAATATTCCACCTTCCCCATCCTGCCAAACACAACTCCTTTCCAGGGAAGGAGAGAAACAGAAGGAACCCTGTATTCAGGGTTCAGCAGCATCCAATCTCAAAACGATTTGGCAACCTTGCAATTCCACAGGACATGCTTAATCATTTCAATGTCATGACAAACCACACATCCAATTCTTTATTGCTAGGTTGTTATGAAGGAACAGTTACCCAAGTGCTTGAGTCTTAAAAAAGTGTGGGAGTTCCATATGCCTTGACACCTAATTGACCTTTATTAATTATCTCCTGTTTCTTCTTACGATGGCCTAACAAACTAGACAGATCCTTGAGTCGGCATTCCATAAAACGGTTTTCCTGGTTCCATAAAACCATCTACAATCCTTCCAAATAGGTCAATGAGTGTCCAGAGTCAACATAAACAAGCATTTATTAGGGATTGCCATAAAATTTCCACAAAAGTGTGCCAGTCCATTGCATAAAGTCATCAAGATCAATTAAGAGTTGTATAGGAAAGCCTGTCATCAAGATCAATTAAGATCTTTGCAAAATGGTTGGTGCAGTTGAAGCTTCTAAGATATATCTGCTTCATTTGTTAAAAGGAATATGGCAGGAACGAGGTTTTGTTTATAAACAGTTGCATTGAGATTATATGTACCAGTGCCATTGTCTCTCCAGTTGGTTTATAAATAGTTGTTGCATTGAGATCATATATGGGCTGCTGTTGCTGGTATTTGTTTGCATGGTCAGTTTGGACTTTCCTGTATGGCTTTCATTGTAGTAAAATGGTGGTTTTAACAAATGTTTAGTAAAGTCATTGCAAAGCTCAATACATAATGCTCTGTTATGAGCCTTAATGATATATTGCGTGCTGTCAATGATGTGCTCTATCTGCTTTAATAATGCAGAGATATCCAACATTTTTATGTTTATGTTCAGGCTTATGCAAGTTTTATGGTCAAGTTTGCTGATATACAGAAGTATATTCTTGCGTTGCCTAAACTTGATGACCAAGAATGTCATGGAACAATATATTGATTTGTTTCCAGGTATTTTTGTTAAAGGAAACGGCTTCCATTGACTTTACCAATGTTGATTCATGGGAAAGAACTGAATGTGACCATACTAGCTAGAAAGTACCAAAATTAATGTCATATAGATAATTGAATATGATTTTGTTATTTTTCGAAACAAAATTCATAAAAATACTTGGCATGAAGTCAAGACCGAGTAAGAGTTGTATAAGAAAGCCTTTCTTTTGCCATGACTTACAGTCTTTGCGACATGGTTGGTGCAGTTGAAACTTGAACTTCCAAGGTATACGAGGTTTTGTTTATAAATAATTGCATTGAGATTATATGTACCATTATCTCTCTGGTTGGTTTATAAATAGTTTTTGCATTGAGATTATATGGGCTGTTGTTGTGGCCAGTTTTTGTTTGCATGGTCAGTTCGGACTTACTGAATGGTTTCCATTGTAGTAAAATGGTGGTTTTAACAAATGTTTGGTAAAGTCATAACAAAGCTCAAAACATAATGCTCTGTTATGAGCCTTATGATATATTGTGTGGTATCAATGGTGTGCTCTATCTGCTTTAATATTGCAGAGTTATCCAACATTTTTTTATGTTCAGGCTCACGCAAGTGTTAGGGTCAAGTTTGAAGATACATGATCTATCTGCTTTAATATTGCAGAGTTATCCAACTGTTTTTATGTTCAGGCTCATGCAAGTTTTAGGGTCAAGTTTGAAGATACATGATCTCCGATTCCAGGATCACTCTTTGAGCTCTGGCTTCGAGGGCTTCATGTTCTTCTAGGTCATCTTTGTCAGTGGGCTTCGTCATTTTGGTGCTTGCAAAGTTCCATATCTTCCATTCCTTGAGCACCGCAACAATTCTAACCTTCCAAGGTAGATAGTTGCATATGCCATCCAACCTATCTTCGTACTTAATGCTCATCATCTGGAAAACAACTCACTAAAAATCTTAAACTGGAAAGACTAACACAATTGTTTTGTGATTCACAACTTGAATACTACTTCAACTTGGTTCTTCGATACCATGAAGAAATTTACTGACTTAATATGAAACTTTTCTTTTACACATTATTTTAAACACTCGAGAAACTAGGGTTTATGATTAAAATTTAGATCTTAAATTTAAAATATAAACCACCAGCTCAAGAACTTTCCAAGACTGAAGCAAATATTTCACACATGAATACACAGAGATATTTCGTCAAAGATCGGGCAAAACCCCAACTCTTGGGGAAAACCCTAGAGAGAGAAAACTATCATTAAAAGGAGAATTTTGGAATTTTTCTCAACAATACAAAAAAGTTTTAACTCTGACTGACAAATTCAATCACCCGAAACCACTTTTAGCAAATCACCTCGATTTTTGCGCCAAACTGTTGCTGTACTTTCACATGTGTGGTACATAACTGTACAGTCTGCACACTTGTACTTTTTGCTTGCCTCGAGAATTGTGCCACAACATCAATAAATGTTGTATGCCCTTGTCAGACTGGTGTACGGTCTACTGCCTCAATTTTTGTCTCACATGTGCTGTACAGATCTGACAAGCTGCATTAAATGCTTTTGTACTTTGCCTCGATGTTTGTGTTGATGCTGTCTTGGGAAATGTGTCAGTTTTCTAGGGTACCTCTCTTTCCTCCAGTCTCAAGCTTATCTCTCTCTCTCCTCATTGATGATGGTTACTTTAATTTGTCCTTCACTAATACTTTAAAAATTGTAACTATTTCTCTAACCATCTAATCTCTGGTTGAGTTTCATTTACAAGATCTAGGGTCATCATTAAATGCACCTTCATTTAATAATAACTCACTTTAATTATAAAATATCATCTAAGTGAGACCCAATATAATAAAGTACAAAACATCGTTTTTTTATATCTAATTCCACTTATACATAAATATACAGAAGCAACAAATTACATGTCCTATTTATAACACCAAACCAAATCATAAAGAGGACCTTCAGAGAACTTTTCAACAGTCACCCCGGTTGGTTTATAAAGAGTTTTTGCATTGAGATTAGATGGGCTCCTGCTGTGGTTGGTTGGTTTTAAACAATTTTTGCATTGAGAATATACAAGCTGTTGTTGTTGGCGGTATTTGTTTGTATAGGCAGTTTGGACTTACTGTATGGTTTCCATTGTAATAAAATGGCGGTTTTAACACATGTTTGGTAAAGTCATTGCAATAAAATGGTTTTAACACATGTTTGGTAAAGTACTCGCATGATAAAAAAAAGGAAAATTCACACTGTCATTTACAGAGTCATAGAGTGTTCTTGTCAAACATTTCATGAACCTATAATATTAGCCAATGATAATGATCTAGTCACATTCCACTTTATACAAGTAAAAATACATGCATTATAGCACTGATATACTGCTTATGACTACATTTTGCAGTGGAAAATAAAATATATCAGTAGGCTGTGAGTCAAATTAATGCACAGGAAATATGAACAGAAGTCGCATTAATACAAATTTTGGTCCAACTTTGACCCTAGAAAAACCCCACACTTGGGGAAAACCAGTAAGAGAGAGTTTTATTATTAAGTTTCTAAAGAAAAGATTTTACAACAAATATACAACCAACAATAATTTCAGCAGTACTTATCTCACAAATCTGTCCACCATCCACCTCAAACTTTGTGTCACATGTTGCTTGGAAAAAACAGTGCACATGATCAACAATACTCACACCTTGAACTTTGTGCCCATATTTGATACACAACGTACTAAATAGTACGACCTTCTCTATCAGTCATAAATGCACCTAGTACTTGCAATGAAGACTTGAACTGTGTGCCGAAATACAACTATATGGTACACCAATAACTTCTGCTATATAACCTTGATAGTACTATGATGTACGTCCTACACTCTAATCCATACAATACAGATTGCCCTTTAATGGTTGTAGCTTCTTGGGAAATGTGCTCCCTCACCTTGGAAACAATGCCCTCGCTTTTCTTCCTGCTGCTTTTCTCTTTCTCTTGCATAAGCTATCTTTTACTCTTTCTCATGAAACTTGAGCCACCCAAGAGACTGCTCTTTTCTTCGGAATGCGTGCCTCTATCTCTCCTTTTCTTCTCTTGAGATGTGTGCAAATGAAGTCTCATAACTCTTTTATTTTTCTCATTAGGGTAACTTACATGACTTTTCAAATTCCATGGTTGAGATTAAATCTTGATCTCAAGATCCATGGCCGAGATATAAGTTCACTTAAGTTTCCTAAGTGAACTATACACTAAATGTTTTCTTTTCGAAAAGTCACTTTTCTCTAAATATTATAAAAGTACACTTTATGACTTAAAGTCACTATATAAACATAATAAAGTGCAACTAACTTTTAAATCATAAAGTCATATCACTCCCGAGTGCCAATCACTCGTGCCGCATCCATGCTCTTATCCATCGGATAAATAATAACAAGTCCTTGCACATGAAGGACTGCATATTCCTCATCTTCTAGAGCTGATACTGAGAGCAAGTTCCTTCTCAGCTATGGGACAAACAACACACCACCAATCTTCAAATAACCACCGGGCTTGAGTTGGAATAGGATGGTTCCAACTCCTTCTATCGTATGGGTGCTAACATACCCATCCTCAGTAAGCAAAATCTCTCCATCTCTGTCAAATCCAGGAACATAGCTCGTGTCTCTGTCATATGGTGTGCTACTCCGCCATCAATGTAACAAGCTCCACTATCCTCACACTCAGCCATGCTACTCCCTGAAAGAATTGACACTAGCGAGAAGTCTTTGAACTTCCTTGCAAACACTTCTACTTAAGCTGAAGTGGCAACCTCAAACTCTTCTTTACTCAGCCATGCTACTCCTTGAAAGAATTGGCACTAGCGAGAAGTCCTTCTCGAACTTCCTTGCAAACTCTTCTACTTAAGCTAAAGTGGCAACCTCAAACTCTCCTTTCTTCTTGTTCTTCTTCTTGCGAGGACACTGCCCAACATAGTGTCCATATTCACGACAAGCAAAGCATTTCACTTTGCTCATGTCTTTCTCAAACTTGGCTCCACTACTCGATCCACCTTTCTTCTTCATGCCCTTTGCTGCAAGAGCCACATTCTCTTCATCAGCTTCTTTCTCTTGACCTGTGGAAGTGGAGCTAAATCTCAGCTCCTCCTGAGTGAAGTCATCCCAATGTCTAGCCCATGAAGGAAAATTCTCTCTGGCTACAACTACACGTACAAAATCATGCCAAGGTTGAGAGAAATCATTCAAGGCTACTTTCACCAACTCTGCATCATTCACCTTCTCACCAACAACTCCTAACTCATCATGAACCTGTGAAATGCGGGTCAAGTAAGAAGAAACATTCTTAGTCTTGGTCATTTTGGCGTCTCTCAGTGTTTGCTTCGAGACCATCTTTCGATTCTCATTTGAGCTCTCGTATAAGTTAGTCAAAGCATCCCACATCTTAAATGCACGGTCTTTACTTGAGATACGTGGGATAACATGGTCCTTAAATGCATCAAGGATGATCCGCCTAGCCTTGATGTTCTTTTTGTTAAAGGCTGCTAGTGCTTGTGCCACGCCTTACAGTGTTTGCTAGTGTTATATGCAAGCCTTTCTTTGCCACGCATTATAGTCTCTGCAATATGGATGCTTGGTGCAGTTGAAACTTCTATGATATATCCAGTTCATGTGTTAAAAAGAATACGACAAGAATGATGTTTTGTTTATAAATATTTGCATTGAGATTCTATGTACCATTGTCTCTCTCGTTGGTTTATAAATAGTTGTTGCATTGAGATTATATGGGTTGTTGTTGTTGTGTATGATATTTGTTTGCATGGTCAGTTTGGTCTTCTTGTTTATAAATAGTTGTTGCATTGAGATTATATGGGTTATTGTGTGTGGTATTTGTTCGCATGGTCAGTTTGGACTTCTTGAATGGTTTCCATGGTAGTAAAATGGTGGTTTTAAAAAATGTTTGGTAAAATTATTGCAAAGCTCAATACATAATGCTATGTTATGAGCCTTACTAATATATTGTGAGGTATCAATGGTGTGTTATATTTGCTTCAATATTGCAGAGATATCCAACATCTTTATGTTTAGGCTTACGCAAGATTTAGGGTCTAAGTTTGAAGATATAGAAAAGTATATTCTTGCATTGCCTAAATTTGATGACCAAAAGGGTCATGGAATGATATATTGATTTTTTTCTATGTATTTTTGTTAAGGCAAAAGGTTTCCATTGATTTTACCTATGTCGATTCATGGGAAAACACTTGTGTAGAATGTGACAATACTAGATGGAAAGTACCTAAATTAATGTCACATCAATAATTGAATATGATTTGTTATTTTTTAAAATAAAATTTATAAAAGGACGTGATCAATTACATCCACTGGAAGAGTTGTTTCAATGATATGGTAGAGTAAACCAAAATCTATTTTATTCTATACCAAGCCAACTTTTGGAAAAGGTCTAAATGGATTTTATCACATGTCTACCACAGTTTGAAGGAATTAATGCCATCATGGTAGTGGTGGATCAACTCACAAAGTATTGTTATTTATGCTCTCTTATTGATCATTTTAATGTAAGTATAGCAGATGCAATATTCATGGAAATAGTTCAAAAGCTACATGGAATCCCTAAGATTATTGTAATTGATAGAAATCCAATTTTTAGTGGAAATTTTTGGAAGCAAATATTTTATTGTGTGGGCACTAATTTTGGCCGACAACTCTTACCATTCTCAATTGGATGGCTAAACTGAGATTGTGAATAAATGTATAGAAGGATATCGTTGCTGCTTCTCACCTGAAAAATAAACACAATGGGTCAAGTGGCTGCCCTTGGTAGAATGTTGGTACAACACATCCTTCCATACTTCATAAAAAATCCATTATAACACTATATGGCTATCAACCTCCATCTGTCACATCCTCCTTAAAAAGTGAAATGTAAGATTTAAGCAACAGAGTATCACATAGAACACCAACAAGATGTTCTCCAATTATTGAAGGACAACTTGTTTATAGCATAATATAAAATGAAACAACAAGAAGATCGACATCGTAATTAAATGAAATTTGAAGTGGGGGATTAGGTATTTTCAAGGTACAACCATACAAATAGATGTCCCTTAAGTAACAAAAAAAGAACTATAAATTAACACTCATGTACTATGGTCCCTATAAAGTGTTGTAGGGGATTGAAAATATGGCTTACAAATTGGATTTGCCTCCATCTTCACATGTATATCTAGTCTTCCACGTTTCTAGCCTAAAAAAGGTAATTGGTGATAAAATTTTAGTTCATACTATTTTACTAGAGCTTGATGAAGAAGAGAAAATCAAGTAGAACTTGAAACAATCCTTGAAACATAGGCCAATCAAATGTGAAATCAAGCAATTATTCAGTACCTCATCAAGTGGAAGAACTTTCCAATAGAAGAGTTGACATGAGAAGATGATGTCTTCATGTAGAAACATCTACATTGAGTTGAGTGTCGAGGGGAATCCTTGTTTGAAAGGGAGAAGTATGTTAAGCCTTGGATATTGTGAAATTATATTTCTATTATTATATTAGTAATTGTATGGTCAACTAAGACAATATTGGTTTTCTTTCCAAATGCACTTTTATGCTTTGGTATTGTTTCCATGTGTGCAAGTATAGGTGGCATTGATATCCCAATGTTTCTCCACACACAAACATCCTCACATGTTATATCTTCAAATTGGCATAAAAGTGGATCCCCTTTACAAACATCTTAATGCATTAAATTTCTTTGATCCCATTATGCTTGTAGGACCTCCCTTTGTTTGAAGAAGTGGCCTAGCCCAATCACCTTTACATACTTTGTTTCTCAATAATAGAGCCTTACATACAAGGGTTACCACCTTTAGTCCACCTTGTGCATTTGGTACCCATGCCACTTTTTCCCCATTAGGAATGGGAGTCCGTGTAGGTTGTGATATTGAATTTAGTCTCATATACGTTTTCATTTTCACTCATTTGCCTATCCCTATACTCCCCCATCATGTTGTTTTATGTTTAGTTTTACATAACATAATCCCACCTTTTCATCGTTACTATGAAATCCACTTTACTTTTCCACCATGTTGTTTTATGTTTAGTTTTACATAACATAATCCCACTTCTTCACCCTTACTATGAAATCCACATTACTTTTCCACCACTCATCGACCCCAAAAGAGATTACCTCTACTCTCATACCCCCTAGTACCTTCCATATGCTATCACAGGTCCAGTTGGTTCATTTGATCACATATTGAGAATTTGTATCCTTGACTCTACCTTCTTCTCGATTATCTATTTACTTGAGGAACCATTTCAAAATTTCTCCTTTGCATTATTACAAATTTCATATGATCGCTTAAGATAACATCATAAGTCACCTTTGTTCAAGTTATTCTGCAATGTGTTTGTTATCCATGGAACCCTTTTGATTTCAGCCTCCACACAATTGTGACCTCAATACCCATTGTAGTTCTATCCCTTGGCCATCCAGTTGTATCCCTCTGTTGAAATTATCACAAGTTATACATATAATTCTAGGTCAACCATGCGTTCATGCTTTGAACAAAAGAAGTATCGAATCCATTTTCTCTATGACCCTCCATTACCCCTTGTTGTCTCAATTCTAGTTTTTTTCACATTATTGTATTACCCCTCGTTCTGATAAATAAAGACTTCTGCATTAATTTTTATTATTATCAAATCTCCCTCTATTGACTTCATCACCTGTAGTCTAGAGGATAGGTATAGCGTTTTGTATCTTTGATCCATAACGATCATTGATGGGTTACATTGGACAACATGAGGGGATATCTTGTTGCCTCTTTGATTCATTGGTTATCACATGCTTGAATCCAACTTATTATTTCGTTGTTGAGAATCATACAGTATGGTGGTTCCCTTATCTCAGTTTGGTCGAAGACCTTGGACATTCATGACTCCCTCTAGCTATTGAATCTATTTTGGAAGCCCTTCAGTTTTCAATTAATTGTGATTTCCAGGCTACATTGACAATAATAATCCAGTTTCAATTGTAGTTCTCTTGATCTATTTGGATGAGTTTTTCAGTATTTGAGCCACCTGTGAGGTGTTTCTCATATTATTACTCCTTTCAGATCTTGGGTCACCTCAATTTTCAACAAGGATGTAGTTCTTATGACTTGTCATCTTATTAGGATTGCATTGTTCCTACTCATGTATTTCATATTGTTGGACACAATGGCTACACTGAGGGGGGGTGAATCAATGTGAGAGAAATTTAAACTTTTTACCTTTAATTGATTAATAAGAGTATATCAAGAATTATGTTATCAGTTACATCATTAGATGCATCAACAATCAATCATAAGCACAATCATCACATCAAGAGATACACAAGAATATATGTAATTTTGATCTTTATTTATGGTAATGGAAGACTACAATATTCTTGATTACAATCAACACCAAATGATGTAAAAGAGCACCAACTCTTGTAACAGGACCTAGCCTGGTTTTCTTAGTTCCAACTAAGAAAGGGTTGAGGAGTCCAATCCTCAAGTGCAAGACTCTACTTGCAAGCTTGATTCCAATCTCTTTTGTCATCAATCTGCTGCTCAACCATATCTTCTAATCGTCCTCTGCTCATCAATCGTGTCAAGTCTGCTCAACAACACTGCTGGTCAAGTTGGTCAATCTCTGCTCATCAGCCATGTCAAGTCTTCTCAACAACATCTGCAACACTGTTGGTCAATTCCACTTGTCATCAAATTCTGTTCATACAAGAGACACTTCTGTTGAAGGTATCAATGCCACACCATTGCTACTATAGGTATTAAACTGAACTCTCATCATCATCACCAAGAGGTTTGTCAAACTGAACATGCCATTAAGGTATCAAGATCACTGTCAAGGTTTGGAGCATCATAGGGTACCATCACATCATCATGTACAAGGCACCATCATAGTTACAAGACATCATCAAGTAGCATTGTCATCATAGGGCATGCATAGCATACATTGTTCATCATAGAGTAGCATGCATCATCAAGGGTTGTGTATATCAATGTACATGTTCCACTGTATGTATAATTGTCAACATCACAGTATATGCACTTTGCATCATATCATAGGAGTATCATGCCATCATTGTATGCACCATCAACAATATTATGGAGTATCAAGTGTAAAACATACATGCATCATCATCAAACATCATCATAAGGTATACTTGTCACTATTTGCTGCTCATCTTTGTATTCACACATCCAAAGATACTACTATATATTTTACTATACTACGCCATTGTATATTTTACCACTGTATGTATCCTCCCTTGTATAAAGCATTCATCATTATCATGTGCATGGTGTATACATCATTACCTCATACTGTATAGGAATCATCACTATATATCAATGCTTATTCATAGTATATCACGCCTGAGTGTATTCAATAGTAAGATACATACCTTTATCAATCAAATATCTCATACTTGGGCTGTGTGTGTGTGTCTGTAGAAGACCTCAACCATCGTGCATCATTGCTCTAAAGACATGTCACTGTATTGTATCTGCTGTTATACTCCACAGACTTGGAGTCAAACTCGGGTCTGTATGTTGAGAAAGAGAAACATCAAAATTGCATTGTATGTGAACTATGTTTCAACCTCAAGCAAGTCCAAATTCAGACTGTATAAGACTCGGATGAAGGTAGTAGCAACACAAAACTCAGATCTGTGATGTCAACATTTCAACCTCAAGCAAATCACTCTTGAGTGCTCGGATATAGTGTTGTTGCAA
Organism: Pseudotsuga menziesii; assembly: GCA_001517045.1. Taxonomy (NCBI): domain Eukaryota; kingdom Viridiplantae; phylum Streptophyta; class Pinopsida; order Pinales; family Pinaceae; genus Pseudotsuga; species Pseudotsuga menziesii. The sequence goes on from LPNX011049227.1 coordinate 338,417, forward strand.
ACAAATTAGGGCCTTCGACACTGTTCCAAATCATGACAAGTTCAAGAATGGAATCCAAAAACCCAATCAAACTTGCAAGCAATTTGTTCAATTTGGGACTGTCAACATGCTGGGTAAGGTCACACTATGATGTGTTGGTGTAACCCTAAGGAAACAAAAATATGTTTTGCTGCTGCTACTGTAGAGATGATATAGTCAAGCCCTAATTTTAGTAGTGAGGCTCCCAGTCAACTGCTCCTAGACCACCAAAATCACCTCAATGCTGGTGCAAAAATTTGGAATGCTCCTTCTACAACTGCCACTGAAAAAACTACAGTGCAATAGCCTCATCCCACCACAGTCAGTGAGTTTTCTCTCTCTCCTTCGTTGGATCATATTTGGAGAGAGAGTGGAAGAGTTTATATACTCTTTAGCTTTGTCCACATTTTAAGTTGAGGGTTGACTTCAAGGTCAACAAGGTAAGTATTTTAATTATTTTATGTTTTTACTTTGTAATTTGAATTTGAATGTCATCACAAGTCATTGTAGGGTTTTAGGGTTTGTCTTCAAGTCATAAACACCCCAATAGCTTTCTTACCATAAGAGGGACCAAGGAACCTTAGTCAAGGGTGTGAAATTGACCTTAAGATCAATGCATGTGTGCCATGTTTCCACCACATCATTAATACCAAGGGTGTAACAGGCCAATAAGCGTCATGTCCCCCAAAAACCCAAGGTGACCACACACAACATCTTCACCCCTCCTTCAAAGGTAAAAGGACCATCAAGTGTGTGGGTCCAAAGGATTTTTCAAAGTATTCTTCACCATGGACAAGTCTTCATGGGATTCTTCATCATACCAAGGGCATGTTCATGGGTTCCATAGCAGGCCAAAGATCACACAAGGTCATCATCATCATACAAGAGCTCCATGATCCCAACAAGGGTTGCAAGGTCATCAAACCACCAAGTGTGGGTCCAAGGAATTCTTCATCAAGCAAAATACTTCATGGGATTCTTCAACCACCTTAAACACACAAGGGGACCTCAAAGGGTCAAGATCCATCATGACATCACCTGTGGGGTTGCCAAACCTTCTCCTAGGGTACCATGACCCCATCACAACATGAATGCCCATAGAATGGGTCATTGATGCTTCTCCAACCCATTTAAGGATTCTCCATCATCTGCAAATGCTTAAGCACCATCTCCAGGGTCTTCAACATCATTAGTAGGGTCTTCAACATCGTCAACAAGGTGGTGGTTCCAAGATCCAACCTTGCATTAGAGGAAATTTGAGGTCTAAAATGGGCCTTATAAGAAAATATGCTATCATATAAGAAAACAAACCAACCATAATTGATTGATGAGTTGAATTCAAGAACCAATAGAATTTTAATAAAATGAGTCGACCATAATGGTTGACTTGACATATTTGTCATAAAAAAACTACTTTTTTTGTTCGCGTTTTCAACATATCTCCCTATGTTTTTACTCAAATTTCGAGTGGGAGCACACGGTTGAATGCGGATTTAAATTATGCATCCAACCAGCACCCACACTACATACTTTTGACAGACCATGTTTCCCCAAATACAAGAAATACCTGAAAAACATGATGATGATGTCATCATCGCATTTTCAGGTATTTCTTGTTTTTGGGGAAACATGGTCGGTTAAAAGTATGTAGTGTGGGTACTCATTGGATGCAGAATTTAAATCTGCATCTAACGAGTGCTCCTGCTCAAAATTGGAGTAAACACACAGGGAGATATGTTGAAAATACGAACAAAAAGAGTAGTTTTTTTCTTTCTTCATCCAAAATTAATAAATATTATTTTATTATTTTAACAATTATTTTATTATTTTCCTTAGGAGGTCCATTTTAGACCTCAAATTTCCTCTAATGTTTGTACAGGGACCTTATCAATTGGGTACAATATTCTTCAAAGCACAAACCCACTCTGTGTGGGCTCCAAGGAATTGGATGTAAGGGTATTGTGATCATCTATAACTGTTTACTACGAGTGGGACATGCTGTCATCAATGACTATCTATGGTGCCACTACAAGTCCATGTTGGAATCAATGACAATTTCATCAGCAATCTCCCCCTTTGTCATTGATGGCAATAAGTCATGCTTCCCCTGCGAGCATGCTCCCCTTTTGTCTTCATCTCTCCCCCTTTGGCATCAATGGAAAATGGTGTCCACATATCTGCATCTGAAATCACTAATCACTGATCACTGCTCCCCCTGTCAACATGCACGATCCTAGGACCTGTTTGTATGCCAAGAGTAGCCATCCTTTCTCCTTTGAGCTCATCCTCCAGCCTTATGAACTCAAGGTGTGCTAAGGTATTTGAGAGACCTTAAGCTTGGCTTCCACATGGTATCCATCCTCCCTGCTCTGATCAACCTCTCCTATATGTAACTTCTCGGTCTTCTTCATCCATACTTGCTTCTTGGCATTTTTTCTTTCATCATTTGTTCCTTCATCTGTACTAGCTTTCCTTGATGAGATGTATAAGAAACTTCTCATGGGTTGTTTTTGTGTATTCCAACATTCTTGAGCTTTGTGCCCAAAGCCACTACAACTAAAACATCTCGTCGTATGACAATATGCAACAATGTGACAAACATGGTTGCATGCCCAACACCTGAATGAGCTGTTGGAACTTCCAACACTTATTTGATCAACTTCATTTCTCCATGCCTGAGAGTGTCCCTGACTATAGGCCTTTGTCTTATGATCTTCAAATTGTCTTGCATTGATCTTATTCTAAGCTTCACCGGTTCTTCTTGCTGATGTGTATGAAGGACTCCTCTTTGGTTGACTTCTTTGACTTGCATATTCTTGGGCTTTGTGACCAAACCCACTGCAGGTGTAGTATCTCAATGTGTGATAGGTGGCAGCAATATGTCCAACGTGGTTACATGTCCAACATCTAACTTTGTTATTTTGGCTTCCATCACTTCTTCTTCCGTAGAGTCTACACTCCATATCCTTATGACCAAAGTTAGAAAAAAATAACAATAACCATTAAATCCACTTTCATATAGGGAATTTGGTTCCATCTTGGAGTTGTTTCTTTTCTGAGCTTGCTTTGAGGAATAGACCTAAATCTTTGTTGCATTTTTGAACTTCCAAATTCCTTGTTGTCATGTGCAAGTACACGGGGAGCATCTTTGGATGTTGATGGACCTGCTGTTGGAGTCTTGGGAGACCAAGTGCTATCTTCATATTTTTCTTTCTCCTTCTTGTAACCAAGACCAGTCTTGTCACATGGAGATATTTGGAAATCCAAGATCTTATCTAGGACAGCTGAACTATCCTTGAACTTGACAAAGGCATCAACCTTTTCACCTTTCTTCCTGATACCAACTACCTCCATTTCCATCCTTTGGATTGTTTTCTCCTTTTCTTCCAACTAAATCTTCAATATTTATTCTCTCCTTTTGGCTTCCTCCAGCTGAGTCTTCAATTCATGATTTTTCTCTTTAGTTTCTTCAATATATTAGGATTCTTCACCATGATCTTCTTGTTCTTCCTTTTGACTCATCAATTTAGTCTTTAGTTGTTCAACTTCAACATCCTTGTCTTTCAACTGATCTCGCAATTGTTTCTCCTTATGTTTGAGCTTCACAAGCAATACTCTCATTGTCATGGTCTTTTGTTGATATTCATTCAAAGAATCCAAGATTTTCTTTCTGAACTTTGTGAATTCACTATGGTTTAGATTTACTGTGTTCATGACCCAATCGGCTATGTGATTAATACTTATCAAAGTGAGATGTATCTATTTTGCATATTTTGATAGCCCTTCATCTTCTTCTCTAAGAACCTTCTCAATTTCATCACACAAGCTATCATTATAATAAAAACAATCCATACCTTTACTGGAGTCCCGTTCTTTCTTTTCTTCTTCTTGATTGACCTCTTCGAGGGGGGCTTGTTTTCTGATTCCCGATCTGTCTTTTCGGCTTCTGGTCTTGCCTTATGATACTCGCTTTCTAACTTGAACCATAGGTATTTGGCTGAAGTGTACTCTCCTACAATTTCCTTCACTGAGTTGGGAAGTCCATCCATGAGGAACTTGAAGGATGTAGCATTGTCCTTTTTTGCTTCTTTTTGTGCAGCTGATTTTTCTTTCTTATTTGATGGAGTGGGTAGATCGATCACAATATCCCAAACACCAAACTTCTTCAGATATGCATTCATCTTGATCCTTCAATCGAAATAGTCTATAACATCAAGTATAGGCACGTCATTGCTTGACTACTCTGCTTTTGCTTCCATTGTGTCTCCATAGATCTCCTTCAAGCTTAATCAGTGTGAGATCAATTTAAATTTTTTACCTTCAATTGATTAATCAGAGTATACCAAGCATTATGTTATCAATTGCATCATTATATGCATCAACCATGAATAATAAGAACAATCATCACATCAAGAGAGACACAAGAATATATGCAATTTTTATCTTTATTTATTGTAATGGAAGACTACAATATTCTCGATTACAATCAACACCGACTGTTGAAAAGAGCACCAACTCTTGTAATAGGACCCAACTTGGTTTTCTTAGCTCCAACTAAGAAATGGTTGAGGAGTCAAATCCTCGAGTGCAAGACTCTACTTGCAAGATTGATACCAATCTATGATTGTCATCAATCTACTGCTCAACCATCTCTGCTCATCAACCATATCAAGTCTGCTCAACAACACTGCTGCTCAAGCTGGTCAATCTCTACTCATCAACCATGTCAAGTATTCTCAACAACATCCGCAACACTGTTGGTCAATGCCACTTATCATCAAAGTTTGTTCATACAAGAGACACTTCCGCTGAAGGTATCAATGCCACACCATTGCTTCTATAGGTATTAAGTTGAATTGTCACCATCATCATCAAGAGGTTTGTCAAACTGAACATGTCATCAAGGTCTGGAACATCATAGGGTATGATCATAGGGTATCGTCACATCATCATGTACAAGGCACCATCATAGTTAACAAGACATCATCAAGTAGCATTGTCATCATAGGGAATGCATAACATACAATGTTCATCATAGAGTAGCATGCATCATCAAGGTTTGTATATATCACTATACATGTTCCACTGTATGTATAACTGTAAAAATCACAGTATATGCACTTTGCATCATATCATAGGAGTATAATGTCATCATTGTATGCATCATCAATATTATTATGGAGTATTAAGTGTACACCATGCATGCATCATCATCAGACATCATCATAAGGTATACTCGTCACAATTTGTTTCTCATTTATGTATTCACAAATCCAAAGATACTACTGTATATTTGACTATACTACACCACTGTATATTTCACCACTGTATGTATCCTCACTTGTATAAAGCATTCATCATTATCATGTGCATGGTGTATACATCATTACTTCATACTGTATAGGAATCATCACTATATATCACTACTTATTCATAGTATATCATGCCTGAGTGTATTCAATAATAGCATACATACCTTTATGAGTCAAATATCTCATACCTGGGCTATGTGTGTTTCTATGGAAGACCTCAACCATCGTGCATCATTTCTCTAAAGACATGTTGCTATATTGTAGCTGCTGCTATACTCCATGGACTTGGAGTCAAACTCAGGTATGTATGTTGACAAGGAGCAACATCAAAATTGGACTGTATACAAACTGTGTTTCAACCTCAAGCAAGTCCAAATTCAGACTGTAGAAGTCTCGGATGAAGGTAGTAGCAATACAAATCTAAGATCTGTGATGTCAACATTTCAACCTAAACAAATCACTATTGAGTGCTCGGATCTATTGCTGCTGCAAACAAATTAGGGCCTCCAACACCATTACAAATCATGACAAGTTCAAGAATAGAATCCGAAAATCCAGTCAAACTTGCAAGCAATTTGTTCAATTCGGACTGTCAACATGTTGGGTAAGGCCACATTGTGATGTGCTGGTGTAACCCCAAGGAAACAAAAATATGTTCTCATGCTTCTACTGTAGAGATGCTACAATCAACCCCTAATTTCAGTAGCGAGGTCACCACAGTCAACTTCTCCTAGAACACCGAAATCACCTCAGTGCTGCTGCAAAACTTCGAACTGCTCCTCCTACCGTTGCCAACGAAAAATAGTGCAATAGCATCAGTCTACCACAATCAATGAGTTTTCTCTCTCTTCTTCGTTGGATCATGTTTGGAGTGAGAGTGGAAGAGTTTATATACTCTTTAGCTTTGTCCACATTTTAATTTGAGGGTTTACTTCAAGGTCAACAAGGTAAATATTTTAATTATTTTATGTTTTTATTTTGTAATTTGAATTTGAATGTCATTACAAGTCATTGTAGGGTTTTAGGGTTTTTCTTCAAGTCATCAACACCCCAATATCCTTCTTACCATAAGAGGGACCAAGGACCCTTAGTCAAGGGTGTGCACTTGACCTTAAGATCAATGCACGTGTGCCATGTTGACGCCACATCATCAATACCAAGGGTGTAACAAGACACTAAGTGTCATGTCCCCCAAAAATCCAAGGTGACCACACATAACATCTTCAACCCTCCTTCAAAGGTACAAGGACCATCAAGTGTGTGGGTCCAAAATATTTTTCAAACTGTTATTCACCATGGACAAGTCTTCATGGTATTCTTCATCATACCAAGGGCATGTTCATGGGTTCCATAGCATGTCAAAGATCATACAAGGTCATCATCATCATACAATAGCTCCATGATCCCAACAAGAGTTGCAAGGTCATCAAACCACCAATTGTGGGTCCAAGGAATTGTTCATCAAGCATGAGACTTCATGGGCTTCTTCAACCACCTTAACCACACAAGGGGACCTCAAAGGGTGAAGCTCCATCATGACATTACCTTTGGGGTTTCTAAACCTTCCTCTAGGGTACCATGACCCCATCAGAGCATGAATGACCACAGAATGGGTAATTAATGCTTCTCCAAACCATCCAAGGCTTCTCCATCATCTATAAAGGATTCAACACCATCTCTAGGGTTTTCAACATCACCAGTAGGGTCTTCAGCCTCCTCAACAATGTGGTGGCTCCAAGATCCATCATTGTGGGTACAGGGACCTTATCAAGTGGGTACAAGGTGCTTCAAAGAACAATCCAATTCTATGTAGGCTTCGAGGAACTGGATGTAGGGGTACTGGGATCATCCATAGCTGTGCACTGGAAGTGGGACTTGGTGGCATCAATGACCACCTGTGGGGCCACTACAACTCCATGTTGGGATCAATGACAATTTCATCAACACATATAACCAATGGGTTGGAACACACTTATATACATGGATTGGGTCCCCATATGACCCCCATGGTGTATTGTGCCCAACAACTATTCATGTATATTGACCACATCTGCCTTGGTAGAGAGAAATAGTAGAATTGTTTGTGAGGATGCAAAAGTCATGTTACATGATCATGATCTATCTGCTTATTTGTGGGAAGAAGCTACTAGTACAACAAAGTACATACATAATAGAAGTCCGCATGCAGTTCTTGATTAGAAAACACCTGAAGAGGTGTTCATTGATGAGAAACTAGACATAAAACATCTTCATATTTTTGGATGTCCTGTGTATATTCACATTCCAAACGAAAAGAGAACCACGATGGAACCTTTTGGAAATAAGGGAAGTTTTGTTGGCTACAATGAGACCTCCAAGGCATTCAAAATGTATGTACCAAGTGAGACACATGTGGAGGTTAGTTGAGATGCAACTTTCCATGAAGAGGCAATGTTCAAGTGGTCAAAATAGCTTGAATGTGATCCATATAGAGAGGAGTCTGAGGCTCCTATATCAGAGTATCATGATTGTGGTTCTAACCCTTCTGATGTTCGGAGGGAGTATCCAGCAGAGCATGCAGAGCTACATGTCATTGATGAATTAGTTGAATTGGTTAATGAAACTCCTTCAAAGAGGAGGTCAGCATGGTGTCGAGATGTATTGAGAGATGCTGAGAAGATGGAACACCAATAGGGACTTCCAGAGACTGAAAGAAGAATGATAGCTATCAATGATATGTTGCATTGATGAGAAACATTAGTGAATCAGAGACTTCATCATATCAACAGGATGCAGAGCAACAAGTGTTGAAATATGTTATGACAGAAGAATATCATTCTATTTTGAAGAATGATGTTTGGGATATTGTTCCCATCCCTAAGAGGAAGTTAGTTGTAACTTACATATGGATTTACAAGATAAAGCATGTTGTAGATGGCAATGTGGACAAGTACAAAGCCAAGTTTGTTTCCTGTGTTTTTTCTCAAAAAGAGGGAATTGATTATGAGGATACTTTTTCTCCAGTGGCCAGATATATAACCACCATTAGATCTATTATTTCACTTCCATTAGTATTGGGATGGAAGCTTCACCAAATGGATGTGAAGACTGCCTCCCTCAATGGTGAGTTTGATGAAGAGGTTTACATTGAGCATCTTGAGGGTTTTGTGATACATGGGAAGAAGTCCCATTTGTGCAAGTTAAATAAATCCTTGTATGGGTTAAAACAAACTCCCCGAGCTTGGTATGCCAGAATAAAAAATTATCTTCAGAAACTGGGTTTCTTGAAGAGTGATGCATATTCAAACTTGTACTTCAAAGTAGTGGAGAATCAACCTATGGTACTAGTCCTATATGTGGATGATATTTTCCTCACTAGAGAGGAAAGAATAATTGTTGAGTTTCATAGGGATCTTACCTTAGAGTTTGAGATGAAAGACTTAGTTCGTATGCACTACTTCTTAGGCCTTAAGATTTGGTAGAGGAATGATGAGATATTTCTATCTCAAGGGAAGTACATAGTGGAGCGTAGATTTGGCATGGTGGATTGTAAATCCATAAATACTCCAATGGATTCCAATTTGAGGAAACTCCATGAGATTGAGAATGGATTGGATCTAGTGGACCCACATTATACAAATAATTGATTGGGTTGTTGATGTACCTGATACATTCAAGGCCAAACATTTGCTATGTAGTTAGAATTTTGAGTTAGTTCATGACTGATCCAAGACACAAACACTAGGATGTAGGTAAGCATATTTTGAGATACCTTCGTGGTACAATTGCTTATGGATTTAGGTATGCCTCCAATGGAGGAGTGTTATTGCTTGGATATACTGATTCTGATTGGGGTGGAATAATTGTTGATTGGAAGAGCACTTCTCGATATTGTTTTAGATTGGGTTTTGCTATGGTTTCATGGTATAGCAGAAAGTAGGGTCCAGTTTCCCATAACACCGCACAGGCCAAGTATATTGATGCTAGTACTATTTTCAGAGAAGCAATGTGGTTGAGAAAGATAATTGGAGGATTATTCAGTGTAAAGCTAGATCCTATAGTGATCAGATGTAACAACCAGAGTTGTATAAATATTTCCTAAAATCATGTATTTCATGACAAGTTGAGACACATAGAAATGAAGTATCACTTCATTCGAGTCATGGACCAGAAAGGTATTGTAAAACTATAGTACATAGCTACTGATGAGAAGATATCAGATGCGATGACAAATCCTCTATCTGTGGTGAAGTTCATACACTTCTAAGATATGCTTGGTATAGCATAGAATGTCTCCATCGCTAAGAGGGAGTGTTAAATGTACAACATCAAGAGTCATTCTCCATGATACTTCTGTTGTATCAAGTATGGAACTTATGTTATATTAAGTTCATAAACCTCTCCATGAGACTTGTGTTGTATCAAGTCTAGAACTTATGTTGTATTAAGTTAATATATTGTGTTGTATCAAGCTAGGTTATTAAGGTTATGAGAGATGCTTGTAATATGATATTATGTTGTATTAAGATCATGATATTATGTTGTATTAAGATCATGATATTATGTTTTATTAACATCAGGACATTCTATTGTATCAATGTTAGATACTTTTGTTGTATCAATTCTAGACATTTGTTGTATTGAGTTCAGAAGTTTTGTGTTGTATCAAGACCATATGAATTGTGTTGTATCAAGTCATGAGGATCTACTATGTGGTGTATGGTTAGTCATGGACACCAGGTGCTATAAGTCTCCTTTAGGGATTAGAAACCCCTAGAGTGATTTACTTTAGCATATGAATATATGATCCATGGTAGTACACATGATCATAGGTTGGAAACAATTATTTTGAGTATGATATGATAAAGATGATTAATTAATTAAACACTCATGGAAAATGCATAATTAATTAATGATAAATGAGATTAGCAAAAATATAGAGTAAATATTTTATTTGCCTATGTTAGACCTTCAGTGAACTTGAATTGCAAAGACATTAGTTAAGTCTAAGTAATGGAAAACAAGTTTCGGTTAATTAAGGAATATACTCCTTGATTTATGCAAAGTGTTTGTTGAGGATGACATTGATTGTGAACACTAAAGACATTAAGTTAAACTCCTAACTAATGGTCAAGCAATTAGTTAAAAATTTCACATTCAATTTATTTACATTAAGTTTTGTTCAATTCAGTTCAGTTAAGTTAGAGGCAATTAACACCAATGAATTAATGGAGGGCACATATCTTCAATGTGGAAGGTAATTACGAGGTGACAACTTGGCACCAAGTCAAGGAAGGCACAATAGGTTATGTGTGAAGAGTGCACATAGTGTTCACAATTTCCAAATTCATGCACCCATTCACTACCTTCATTGTATGGCTGAATAAGCTTGTTATTAGAGTGCTATGCACTTGACAAGGCTATGCTAGTATTCTGTAAGATCTCTATTATCTAGTGTTTCTTAGATATCTCCTATCAAGCAATATGCAAGTGTTGTAAAATCATTCTATGCCATTATCTAGCATACTCAAAGGATTGTTTGTTGGGTTTTTCATCCTCCATATTTTGAGGGTTTTCCTAGGGCACATAATGTGTCATATGGATTAAATAATTTGTGTGTTTGAATTGTTTTAAGAGATCTACATGCACTGGATTTGTTTATCAAAAGTTTTAAATTTTAAGTATCTTCATATTTTCTCAAACATTGACAAAGTATCTCTCTATTTTAATTAGTCCGAAGAATAAAATTAATATAGTCAAGATAAGAACAAACTCTCATAAGTTTCATATTGAAATAATATGCTAGGCCATTCCTAAATCACCATGGGTGGAAAGGATTTTCCATTTTTGTTATACTACGAGCGTTGAGGACGAAAGTAACTTTCTCTTGGAGTGCCCAACATACACCCACATTAGATCCTAGTTTCATTCTATTTGCTACAATAAAAACCTCCCTAACCTTCTAACATGCCAAAACTATGGAAACCTAGCAACGCTTCTTTCCAAATGTTTTGAACATAGAAATGAAATCTTACAGCAATCCAAGTAATCTTTTATGTTAGGGTTTCATATATCAAAGCTGGTCTTAGTGCATATTAATCACCACCATTATCCTTATAATCAAATATGAATAAAATACACTATAATTATAATTATTGACTTAATATAACTACAACTATTTCTATATATATATATATATATATAATTTTAAATATTTATTTAATTTATGAAAAAGTAATAATAAATTATATTTTATAGGTAGTTAAAAAATAAGTATCATATATAATTTAAATATGAATATCAAATAATGAGAATTTTCAACTTATAATATTTATTTTTGTAAGCATGATCTTACATCCGAACTTCAGAACATTTTTCCCATGGAAAAAATCACAACTCAATATATTTGTTGAAATTAAAAACTCTGGACCATATTGTTCATTTGGAAAAAGTTCCTTACATAAATTATCGACTGGTATATACTTGTGTTACATGTAACATTTTCTAGCCATCCCAAAATTTTATACAAAATAACAGTTCAGATATATCTCTACATGAATTTCAACATTGATCAACTTAGAAACACCTCCAACAATATGGTATTGAGTGACATATTTAGGCTAGTAGCTTCAAATAAAACAAAATGTACCCATGAGAATATGAAAATATTAGAATGGAGACAAGCGCCCATCGTTAAAGGCTTATCCATAGAGTACTCCTGGATAAAGTTCCTTGATTATGTCTTTGCAAACCTCCTAGATTCTGCTGCTTCTAGCTTTAAATTGCAGTCCCCTTTTTATAAAAGGTCATCTTCAACATTATGTTCCTTGTAGACATGATGTATAGGGACATCATCTAAAACAACAAGTAATCTATAAATTTCCTCAAATAATGGATTTAGTATTACGTTCTTAGGATATATTTTCTCAATAAGACAATCAATCACAAGGAGTGAGTCCCCAAATATCTGTAAAAGTGTGACACCTTTTCATATGGCCAGTTTCAAGAGCTTCATAATAGTAGACAATTATACCATAATATTTGCAGTTGGACCTATTCCAATAGAAAGTTTATAGCAATGATTGTTTGAGATGAAAAGTATTCTCCCAACACCACCATTTCTCGACCTGCCTTAGGAAGCATCATCAAAATAACACCTCGCCTTAGATTTAATAATTTTTTCAATTTCGATCCTTCTCATAGGTTTAACCAATTTCATTTTTGGAAATTGTTCTATAATGGTGAGACTCTTAGATGCATATATATGTGATGGTGTAAATGTGTCTTGGAATACCATCTTGTTACGAGAGAGCCAAGTTCCCCATATCGTAAGAACATGTAGAGCACTATAGCCCTTAAAAGATGAATTATTCAACCAATTATAAAGTGCAGAGTGAATCTCTTCTCCCTCCCATATAAAATAAATACCAGTAACCTGAGATGCATATACTACATTCCTATAAAATATGGGCAGTCAATGAACATGTGATTGATGAATTCCCTTTCAAGTCTGCAAAGAGAACACCTACTAGGGCCTACTCCAAATTTCCTAATAATATTATACCATCATTAGGACTTTTCTTGCCGAAGACAGACACATAAATATCGTAGGCTTGAGGGGACAATTAGAATTCCAAATTTTCATATTCCACCTATCAGTTGCAGGATGATATTGTTCTTCACAGATAACATGGTAACCAATATTTGGTAGATATTCCCCCGTACGATATTTTTGGTCCACCACTAGTATACTATGACGGTCCTTCAAGGATTTAATATAGTAGTCCCAATATACATTTTCATCATTCTTAAAATCCATAACATCATAGGGTAACCATGCTTGATGTAGAGGATTATAATTAAGATGATCATGAATCTAATATAGAAAATGAATCCTCCATAAGTAAGAGATTCAACCATTTGATCGAGCACTCTATGCGCATTCTTGCAGCCAATACAAGAATAAAGACCAATCCTAATACTTCTACAATTACCCATCTCCCACAACATCTAATCACCAATAACATCAAAGGATAAGAGATGTGCCTTCCACATAATTAACACATTCCTCATAGATTTAACACTAGATCATAACCATTCCAAAATAGTGTAAGGATGCATATATTTTTTATGTATTACCTTTACTGGCATAAACCTGTTCCTTTTAACACTCTACAAATACCTTTTTTGCAAGAGATTCAACCATTTGATCGAGCAGTCTGTCCGTATTCTTGCATCCAATAAAAGAATCAACACCAATTCTAATACTTCTACCATTACCTACCTCCCACAACATCTAATCACCAATAACATCAAAGGCTAAGAGATGTGCCTTCAACATAATTAACACATTCCTCATAGATTTAACACTAGATCATAACCATTCCAGAATAATGTAAGGATGCATATATATTTTTATGCATTACCTTGACCCATAAACCTGTTCCTTTTAACACTCTCCAAATACCTTTTTTTGCAAGGGATTTTGAAAAAATCAGATGATTCTTAAGCTCCCATCCACCAGGTTGTTTAGGGAAAGGGTGACCATTAAAATTTCTTCTCCAAAAAAAGATCAAACATAGATTCTTGATTCTCTCAAGAATTATTGTAGGGACACATGGAAGTGAAACCCATAATACCAGAATCCCTTCCAATACAAATTTCAATAAAACCAATCTACTAATTTTGGATAACCATTTGTTATGCACCAAGTGCAACTTTCTCTCAATTTTGCAGATAAGCCAAACCTAGTCCTTTGAATTGTAATCATTGGGTTTTATAAAAAATATCAAATAATTTAGGCTGAGATATAAATCTAATATCTCAAAGTCAAATTGAGAATCAATCCAAACAATGGAATCATTATCCAAATGTATGAAAGAAATAATATACTTACTAGAATTGCATTTCATACTTGTAGCCTCTAAGAAGAGAGCAAGTGGAGATTTGAATTTTAAGAGGTCCCTTCTAGAATCATAAGAAAAAAGTATGATATCATCAAAAAATAGGAGATGAGTAATGTAGATAGATCCTCCAAAGTGAAATCCTTTAAGGTTTCCATTAACCCTTGCATTGGTGATAGTTCTATTGAGACCCTCCATAATTAACAAAAATGAAAGGGGAGAAAGAGGGCAGCCTTACCTTAACCCTGTACCTAGTCTAAATAAAGGATAGGTTGATCCATTGATTTAGAAAACAAATCTAACTGATTAGACACATGAAAGGATCCAATTCACCATGGTTAACTCAAAACCTAACTGAATGAGAACCAATTTGAGGAAAGACCAGTTCACTCTGCTATATGCCTTGGATAAATCAACCTTAGTGATAACAAGAGGAATATGTTTTATCTTAGAATAATGTAGAACCTTCTGATCTATACCATTAACATTATGAATCTTCCTTCCCTCGATATAATCAAAGTGCTCAAGCATAATAGCATTGGACAAAATGTCCCTAAATATTTTAACTATAACTTTTGATATTAGCTTGTACAAACAGTTACACAAATATATGTGTATGAGATCATCCATTCTACTCACTTTATCATATTTTGGAATCAACGTTAGAAAGGTTGAATTAAGCAAAACCAGAAATCTACCTTTTATTATAGATTCTTCAACAACAACTAGTAAATTGTCAACAATTACCTTGAACAAGCGTAAATAGAAATTGACTAGCCATCCATCTAGCCTAGGGCTCTTATAACGATGCACATATTTAATAGCCTAAATAAGTTCATCTTTGGAGATCACTACATTTAGGGTGATATTCTACTCATTAGATAAAAAAATTGGGAAACGTGTGATAATATCCATCATGGAAGAAATAGGCACCCTATAATATTCCTTATATACACCTAACCCTCTAGTTGGTTTGTCTACAAGTGTGGCTTCTATAGCCATTTTCAAGGGTGGGATTCCTTCTCTACACTCAATCTCATTCATTGTCTAAGTGTTCATGGTTTTGTATCGATTGAAAAAAAAAACCTATGATGTATTTGGATGTACTGTAACAAATATAAAATAAAATATTATTTAGATTAGTTAATTATCTTATGAAAGGGTGTAACCCTTCAGTTTACATGCTCAAAGCCTATAAAGGCGGGCTTCCCTTGTAATTATTAAATCATCCAATATATTATTATTCATATTTCATTATTAAAATGATAGTCGGATTCGACTAAACGGACAACCAGATTCGGTTGCTCCATTTGGTATCAGAGCGACATAGAGCCAGAATAAAGAACGACATTAGGAAAATATTCGAGCTTTGAGGACAAAGCTTCCTTAAAGGAAGTGGCAATGTAACAACTATAAAATAAAATATTATTTAGATTAGTTAATTATCTTATGAAAGGGTGTAACCCTTCAGTTTAGACGCTCAAAGCCTATAAAGACGAGCTTCCCTTGTAATTATTAAATCATCCAATATATTATTATTCATATTTCATTATTAAAATGATAGTCAGATTCAACTAAAAGGACAACCGGATTCGGTTGCTCCATGTACGTTGAGTTTCTAACCTCACACGTCGATGGGAAACTATTAAAAACCTATTTTTGCTCACTTACCTTTGTCATGAGTATCATCACCATTATTAATCATATTTGGAAGTATTAGTCCCATTTCCATCACTTCCATCACCATATGATCTCATCAATTTGACTAAGAACCGAAGAAAAGTCAAATATTGACACTACTTGTCATTGCATCGATTTTCCCTAAAATTTTGTGACGACATGGTGCACTAAGAACCTTGAAAACCATGAGGGGGTCCCAAAATCATAATTTAGTTACTCATTATTGTTGTGAACCTTCCAAAAAGGTATAATGGTTAGAAGTGGACATTCCCTAACTATTATTTCCAAAAATATCACTTTATTCGTTCTCCAAAATCTATTTTCCTACTAAATCATCAATGAAAAGGGGACTATTCACACTGGAGCTATATCTAAGAATTTTCAACATTATTTTCTGTAAATATAGCCATCAAGGTAATTCTATCCATCCATCCAAAATAGGAAGGTTATGATGTTGTATTTCCTATTGAAAGTGAGAGAGAACCTCTATCTTTTTTCTTTTCACCATTAGGGATCCACCTTCTACATCACTTGGTTAGAATTTGGGTACAACAAATAAGAACCCTCCCTTCTACAACTAACATCAAGGTGTCTCTATCTCTACCTATTCTTTGTGTTAATATAAACGTCATCATTCTTTATATGTATTTCTTTGTCATATTTTAGCTACTTTTCTCCTCATTTATATTGAATGCACATTAAAGAATCTTGTTAGTTTAGTTTATTTTATTTATTTATTTATAATAATGATACTTGGGATTGTATAACCCCAAGTAGATACATTTGTACATTTTGGTTACAAAAAATCAACACCACGTATCCATTTGAAGAAGCATTCAAAGTAACTGCTATTGTCCCTAATAACCAATTCATTTGCATAAGGAATTAGTTTAGTCAATAATGGGTGATTTATAGGCCCACTGTATTGGTTAGCTTGTGGGATTTGTTCATGGTTATCCCTCTTTAAAAGGAAGGAATTGTATTGCGGTCATCTATTGTATTGAAAAATACTAGTGGGTCTGTGAGAGACTGTGAGAGAGTAAAGAGGAAGTTGCATCATATGTGTTGTGGGTTGTATCCCTTCATTTTGTTTGATGATATAATAAAAGGACTAGCTATTTCTCCATGGATTTATCCCATATTGGGTGAACCACGTATATTTGTATCTCTCTTATATTTTGCTTATGTGTTTTATTACGCATTCTGTTTTATGTTATTGCTGTGCGATCCTGTTTTCCTAACAATTGGTGTCAAATCCAAACGCCTATTTGGAACAAAAAATAACAGTAAATAAGGGTTCCTGGTTTGAGTGGAAGAAGGAAAGCTTAGGGTCGATAAATTTAACTTCCAAAACTACTAGTTATGGAAGATTCAAATGGAGGACTACTTGTATTAGAAGGATCCATTCCTACCGTTGGATGGAAAAGTAAGTAAGCCGATGACTATGAATGATGAAGAATGAGAGGTTCTTGATAGAAATACACTAGAAACAATATGACAATGCATGGATTCATAGGTGGCTTTAATTTTTTCAAAAGATAAGACAACAAAGGATCTGATGAAGGCATTGGATAAACTGTATGAAAAACCCTAGGCCTCCAACAAGGTATTTCTAATGAAACGGTTATTTAATATGAAGATGTCAGAAGGTGGGTATGTTGCTAAGCATTCAAATGAATTTAATACGGTTACTATTCAACCAAGTTTTTTTGGAGTGAACTTAGATGATGAGGTTATGGATATTCTAACCTTGTGCTTATTTCCAAGAAGTTAGAATGGCTTGGTCATGGATGTAAGTAACTTTGTCTCTTGTTCAAACACTTTGAAATTTGATGATGTTGTTGGTGTTATTCTTAGGAAGTAAATGTGACGGAAAAGCACATGTGAGACATCAGGTAATGCGTTGAAAATGGAGAGCATGGGAAGATAAAGGGAGAGAGGAAAGAGCCCATGTAATCGTGGGGGGTCTAGGAAGGGAAAATCCAAGTCTAGACAAGGAAATATAGAGTGCTAGAATTGTGGGAAGAAAGGACATCTGAAGAAAGAATTTCAATATCTAAATAAAAAAGGAGATGGACAACATGAGACTACTCAGGAAGAAAATGTAGCAGGTGAGATGCTATAACATGCTTTGATTCTTTCATTAGATAATACTAGTGATTACTAGGTTGTATATTCACAGGATTCATGTCATGATACATCCCATAGAAAATATTTTCATGATTATGTTCAAGGTGATTTTGGACATGTTTTATTGGGAGATGATGAACTTCAAGGTGATTTTGGACATGTTTTATTGGGTGATGATGAACCATGCAAAATTGTTGGAATGGGTAAGATATGGTTAAAGATAAAGAATGGAAACCAATGGATGATGAAATATTTAAGGCACATTCCTACTATGAAAATAAATTTAATCTCAACATGGAAGTTGTGAGATGACGATTGTTTATCTACATTTGGAGAAACGTGGTGGAAGGTCACTAGAGGATCACTTGTAATAGAAGAATGCGATAGGGTAATCACATTATATTCATGTATTGATAATACTGACTCTTCTATATCTTTAGCTTCCATAGGAACATATACAACATTGTGACATCATAGGATTGGCCACATAAGTGAGAAGGGGCTGCAGATTCTACATTCAAGTAAGTTGATGCCATATTTTAAGAAGGTTAATTTGGAATTATGTGAGAACTGTGTATATGGAAAACAAAAGAGAGTCATATTTCTCAGAGTTTCCAAGCAAATTAAAAGTGAAAAGTTAGATCTTGTACATACAGATGTATGGGGATCAACTCAAGTACAATATCTTGGTGGCTCTTGTTATTGTGTCACTTTTGTTGATGATTCAACTAGAAAAACTCGGGTTTATTTAATTCTACAAAAATATGATGTTTTTGCTACTTTTAAGAAGTGGAAATATTTGGTTGAGAATGAGACAAAAAAAGGTTGAAGTGTCTTAGATTAGATAATGGAGGTGAATACTGTGGCAAAGAGTTTGATAGTTACTGTTCATATCATGGGATTTGTATAGAGAATGCAATTCCAGAAACACCACAAGAAAATGGTGTGTCAAAAAGGATGAAAAAGACAATCATGGAGCATGCAAGGTGTATGAAAATGCATGTAGGGTTTCCTTTATAGTTTTGGGCATAAGCTATAGATACTACTGTTTACTTAATAAAGAGAGGGCCTTCAAACTCATTGGATGGTGGAATTCCATAGGAGGAATGGATAGGTAAAAAGATAAACTACTTATTTCTAAGAACTTTTGGTTGTGAATCATTTGTCCATATTGATAAAGAAAATAGAACAAAGCTCAAAGTTAAATCCAATAAGTGTACCTTTATTGGATACAAAGTTGATGATTTTGGTTATCGCTTATGGGATTATGAAAATAAAAAAATCATTAGGAGTAGAGATGTGGTATTCAAAACAAATGTTATATATAAATATCTGTTGTAGGGAAATAAGTAGTAAAATAAAAACACATAATACACAATGCTTGTTAAAATCAAATAAAATGAAATCCCAAAGGTGCAAGAAAATCAAGAACAACAATAGGTACCTTAAACTCCTTGTACCGTTCTTTCTTTTAGCAACCCCATTTTGATTGGGGTTGTAAGGTATAATCAAATGTATTCTTATTCTTGCATCATGACATAAATAATTAAAATAGTGAGACTCAAACTCACCTCCATTATCAGATCTCAAAGCACGAAACGGTGCTTTCTAGTTTGTTTCTCAACCAATGCTTTGAACTCTTAAAACTTGTTGAAAGTTTCACTCTTTGCCTTCAGAAAATAGATCCAAGACTTGCAAGAGAAGTCATATATGAAAAACACATAGTATAAATACCCACTCAAGGAAGGTGCTGACATGGGTCCATAAATATTACTCTGAAATTGTTAGCCTACTTTTCCTCACTATCGCGACCCAGGTTCAACAGGCCCAAAAAACCAACAAAATACCCAAAAACACCGGCTCGACAGAGTAAGTTCAGTCAGCAACACCTGTAGCACAGACATAGTCTCACCCGAGATATCTTAATGGTAAACTGCCAGAACCATGTTTCTGCAGTCGCTGGGGGATTACAGTCCCCTGGCATGCAACTAAGGTGCTCGATAGAGTCATAAGGATGGAGTATTTTATTAACTCGACAATGGTGAAACGATGTGACACAACCTTGTCCTTGATGACTTAACAACTGGAACAACTGTGCGATGAAACTAATTCCTTAGTAGTAAATGACAGTGACAGGAATGTATTACAGCTTAACAATATTTGATCATGAAATAATAAAAAATACTTCAATGATGCTTTATTCATTCATTCATTCAACTGCTTTTCTCAATATGGAGAAATCCACTTAAGAAATAACCATAAACAATGCAAGATAATCAAACATTCAACATTTAACATTCATGAGACACAAGAGATAACGTGGAAACCCATCCGGGTAAAAACCACAAAAGTGCTCTTCATTTGGCATGAGAAATATATGGCACCTTTTATTTTGCAACTTGACTGTAGACTGTTTGAGATATGTCTTTTCAGCTCAGACTCTTTCTTTTTCTCATGCTCTCTATTTTTATTATTATTTTCTTCTATCTACTCCTACTGATTTGCACACAACTTGGATCGACTCTTCTACTACTATCTGTGCACTCAACTGTAGAATGACTCCTACAAAACAGTCTGTGCATGCAGTTGCAAATCAACGGCTCAACAACCTTCTACTACTATCAAAATTCTCTTTGACTCCTTCAAGTATTTTCTAACTCCGATAACTTCTAACAACCCACCCTTTAAAAAAAGGGTTTCTCCTATTTATAGATTCTACAAGACCGCGCAGGGTCGACCGGGTACAACTCATTTATTACAGTCATAAGTAGCCACAAAAACGCCTTTCATTACATTTATCACAGGCGATAACTAGACACAAAAACGTCCTTCATGACATTTATCACAGGCCATAACTAGCCGCAAAAACATCCTTCAATATTCCACCAACTCTAGTACCTATGGTCTTTCTGACCACCATTTTCCAACCTTTACTCTTCTACCTGCCCGCAAATTCTCTTTTCCTTTGTCACATTGTTCCTCGCCACAACTTCCTCTCTTCTGTGTTTCCTTTCCTTCCTTTGCCTCTTCCTTCTTGTCGTGTGCTTGATTTTCCTGCCTACGCTCGTGCTTCTGTTTCTTCATTGTGCTCTTTCTTGGCCCAACAGGACCCCAACATGGTATGAACCTTGTCTTGAAATCTTTGAGAATTCCTTGTACCTGGACAACTTCTTCTCGTACCTCCTCTGCTTGCTTCTCCAATTGCTAGACACGGTCGAAACTGATATGTTCCAACGGTACATCTTCCAACGATTGAGTTATATGCTAGAGATTCTACCGTATAGGATGAATGATCCCTGGAACTCATTCGGCTTTTGATTGATGCACTGTAACTTCATCATTTCTGCTCTACTCCTTGTCCCGCAAAGTTTTTTCCTGTTGCTGCAATTGTTTCAAATTGGCTACATTTACAAGATTTTCCTTGATGGGAAGCTTCTTCATGTCTAACTTAACTGTTGTGATTTTCAATTCGGCTTGGCATGCTTCCTCTACAAACTTTGCCATTGTTTCATCTTCTAGGAGTAGTTCCCAGCTCACCGAGACTACGTCGATTTCTTCAGTACATAGCTTCTCTCCTTCCTTGATTCTATCAACAACCTCAGATGCTATTTTCCTGTGCTCTTCAAGGACCTCAGGGGGTGTGCTTGGTCTTTGTTGCACTTTAAGCTCCTCCACCTGCTTCTTTAGGTCCATGACAATCCTCGATAACCGGGCTACCTTGGCCACTGGGTCTATTTCTTCTTGGCCTTATTCCATAGGGAACTATGCGACCACGCTGCTAAGGGATTCATCCAGTGCAAGTCAAATTTGTTCTTGCGCTTCCATCTCTTGCTCCTTTTTCCAAAGGAGTGTCTTGTGGCTTTTTTCCTTCCTTGTTTGTTTTTGAGCCTAATAAGCAAGATCATTTTCTCGGATTCCGATTTCTATTATGGCCGCATGCTGAATAGCATATACTTCAGCCATTGCTTGTTTGAAGATATCAATAGTCAGTGTTCCCATCTCATGGGCGACATCATCAAATGCGTGCTCGCCTGTTTCCAATGCTTGCACGTTGAATCCTATCTTGAGCGGTAACAACAGCAACGGTGCTTCTAATGTAGCACAGGGATCAACACTATATGTCTCAGCTTCGAATATGATCTTTACCTCATTAATGGCCTCAGTGAGCTTATTGACATGCTTTTTTAGTTTATTGTTTAAGCACATATGTTGTTTACTTATGCCCTTAAAGCTAGTTTGTGCTACTTCTGCGACTACGTTTGCAAGTAGGCCAATGTCTTCCTAAGCTAAGTTAATCATATTAGCCGATTTATTGGATTTGCGCTCCTTGCGCAACGGCTCCTGATGCTCCTTGTCCTATTCATTCTTTTGGGTTTGCACATCCTCATCAATCGACGTGTCTTATGAACCATTTTTATCAGAGTCCTTGTCACTGTCGTTGTTTTATTCATTTGAATCCGATGACTGGTTGTCTTGCATGTCACCCCCATCATTACCTTGGTCATTTCCTTGTTCATTACCTTATCCATTACCCTGGCCATTTCCTTGGTCTATTTCCTCATCGACCGAAACACACCATTCTTCAGGCCAGTCTTGGATAAGTGCTTCCACATCTTGGTCAGTAATCATGAAATGCACTTGCTGCGCTTGTTTCTTCGGGTCCTTCCACGGCTGCAGGATGATATTGTGGAAACCCGCCTCGAATTTTATGAAAGGCGCATACGTTTGGAAGCAGTCTATGCTTGTGTCACACTACTTCCATTAGTGCCTCCACATGTAGAAAGAACTCTATGTTATTAGCCTTCTGCCATATCTTGTCTTCCTTGTCTTCCCACAAGTTATGATATTTCATGCCTTGGAAGAGCACTAGGACATCCAGTGGATGGTAGTCCAGTTGGTTGGGCCAAACTACCAAATAAATCAAAATCAGCAACCAATAGTAGTGGAACTTTGTCTTAATTTATTCCTGCGCTTGCGCTGCATCTTCTAGAAGCTTGCTCAGTAGAAACTATGACCAATTTATCAACACTCCTTCTGCGCAGAGTTCAACTAATTTAATGGTCCTTGCCGTGCACTCAGTGGGTCGCATCTTGCGCAGTAGCTTGCAAGATAACACTTTGGCAGTGAACCTCACTGTATTTTTGGTTATGGAGGAGATCAAGAATCCTCTATTCACGTGTGCAAGGTCATACTTTTCCTTCATCTTGGTCGTATCCCTAACCTTGCATAGATATGGTGCAGGGTTAAGTCCTTGGCATGGGAGACCTGTGATTGATGAAATTAGCTCGACATCCACAGGATAGGGCCTGTCGAGCCACAAAAATCCTCTGTGGAAGCAGACTAGGAGCTATCACACATATGTGATCACTTCTTTACTTCGATCAAATTGAGGCATAAGGATCAAGTTAACTAGGCCCACATGTTCTACATCTTGAGCCCACTCCATTGGCACTACAAGTTGTAGCGCGAGCGGTACAACTGGAAGTGTGACCATGTACCTATTTCTTTCCAAGTCCACTTGCTTGCGGGTATCATTATATTTGAATTTGAGTTGAAACACCTTGGGAATGATGTTCATTTATAGCAGCACGCCCGACAAGATCTGGGGTGAAACCAAGGAGGAGCGCGCTCGCGTTGGGAGCTTCACTTCGGGTGCTTTTGCTCTCCTTGTTTGAATGTATGACGGTATCAGGTTCTGCTCCTCTATACTAGAATTCTCATCTCGTCTTGGTGGTGGAACTAGTGTTTCCATGGTGGACTTCCACTTTTTCATAAACTTGGGCTCCCTTACCTGAGGCCCTAATGTGCATGGAAGGTCTGTGCTCGACAAAAACGGTCACAGACCTACAGCCGGTGCATTAAATGGTGTATTTTGAGATGGGGCTGAAGCAAGGGCTGAAGAAGTAGCAGGAACAATCTGTGGAACCGACCGCACCATTGTTTTTGGTTCTTCCTGCGCGTACTGTGCTTCCGGAGATATAAAATTTTCAATTATTGGGTAAGGTGATGCGATGGCAACGTCAAACTATTCGATGGTGCTGGAAATCGAAATTACCATTGTCTTTGGCTCTTCATAGTTGTAGAATCTGGTTCGCTCTTCTTCTCTCTGTGCAAGTAAAAGGATTCTTGATGACGAAGGCATATATTTATAGGCATGTGCTCACCCTACATGTGATTATTTGATGGTAGAGCGACATCTTGTCGATCACATGGGATTCCTATTCGACGTATTCCAAAATTAACTTGCACACAGTTGAACTCTAACATGTACCTGTTAGTACAATTATGGTGAGGATGACGGATGGGACCAAAAATCACGCTGCCATTTTCCTTGGACCGGTCGAATTAATGATGATTCGTTGTCATAACCACCTAAATATTTTTGAGTATCTGTGATTAAATGGCATCCAGATATCATTCCCGCTCTTACTGTGATTTGTATACTCCTGTCGCAGATGTGCGACAGAATAGTTTCCTTTTCTCTTTTTCCTTTTTTTTTCTTACCCAATCATGTCACAACCATCATGGTAAGTTTTCAGGCGGCTTCCATTTATCATTACTGCAATCGGCGTTCCATACAACTTAAGTAATTTCACTTCGTCGACCTCAGTGATGTGCACGATCACATATGGCCCTAGCCAATGCATCTTGAATTTTCCTGTATGCTTCAAAAATTTGTTGTCGTTCAACAAAACAAGTCGTCTGACTTTGAATTGCTTAGTTTTAATATGGAGATCATGCCATACTTTCTATCTTTTCTTTTATGTGTTTTGATGAAATCCTGTGATGAAACATTCCTTCTCCATTTGAAACAGATGCGACAGTCTCTGCTCAACAACATCTACATCAGTCATTTTCGCCAGTGCAACAATTCTTAGGATCGACATAATATATTCCATCAACACAACAACTTCGTGTGCATACACTAGTCTAAATGGAGTGTGTCCTATTAATCTATTGCAAGTTATACGGTATTCCCAGAGCACAGCTTAAATTTTTTGATCCCAATCATCTTTGCACACATTGCATACTTTGGTTAATGCATTTTCCACTTCCAGAATCTTGTTGAAGGCTTCAACCGTTCCATTCACCTGAGGATGATAGGGTGTCGTTTTTCTATGCTGAATATGGAACTCTGCAGTAAGCTCATCAGTCATTTTGTTAACAAAATGCGTACCTTGGTCACTCAGGAGAATTTTTGGGCAGCCAAATCTTCTCACCACATTTTCAAATAAGAACTTTGTTGCAGTCGCAGCAGTGCAATATTTAACAGGTGCGACTTCCTCCCATTTGGTCAAGTAGTATGTTGCTGTGATAATATAGCGATCACCAATCCATTTTCCTAGTAGACTGATAGGACCAATGAAATCAACCACCCATTTATCAAATGCTTGAAGGGTTATTTGCGGCGCTAATGGTATCTCATTGCATCTCAACGGTTTTCCCATTCTCTCGAAAACATCACAACGTCGATAAAATATCTTAGTATCCATATGTATGGTTGGAAACCCAACCTGCAATATATTGCGCACTGTTTCCTTTCCAGCATAGTGTCCTCCTGGAACATTGGCATGTGCTTCCCTCATTACCCAATGTCGTTTGTGGTCGAAACCAACGTAATATTTCATCAGGGCCCTTCTTGTATAGCTATCCGCAATTAAAATAAAATCAATGAATTTGACGACCAACTGCTTCTTTTGCACAGTGGTGAACCCTTCAGGTGCATAACTTGTACTCAAAAGGTGAATGTTACCCTCAAACTTTTTGTCAACCACAGTAACTGCAAATAATTGTGTGCCAGGCAACTTATCGTCTAGGCTGGTTGGTTCTTCACCACTTTCTATTCTTGAGAAGTGATCAGGCCCCACATTCAGTTGAGCAGGTTTAACAATGACTTCAAAATCAAATTCTTGAAACAGGAGGAGCCATTGACATATCTTCCCCCCTAACATTGGATTTTTGACTAGGTATTTTAATGCTGAATGATCAGTGTACATTTTAAAATGTCCACCCAACAAATAGTGTTAAAATTTCTTCAACGCATATACCATGGTGAGGTCCTCTCTTTCTGTCATAGTGTAGTTTTTCTCTGTGTTCAACAGTTTTCTGTTGGCAAAAGAAACAGGATGGTCAATGGCGCCCTCACCCGGTTGTGTCATGACTATGCTGAGCGTGAAAGACGACGCATCGACATGAACATGGAACTTCTTCTTCCAGTCTGAAAATACCATTATTAGCAGAGTGGCCATCTTTCTCTTTAAATTGTCTAAACTTTCCTGACAAGCTTCCGTCCACTGGAACTTCGTATCTTTCTTCAATAGTTTCTCCATAGTTGTAGTTATCTCTGCATATCCTCTGATAAATTTTCTGTAGTCAAGAATAATCACAACTTTCGCTGGATGGACCAAAATCCCATCGTGACACACATGTCCTAACAATACACCAAATGGTGCACAAAAAATAAATTTCTTTGAATTTAACGCGATATGATACTGACAACAATGCTCCAGCATCACCCGCAAACTCTTAATATGGTCTCTTACTAGACCAAACACAGTCGAATCATCAAAGTAGACTTCAATAAATTTATTTATGAAATATTTAAAAGTAGAGAATACTATTCTAGAAAAAATAGCAGGAGTATTCTTGAGTCCAAAGGGCATTACCGTATACTGATAGCATCCCCATTATGTGACGAAGGTCGTTTTATGTCGATCCTCCTTTGCTATTTTGACTTGGTGA
The DNA here is from genome assembly GCA_001517045.1 of Pseudotsuga menziesii. Lineage (NCBI taxonomy): Eukaryota > Viridiplantae > Streptophyta > Pinopsida > Pinales > Pinaceae > Pseudotsuga > Pseudotsuga menziesii. Next base: position 365,181 of record LPNX011049227.1, read on the forward strand.
TAGCCAGAGAAACCGCTAGTAAATGAATACATCTCTTGTCCTTCGACATTTTCAAGTACTTCATCCGTGAATGGTGTTGGGAATGGATTGTGCAGGCATGCATCATTCAATTTCCTTAGGTCGACACAAATTCTGAATTCACCTATTGTCTTTTTATCCTGGATCACTATAGGTCTGATCCATTCTGATTCTTCAACATGTTCAATGATTCCTACATCGAGCATTTGGTCTAACTCAACTTTCACCTTCTCTTTATACCTTGGATTAAACCTATAAGGTCATTGTTTAATTGGATTAGCATCTGGTTTCAAGAGTATTTTCATCTCCCCCAGATCTCCCACTATTCCCTTCATCTTTGAGAAGTTGGTAGGGAATAGATCCTGAAATTCATGCAACATTCCTGTGATCTTTGCTACTATTTCATCATCCCAATAATCTCCTATATAAGCGAACTTTAGGTTTTCTGGGGAACCAATGTTAACTTTCTTGATTTTGAGCGGATTGAGGAACTGTTTGCTCGAAATACCACTTCCTTCCACCTCATGCGTACCCTTCGATTTTGGTATATTAAGGTTGGTAGGATCATCATCTGGTTCTCTGGCCAGATTGCAACAAGCTATCCATTGCTGGATGGTCACGCTGCATTGGTGGGAATTCGCCACTTCGACAGGGATTTCAGCAAATATTTTCTCCTTTATTGTTTGAAGTGCAACATCAACTATCGCCTGCTCATCAACAAATGCAAAGGTGTGCACAAATTGCTTAACCACCTCATCCAAATCCTGATTTCCTTCTCGCAACTCCATGGATGTATACTAGGTCCTGGGTTTCATTTCCAATGTGTGTATGAAATGATGGACCTATTCCTGTCGCGGGTATTCTTCAAATGCGGGGATTAGATGCACCCGACGAGATATAGTTCATGTACGACATACAATTATCCTTGTGGTGTCCATCTGTCCTACATCTTGTACACCATAAATCCTCCTAGACTTCTTTTCCCTTCTTAATATCCTGAAGTTATACCTTCATATTATCCAAATGCGACTGAATCTGCATCATTCTTGCACCACCATATACAATCAACGAGGATTCCAGCTTCATCGCTATTTCTAGTGCTTCCATCTGCGGTAAAATATTATGTTGCATCAAAGGGGCTCGGATGTGTGGTAATAGCGCAACAATAAACCACTCTTTATTGTGTACATCTGAGATTTGGAAACTAACTTTGGCCATCAAATATTTAAACTGCTAATCGAAATCCCATACAGATTCTGTCGGTAACTGCTTTATCTCCTTGATCTCAGTGATACACTACGACTCAAATTTAGGTTTTCTAAACTCACAAATCATCGCAATTCAGATCTCGTCAAGGGTATTCTGTGGGTTTCCTACTGGTACTATGCAAAACTTCATAAACTAGTCTAGCGCGTGAACTTGCAGAGTCGTAATCATTTGCGCTTTCCTTATGTACGCATTGTGAACTTGGAGAACCATCCAAACAACTTCGCAGAGGAACCAATGTTGCTCTGGATCTTCTGCTCCATTCCCATTAAAGATAGGTAATCTAATATCATGCCCAGCCATTGAGTTGGCATCTGGGATGTTTAATGGGAAATTCAATGAAGGTGGAATTCCTTGTGCACCAGTCGCAGCACTAGTACTATTAGTATTCACAGTTCTTTCAGGAGATGAGGTTCTAGACCTTACCTTCGGCGATGCTCCTAGTGTGGTGTAGCGATGTTCTGATTTTGGTGTCTCTACAGATTCTTTTTATTCTTCTGCTCCTTCAGAAATTGGGCTATAGTCTTCCTCTTCATTGCAAGACCCTTCATCTAGTCACGACTCAACTTCCTACTCGCTTTCTCCAAATAGACTAGGACTCTGTCTACCTCCTATTGTTTTTCTTCTTTTGCCTGACCGAAATCTCCTTCCACTTCTTAAAAATCCCGCTTCTAGTTCAACTTCTATATTTCCTAGGAACATCTCAGCTCACCATTTCCCATTTTCTTTGCAGGTTATTTGCGACATATCCTTCCTCCTTGATATGTGACTCAACTCCTAAATTGCAAAATGCCCTTCTCATAGACGAGCATCTTTATCCATGTATTTATAGATAACAAGTAACTTCCACGGGGTACTTGGAAAATAATTATTTTAGCCTCACTGTACGAGGTTATCATCTCAACTACAAACTCAGTAATATATCCTTGCAAAATACGTTGACCCAAAAATCAATAGCTCTAGAGACAGGGCTACTTACACTAGTTAACTCACATATTAGTTGAGCATTCCATTCGACTGCTTCTCTTCTCTGAAAGTTTGTCTGCCGAGTCACCAATATTAAAAATCACTTGTGCAACACAATAGAAAACTCTGCAATGAATATTTCATGAATATTTGTGTACATGTATCGATCCAACCAGTTTTTTGCGCTCAACCATGATCTTGCGCTCTCTCCTTGTGCAAATTCTAATGTCTTGGATTCCAACCAATCCTCGATTTCCTTCTTTGTCAGATGCCACAATATTTCCCTCAACTCAGATGATTAAGGGTCCCGACAACAGAACCAGTTGTTGGCCTACTTTTCCTCACTCTCGTAACCCAGGTTCAACAGACCCACAAAACCAAAAAAAACCCAAATATACTGACCCGACAAAGAAATCTCACTAGACAACACCTGCAGCGCATGCATAGTCTCACCCGAGATATCTTAATGGTTTACTGCCAGAATCATGTTTCTGCAGTCGGGGAGGGATTACAGTCCCTTGGCGTGCAACCAAGGTGGTTGATAGAGTCAGAAGGATGGAGTCTTTTACTAACTCGACAGTGGCGCAACAGTGTGACACAGCTAGCATGCAACACAACCTTGTCCTTGAAAACTTAACAACTGGCGCAACTGTGCATCACAGTTGATTCCTTAATAGTAAATGACAATGACACAAATGTATTACAACTTAACAATATTTGAATATGAAATAATACAAAATACTTCGATGATGCTTTAGTCATTCATTCATTCAACTACTTTTCTCAATATGGCGACATCCACTTAAGCAATAACCATGAACAATGCAAGATAATCAAACATTCAACATTCAACATTCATGCAACACAAGAGATAACGTGGAAACCCATTCGGGTAAAAACCACAAAGGTGCTCTTCATTTGGCATGAGAAATATATGGCACCTTTGAGTCTGTGACTTGACTGCAGACTATTTGAGATATGTCTTTTCATCTCAGACTCTTTCTTGCTCTCATGCTCTCTATTTTTATTATGCTTTTCTTCTATCTACTCCTACTGATCAACACATAGCATGGATCGACTCTTCTACTACTATTTGCGCTCTCAGTTGGAGAATGATTCCTACAAAATGGTCTGTGCACACAACTGCATATCCACGGCTCAACAACCTTCTACTACTATTAGACTTCTCTCTGACTCCTTCAAGTATTTTCTAACTCTACTAACTTCTAACAACCCACCCTTATACAAAACAGGTTTCTCCTATTTATAGATACTACAAGATCGCGCAGGGTCAACTGGGTACAACTCATTTATTACAATCATAAGTAGCCACAAAAAAAGTCTTTCATTACATTTATCACATGCCATAACTAGCTGCAAAAACGTCCTTCAATACATTTATCACAGGCCATAACTAGCCGCAAAAACGTCCTTCAATATTCCACTGACTCTAGTACCTACGGTCTTTTTGACCTGTCGCTTTCCAACCTTTACTCTTCTACTTGCCTATAGATTCTCTTTTCCTTCGTCGCACTGTTCCTCGTCGCATCTTCCTCTCTTCTCCGCTTCCTTTCCTTCGTTTTCCTCTTCCTTCTTGTCATACGCTTGGTTTTCCTACATGCGCTTGCGCTTCTATTTCTTCCTTGTGCTCTTTCCTGGACCAACATAAACCTTTATCCTCTAGAACCGAAACATATAGGAGTTTTTTCTTCAAAACAGGAACATATAGAATAAATTCAACATGAAGTACATCTCTCGAATTCAACTAAAAGGAGGTGGATCCGACTCCTTGGATCGAATAAATGGTATTATCTCCAAGCTCTACGTGACAGGTGAAATTTTTCTCCTTCAAATATGTGATAGCGCTCCTATATCCAGTTAGGTGTTTGGATGTACCACTATCAATCAACCATGTCTCAACACTAGTGGTAATGGATCCAGAGAGAGATGAGACAATATATTACTCCTCCCTTCTCTCTTGATCATTGAATTCATTTCTTTTAGGCTCATAAATTCTCTGATAATTGACCTTTAGTTGCAGCTTTTTTGACACTATAATTCAAACAAAAGTAGCTATTCTGCAATTTTTTTTCATTTTACGTACTCAATTTTATTTAATGAAATGTTTTAATGCAAATGACTAATCTTCTAAGTTGCTACTCGTTGATTGATATCTCTCCTTTAATGAACTCCATTCTTCAATTGCTTTTAAAAATTGCAAATTTGAATATGTAATAGTCAATTTCTTTTTGCATAATGTTAATTTCTATAAAAATTACTTATGCAAAGAGGAAGCATACATTATCATTGCATTTTGATACTAATGACGGATACACTAAGTTTATGTTTATTAAGTTCAATTGTTTCATTTTACATAACTTAGACTTGGGCGTGCAATAAAAATCCCAATATTAATGAAAATGAATAATTCCTTATGCACAATAACATGTGCCACTTTCATTTACACTAGCATCAAAATATATTTAATTATGCATGTATTTTCATGCTTGTGACTAATAATTAATTTATTAGAAGATTTATTACTAACCCCTTTGTTATTATTTTGCAATTAACCTGAGGATTTCTTTTTCAAAAAATTAATTGCATGACATTTTTCCATAGTTTTGTAAATATTGTGCTAGTTATATAGGATGCATTTAGTTGCTTATGGATCATTTAGAAAGTTTTCATTCATTTATTATCAGTATCCGATTCTGCTTTCTTTTATTAATGTTTTCCACACCATTGATCAACTGTGATTGTCTTATTTATCTGAGAGCTCTAAATGCAACTTGAGCTACCATCCCCTTCCTCACCTTGAACAACCATCCAAGGATGTTTATAGTGTTTTTCGTGTCATTTTGAGCATCAACACATTTGGTGAATCCGATGGGGACTATGTCCTTAGCTTTCTTCGATAGTTCTTGAATTCGATCTTTGATTTATCCTTATCGAGGCTCCCCTTTCATTTTTTCTGTATTATCTAACCATCACTGATGTATGGTACCATTGTGTTAATCCTGTTGATATTCTTGGTAACCCAAATTACACCCCAGGTAACTGGTGTTTCAATGAAAATCTTCTTCAATTTATGTTCCTTCCTCATTAAGATCCAAATGATCATATCCTAAAATTTTATGAGTATTGTATTACTAATCAAATCTATGACCTTTTTGTGAGGGTTTGTATGTTTCCTAATACACTATATGGTGATGTCTCCCTTTGGATCATATCCTTTCCTTACCATTCAATCTTGGGTTGGGGGATTCTTTAATTTTTTCAAGATCCAATTTGATAAATCGAACCCTTGGTGTGGTTTTTGTGGTGAATATCACAATCCAAATGATTGTCATATATTTTTGTAAGCTAAACATACAAATGAAGAGTTCTCAAGTCCATCCTCCCTTGATGATTATCCTCATATTTCGATCTCCCTTCACCAGACAATCGTTAGTGAAATTGATGTCCCTAGATCAGTCATCCCTCCCATTCATGTTATTCAAGAATTGTTTTCCTTTCGATGATGATATTTTCAAAATTGATTCCAAGCAAGTTCCTAAAGTTTCATTTTCCCAAGAGCAAGTCATATCACCTCATCCTAACCCACAAATACAATCCTTAATTATTAACAAATCTAAGATGAGGTCCCACTTGAAGACGAGTCATATAAATTTCAAGATGACGCCTTATCCGATAATAAAGTCTTTCTTGAGAATTGTTCTTTTAACGATAATCAAATAGAAGGGAACAATCATTACAAGGAGGTAGTTTATAATGATCATATTCATTTTATCTATCCTCTATTTGATCAAATAATTCTAGACTTGGGCCACATTGCATCTAATACTCTTGATGAATCTTTTTCCATATCATCAATCCAATATTTGACGGGTGAAGATGCTTCATCTTTTTCAATTGTGGGAAATAATGATTACCTTCACGAACCCATCCCTGATTCAATAACATATGTCTTGGAGGAAATTCCTCATCTTGCTCATCATAAATTTTCCAATGCTCTCATCAATGAAAATTTCAAATTCAATCAAGAGGATACAATCATTGAGGACATTAATATCAAAAATCAAATCCTAGCTTAGTGATTTTTTTTCCTATTTGACTCCCATCCTATTTGTGGTGATGTTTTTGACGATTTCATATACGACATTTATCATGAAAATACCATGATCATGGATGGTATGAATCCTAACAATCATATAATGTCCAATATCGAGGTCTTATTCCAATTTAATTCTCACCTAAATTGTGACAACTTTGTTGATAATGCACAAATTTGATGAAGAAATTGGTCAAATCCCTCCTTTTGACAGTTCGATTTTTTTTGATAGAGATTCCATATCTCTAATTGCTTCACATACCTTTTATTATGTATCCCGAATACCTTCATGAACGATGTGATTTTCTCAATGATGAATCTGCGACCAAGCAAGCTTCCATTATGGACAATATGTCATTCACACTTCGTCTCCATTTGACATGCATTCTACTGATCAAGCACATTTTGAATCTCCTCCTAATTAGAGTGTTGTCATTGAAATCCATGATCATGAAATCAATACTTCGCCATTAATTGATTTTTATCCCATCTATGATGATTATCCTGAATTGGCTGATGATGAACCGAGTATCTTCACAAGAGACATTGATGATAACAAAGTTGACGCAACTCCAATTCCTGTTGAATATAAATATGACACCAATTACATTGTTCCTAATCTATCCATTGTCAAGCAAGGTGATCGTAATATTGATAAATTCCAAACCAATTTTAATTCAATTGGAATCCATGGTTCTAAACGTCTTATTCCAAGCCAATCCGACATGGTCTATGGGGCAGATAGGGAGATCCCTGGATTAATTTTCAAGGATTGTGTTTGGGATTCATGGGTTGATCATTTTTTTAGTCATGCCAATTCTAACTCTCTTAATTTACATTTCCTTTTATTCGATTCAAGTAGGACTAATTTTTCTCTTTTGAGTTTCATGATCAAATCATTCTTTCTCCTTGATATTCATGACAATTTTTTTTGTAATAAGGGTTCTTATTTTTTCGATGCATTCTTATACAATAAATGGCATTTGACATGACATGTTATTTTTCTTTTGTAGGATTAGTACTGCATGTTAGCTTTATATCATTTTACTTCATTGCACTGACACTCAACTTTTCATATCAATTTCATTTTGTCGCATCGGTTAAAAGATTCTCCATTTCATAATTTAGCAGTTCATGTATTTGCTTAGATTAGTTTCATTATGTCATTTACTTTCATAGCATGCCCAAGCATAGAGGAAGTTTGGCGTCTAAAATGGGCCTCCTAAGGAAAATTATAAAATAATAGTTAAAATAATAAAATAATATTTGTTAATTTTGGAGGAAAAAAGAAAAAAAAACTATTTTTTGTTTGTATTTTCAACATATCTCCTTATGTTTTTACTCAGATTTCGAGCGGGAGAACTCGTTGGATGCAAAATTAAAATTCGCATCCAACGAGTACCCATAATGCATAATTTTGACAGACTCTTCTTCCCCCAAAACAAGAAATACCTGAAAAATGTGATGATGAAATTCCACATCCAACTAGTGATCCCGATCGAAATTTGAGTAAAAACACAGGTAGATATGTTGAAAATATGAACAAAAAATAGTTTTTTTTATGACAAATATGTCAAGTCAACCATTATGTTTGACTCATTTTATTGAAATTCTATTGGTTCTTGAATTCTAACTCATCAAGAAATTATGGTTGGCTCGTTTTCTAATGTGATGGATCGTTCTTATAAGGCCCATTTTAGACCCCAAATTTCCTCTAATGTGAGTTCTCATGGAATTTGATGTCACTAAGTGCAAATCACCACTATGCGCTTTCACCAGAATTTTTGTGGTTAAACTATAGCATGATGACGATCATTTTTTTATATAGGAAAGAATGTGGCATGGAGGGGGTGGAACTATTGACAGGTTCATAGTGATCGTCATGGGGTATGTCAAATTGTTATTACTTTTGTTTTGGTTTCCCAACACTTCTTTATTCCCTTTGCTTCACCCATTATGGAATGATAGCCTTACTCTTTTCACTCCCTTCTCTTTTCGAGGATGCAACTGAGTACATGTATTTTATTCATGATTACATCTTTGTCATGTAGGCCAATCTTGTCAAGTTCATCTTGTGTCATCATGTTTCATAGTTTTTTGTTGGGATAAATGTCGATGCTCAACATCGACATGTTCTGAAGTGTCTGAGCATGACGCCAAAGGTGAACCTACTGAATTTTTTGAAATCTCATTCAACATATACCATCATGTCCAGAGCGATGTGCTTTTCATGTCCATACATAATTTCTCCATTTTTATTTTCGTTTGACCACTTTTTTAGATATGCTAAGTTGTATCTCAGTGTTGCCATAATTCGGTCGATGTCGTGTCATGGAGATTTGTCGCTTCTCATCCTGGGAATCATCATGTCAAGGTTTTTATGTCATTATTTCCAGATCATCACAATGATCATATCTATATTTTATTTGGCCAAAACTAAGTCTGTTTGACTTTTTGCGTGGTCAGGAAAATCTTCGGCATGTTAGAGTCCTTGAATCTTAACAATGGAGATCACCAGGTATGTGTCCTGCATTAATTGGGTCATTTGCACCTGTCCACTAATATTCTCATCACATCCATGTTTAGAAATTCAAATACATTCCACTATGTCTTCCTAGCTTGAAAAACAACAATATCCCCCTATCTTAAAAAAATAAAAATACCCCCCTTTTCAAGCACTTAAGTCCCCTCTTTTTTCCCAATTGTTTTCATTTGAACAATTTTTTTTCAATCACTCCCTTCCCCAATTATTTCCCCTTTCTACATTAATAAAAATCCTTGATTTAATTTTATTCTTTCCAAAATACCCTCATACACCTTTTGCTATATTCCCTATCATAAGTCCCTATCCAATCTTTTAAAAATAGATTTATGTATTTAAATCCTTCCTTATAAAGGCAGGGAATTAAGTATTCGATAGGTTTTTTCCATTCAAGCCACATCATACCCAGTTTTATGTTATACTTCCCATCATAAATTCACCAATTTTCATATGTTTTTTCCCACTACCCTCTTATTGTGCTGATTACCTTTTCATTTTTCGGCAGGCTTTGACACTTGACAAACCTGCTGCACTGACACCTAACAATCATGCAATCAATTGAACCTACAATTGATGCCCTGCATGCACACTGCGTGGAAAGCTGCATGGATTTGCATGAGTCATGCTTCCACATTACATGGTGTTCGCCCTCATTCTATCCAAGTGAATAGAGCTTTGAGGTGTATAAATAGAATGACAGAACTAATCAAATGTTTCATCTCTCCCATAACCCTACTTACCAAAAACATTTAGCATGAGTGTTTATCGAGCTGATTCTCTGTTACTCCAAGGTTGCAACATGGTGAGGAACTCTGCTCTTGATCCGGTATTCATGAATGGAGGGAATGCATTCATCAATTCTAGTTATGCTTTTAACACTAGTCAACAGTTTTCTCCGTTATGTTGTTTCTGTTCACACTATTGGTATTTATGCTGCTAGCTATTAGTGGTGGCATTGTTCCAACATTGCCGTTCCAAATGTGTCAGTTCCAGCAGTGTCATTGCTTGGATACTCCAATTACCCTTCTAAAACAAGTAAAGGTGTGACGGTTATACCAATACCCCAACACCCTCCTGCAGGGTAGCTCGGGGAATTGAACCTGAGACCTTAGCTCTGATACCATGTAAGGTTTTTCGTTATAGAAAAACTTGCAGAAGTTGATGAACATTTGAAACCAAGCACAAGGCCCAATCATCAAGATTTGCGATTAGGCTACATTTTTATATTCCCAGAGGTGTGGCGGTTATACCATGCGGTTGTACCGATACTCCAACAAAGATAGCAACACAACCTATCTATCTAGAATCTTTCATTGTTTTTCGAAATTGCTGTGATGTATGAGAATGGTGTGAACAAGGTGGTGCAGAAAAATGGGTAAAACAAATTGGAAAGATGTTTTTTCATTTCAGGTTAATACTAACTATAGCTGTAGTGTAGTATGCTCTTGGTTTTGGTATGAATGAAAACAATGGACTGTTCCCAAAGCATTCTTGGAATTATCCTTGTTATTGTCACGGGCATAATTATAAATATGCGCAACATTTACGAGAGCTATTCACCAATCTTGCTTTATTAAGTTTTTAATTTATTAAAATATAATAAGAATAGAGTACCTAATGATGAGCTTAATGAAAAAATATGCAAGTTGTAATTCAACTCTTTGCTAATGCTACAACTACATAACTACTTTTAACATATGGAAATAAATACTTACAGGTTAACTTGTGTCATTCTCAGATTTTACTTTGTTCATTTTGATTACAATTTTGTGCTTGCTTAGTCATGAGTTTGACTCCCTGAGGCCAATTATGTAATTTTATATACAATAGAGTTTAGATTAAGGGTTGAACACCAAGATGTCACACGCTATTGATTTCAGGTAATACTTTGTCCATAATTAATCATCATAGTAAATTCCAAGTGTAATAGTTTACATGCCTTACATAAAGTGGACAATAGGATTCAAAGACTTGTGTACAAACTTTTCTAGCTTTGAGTAAAATCAAGCAGCCAAGATGATGAGGAACCTTGCCATCATAAAATAACATGAAATAAATTACTTGAATTCATGCATTTCTAAAAACCCCTATTTGCACCTTCTTTGTTCAATCCCTTCCGTTTCTATTGAATTTTAAACATGGGAATTCCACCGAAGGTGAGTTATCTCAACTTTCAATGATGACAATTTGAAGTTCTTGAGCAGATTTTTGTTGCAATAGACTTCCAAAGGGAGAATGTTGTGAGCAAAATCTACCTTATGAATTAGGGTAATAGGGTCACCAACACAATGTGGATGTGACTTGCAGACATCTAGGGTTTAGAAACATATATAAGAGAAACATAGTTAATTGGACGTGTACCTTTTTCCGGACGGTTGATCCAAGATTTAACTCTCCTCCTCAAATTCTCCTTAGCCTTTTGGTCTTTAAAACCTACAACAAAGATTGATATTTCCTCAGAGTACCTTCTATTTTTATATAAATAGACATGAACATATTACAATTTCATTTGGAAACAAATAAAAATATAGATCATAACTCATAACAATGAAAACATTGCATTAAGACAATATTGGAAGAAAAACACTCTTTATTGATGAAGTTTAGGAAACATTACAACCCTGTCTGAGACAAGCTTCTTCTGCAGACCAAGACCTAAGTACTCCTTGCTCCTCTCTCCAAGAGAATCCTCCAACATAACCTTTCTCTCAAAATTTCCTCCCCTATCCTCTACCCCTCCCCTCTCTTTATAGTTTTTATCGAGGAGAGGATTCAAGGCTTAGGATGGTTAGGAGAGTTAGGGAAATTAGCAATATGGACCCAACTGCCCCTAAACTAACTATATTTTGTTTTTAAACTTGTTTTAATGGAACTCATGGGTATATATAAGGAAACTTGTGAGTGAATGACGACTTTCCTGAAGACAAGTCGCGATTACAACTTTTTACAGATGACTCACAGGTTGCATATGGGCTTACCCACGAGTGATACACAAGTTTCTATGATAGGAACCACAAGTGCAAGGAAATATCATTCATAAAAAGTGGTAAATATGAAGGAGTAAGCATGTATAAAGGATCTCATCAATATATAAGGTTATTACCACTTCAATCCACAGTGTCTTTTTGTGTAACAACAGGCTGGAGTCATTACTCGAACGGAGAAGTGTCATTTCATAGTATAACAGACGCCCCCTAATGTGTGAGGTCAGAGGGTAGCGATGGATGCAATACATTAAAATATTTTAACTTGGAGGTTTCATAATCAAGACTGCAGAGAAGTACCTGAAATGGAAAAATCAAGGTCATTTACAAAATCTTCACTGAGGATGCCATGTTCAATAATGTGGAACACTATCTCCTATACAAGATTCATTTGCATCATATAGTACAAGCAACAAGGCCACGCATGTTTTACAAAGTTGGATCAAAGCCACATAAGTACAATGATAAATATTCAATAGCTGGAGATAGTGTCACAAGGCATGGCACAATATTGCACAACTTAGGTTATATAGGCTGTAACACAAGGTCTTCATCCAAATCCATAGAAACCAGTATGAATCCTACCATGTGAATTTATGAGTTGAAGTCGAACATGGAAGTTGAATTCGAACATGGAAGGATACCATCGGAGTTCTAGTTAGAAATTTGTATTGACAACCAATGTAGAGGAATCCACCAAAGGGGTAGTGGATCCTAAGGTACTATATTTGAAAATATAGGTATTATTTTGTAGGATGTGCTGTGTGGAAGCCATTTTGCAAAGAGGAAGGCAATGAATCCTTCAACAGGTCACATGAGTAACTGGTAGATCAGATAAGGGAAGGTGTACGTAGGATGAACTTAGAGATGATAGGGATAAGGATGAACAGACATGGGGTAAATATCCTTGAACAATGAGCATGACACAGAGATGACCCTAGGAAACTTTAAACTTTCAAAGGAACAACTAGACCTATTTCTATGTAGGAGACATTGACAAATTCCCCATGTATTCAGGACAAGTGGAAGAGCAACGACTCAAAGTGTTAGTTGAACTAGGAAGTGAAAAACTGGAACATGAGTATCGAGAGACTCAAACTAGTGCTTTGTTCAAGGTTGACTTGCTTCCAACAAACTTATAATCAAAGAGTGTATTTCCTTCCTTTCCTTTCTTGTTAAGTTTTAACGAGTCCAAGAAATTCAACTTGAGTCTTTCTTCATTTTTGAGCAAGCTTGAAGAAAAGAGAGAATAGTGCTTTATATAACACTGATCCATGGATTTTATGAGCCTAAATTAGTAAATGCTTGTCTGTGTTTTCATAGTTTTGAGAGTTTGAAAACTCCAAAGAAGACTCTAGGGGGGTGTGTTTTCGTAAATTTAGCCTCCTGATTATGAAAAAGTATAAAAAAATCAAAGGAGAACTCTCTTAGCTTTCGAAGAACTAAGGTATACCTTTTTTGTACTTAGTCGGCAAGGTTCGAAAAAGGGGTAAACTATCACCAAACTGATGCTCCTTCAAAAGCAAGCATATAGCCTTAGTCTAGCGAGTGTGAAGGAAGGAAAGCTCACTCATAAAGATCCATTTATCTACAAGAATGGGACGAACAACAATAAACTCAATGCTTTTTACTGAGGTTTAACGAGCATGACAATGACATAAAAAAATGCTCGAAATATTTTTCATGTTTTAGTCCTAAGCACGAAAAAGAGAAAAGTAAGCTCAAACAGGTTCCTTTTCTGTATGTTTAGTCCTCCAGGCCGAGAAAAGAGATAAATCTATACCTAATGATACTCTTCTAGATTCTGAAGAAAATAGAGTATTCCTTTTTTGTAAATAATCCATAGGGTCTGGAAAAGGGTTAAATTTATACCGATATTGATGATCCTTCATTTCCTTTAATGAATCTAAAAAAACAAGCAACTCGACTATCTAGTCATGTTTAAGGAGTCATACCAGGGCTTGAAGATAACTCCATATGTTAGGAGTCTTATAATCAAGGGTAGTATAGAAAAAGATACAAAATGAGGCTCATTTTTGTGTGAAAAAAAAAACCGAAGGCTTCCACAACCTAGCAATATGCGGCATGGGTACCAAAATCGACAAAACGTGTTCTAGTTAGGGTAACGCATGTGAGGTAAGATATAACCATGGAAGAACAACAATGTTTGAAGGGTAAGAAATGGTTGAAAATCGTAGTCCATGGATAAAAAGGGAGATCCTAAGGTTCGTAAGGGGATAAGGTATAAATGAAAGATGCAAAAATGGACCAAATCCTATCCTATATACTGAGGAAATATACTCCAATTTCATCCATAACATGGAAATCTAGGTAAAAACAATAAACTTCAGTTCAAATAAAAGAAATTTCACCAAACTAGATAAAATAACGTAAAATTTTTGAAATTTTTACTATAAATAGTGAAAATTGGTTCAAAGACATTTCTTTTGATTTTTACCACAAATAGTGAAAGTTTTACCACTAATATTCAAACGATTAGTGTACTCAAACCAGTGGACGAATTTCAAAACCTCAAGTTGCAAGTAACTCACATCTCCATCATCTTTCATTTCATGCTTTCTTTTTTTAATTTTTATTCCCATTTGAGGTTTTTTAGCAAGTTATAAGGGCACCACGCAGGACTCGTGGGTATCCCATTACAAACTCGTGAGTTTGTGATGCAATCATAGGTATGTAATGGGGAACCCATGAGTGACACGCGCTGTCCCCACTAGGCAGTTGCGAGTGCTGCAGATTAGGTATTTTTATGAATATAATGGCCGAAACTTCATTTTGCAAGAAAAAAATGGTTCTAGAGTGGAGGGAAAGGGATACCAGAGACATGGATAGTTTGGAAATGGGGAATCCAATGACGTTAAATGCGCTCTGAAGGTGTGGGTTATTGAAATTTTATCGCACATCAAACATGCGATCCCAAGTTTGACTTTTAGAGAAATTGGTGCGGTTATGGTACCCCGCGCTAGGTATGTTTGATATTCAGGGGGAGACACTAGAAATTGTTGCTGAGGACATATATTTCATCACTGGATTATCTCATCAAGGGGCACCAGTTAACTTGGGTGGAACCGGCCGTGGGGGTGATCCCCTTAACGTGCAAGATTATATCAATACATACTATCTGGCAGGTACACATAAATCATGGACACAAATCCTGATTGCTCAGATCACCCCCTTTCCACTGAAAGTGCTTGTGAGCACTGTTTTTTGAGTGGCGGGTTCATCCACATTACATTTGAATACACGAACTCACACACGTATATCAATGGAATTTCTGCGAGGTGTAGTCTTTCACTGGTGTTCGGGGTTGGTTATTATTATGAAAAAACAACTATCCGACTGCAGGTTAGGGAAGAAGAAAAACTTTAGATATGTGAGTATCTTGGTAACTTTCTTCTTCTTTGAGAGTGCCTGCTCTGAGTCTCACAGTGACACTTCAACCCTCACCTCCATGTGAGCCTAGACTCACACGATGGGGAGATGTATTCCTACGCTAGGGTGGTGGTGAGATCCAAGGTGGGTATGACGACAAATTCTATGCATGGTGGAGCCTCCAAGTGCCTACTTTGGAATAGTTCCCATATGCTGGTTTGGAATTTTGTGGAGACCCAGAGCTAGTTCTCCCTCTAGGGGAAGCATGGGGAGATATGGGTGAGTTTTTTACTTTTCAAATATTTAATTTTTTAATGAATTTTTGATCATAAGTGTTATTTACATATGTATCTTATTCGAGTCTAAGTCGTATTTTATGTCATGTAGATATTGGGCTTGTTTAGCTAGATGAACATCCTAGGACCTATGTATGACCCGTAGACGGAGCTGGGGATGAATCTATGCTTGGCGTTGTGGAGGGTGAGCTAGGCAGGATTACACATGATGTACCAACTTCGAGGATGGAGCGAATTCCTATCGCCATGCAGAAGCATGTCGTGGGTGTACCTCCATCATGGTTATGCCTACTTGGGAAGGTGTCCAGGGCTGCGTTGTGCTATTGAGAGGCCATGGCAGAGGCAACTACAACTGATGAGGCTGAGGAGCTTCCATATATCTTAGCATATTGAGGATTATAACCCAAGTGACCAAATCGACTTAGCAAATGTTTGATGGCCTTCCCAAGGAAAAAATGACCTCTATTCACACCAAGTCATGGGTCTACCCTCCCAGCCAAAAAAATAACAAAAAAGGGGTGGGTTTACAACCCAATGGACTAGTAAAGAGGGAAAAATGACCCAGGATGAGCAATTATGTTTTCAGGAAACATTCTTGTGCATTATGGAGGAAATTCGGCCACCACAAACCCCCAAATTGTAAACCTGAACTCAAAAAATGTCTCTGAGCATTGTCGGAGCAAAAATGACCATCATTCGCTCCCAAATTGGGAGATCTTGGATTCCTAACCACTAAGCAACAAAAAAACAAATTTATGGGCATGTAACAAAGAGGAAACATCATAAATCGTGAGGGAAAACGCCCAGCAAGCTCAACTGCATGAGGAAGACAAAAAATGACCTCTGGAAACTCCCAAAACATGAATCATTGCTGCTCATTCACTCAACAAAAAAAAAAACAGGATTTCCCAGCTGTGACAATGAGGAAAACCACAACAAAAAATGCCCAGGGAGGACCCCAACCACTGAGCATTGCCAAACCCAATTCCCAACCATGAGAAAATGAAGAAACCAACAAAAACATGAGGGAGAATGCCCCAGCTATATCCAGCTGCGTGAGGAAGAAAACACATGAGTGAATAAAAATGGCCTGGGAAGGCGTTTCCAAGCATTTACTTGCCCAAGAAGCCAAAAAAATGTTTTCCCCAAAATGGGTGACTTCCAAAATTCGAATTTGACCTCCATACCTTTCCCATCCCAAGGAAATAACTTCCTTCACCAACTTTAGATGACTGGGCATAAAAGACAAAAAGGGTGGTTGACAACTTTATGGGTTTACCCTTTGACATTTGGATTTTCCCCATTGGCCCCAAAGGTTTAGATGTTCCCCCCTCCCTATCCCTTGTGAAATCATGCCCCCATCTCTTTAACATTGCGGCGCATAGCTAGTTGTACTATTTTTATTAATTTGCTTTTTACATGATGTTTCAACCATATTGTGCATGGCTAGCACATAAACCATCGACATCAATTTTAATTGCCAAACATAAAACACTAAACCCATGGTGGGGCCTTTTCCTGAAGCTCCACACCATGATTTAATACAATATTTACATCATATGCAATTTAATACCATGGGGTCAAAAATAGGGTGTTACACAAGTCAACCATTATGGTTTACTCATTTTATTGAAATTCTATTGGTTCTTGAATTCCAACTCACAAGAATTTATTGTTGGCTCATTTTATTATAAGACCCATTTTAGACCCCAATTTTCTCTAATGACCTAAGCAAGTGCCTCTTGAGGAAACCGGTTGTCCTATGGGTGCATAAATGATCCAAGCAATTGAAGCCATGTTGCAAGTGTGATGGCTTGTGCCATCATCGAACCATATGAATCACTCCAAAGACATCTGAAACAACACTATAATACATAAGAAACACTAACCACGCATGGCCATTTACAAAATTATACAACTATATTACAAGAAAACGCATAATTTCTAAGTGTAATACTTCTTCAGATAGAGCCCATTTTGGGGATCAAGCAGCTTATTACCATCATAATCAACTAACTTGTATGCACCCTTTTTTAGAACCTTGGACACAACATACATGCCTAAACACATAGATTTAAACTTGCCTTCCCCCAAGAGCTCCTTATCCTGGTCATAGACCAAGACAAGTTCTCCTTCGAAGAAAACCATAGGTTTAATGGATTTGTCATATTGGTTATTTACCCATTTCTTATGTGATTCATTCACTGTAAGTGCATCTTTGTGATTCTCATCTATATGCACTAGATGCAACAAACACTCCTCTATATCAGAAGTATTGGGAAGTACGTCAATTTCAATATTTAAAGATGGTATCTCGCATTCCACTGGCGTGGCTTCTTCCACCCCATGAACGAGACGGAAGGGTCAAATCCCTGTGACAATCAACATTAGTTTGGTACGCCCAAATCAAAGGATAAAACATGATATGCCAGTTTGATCTACTAGAATTAATAGTTCGCTTCAAAATGGTTTTCAAAGTTTTGTTGATGACTTCTACTTGCCCATTCGCTTGCGAGTAAAAGTAAGACTAGTGGTCTTTCCTAAAACCTAGCATAGTAGTCAAATATGTCATCATCTTGTTCTGAAAATGACTGCCATGGTCATTGACAATCATCTTTGGAATACCAAACCTGGTGATAATTTGATTGAACACGAAGTACGCTGCCGTCTCACCATTGGCTTCAAAGGTAGGCTTTTCCTTTTCCCACTTCATAAAGTAGTCTAGAACGAAAATGATATACTTGTGCCCCCCAGTAGACACTAGGTTTTAGGTCATGAAATATACCCCCACTTGGTGAAGGCCCCTACCATGATGATGGGATAAAGAGGAGCATGATGCGACCACATTTTTCTGGTATAAAACTGGCACAGATGACAACATTATACATCTTCTACACAATCTTTGAAGATGGTAGGCCATAAATAACTAGCATGCAAGATATTTTGGTTCATTGCTAACCCAAATAAATGACCCCCACATGCTTTGATGTGAGAATCATTCAGGACAAGCTCATCCTCCTCATGGGTGAGGCATTGACGTAAGATGGAATCTACCCCTCATATATATAATGTATCTCTGATGATAAGGTAGTTTTTAGCGTTCACTCTTAACTTGCATCAATATTCTTGTGAGAATTTCATGGGATGCTTCAAAGTATGAAGATATACTAAGATATCTTTGTACCAAGGATCAAAGGTTGATATTAATAAAATGTGCTCATCTTATATCACTACACTTTCATCACTCAGGAACTCCGAGATAAGATCTGCGAATACTAGGGACTTTTTTGACTTGGCGGACTGGAAATCGAAGTCAAACTCCTAGAGTATGACAATCCACTTATTAAAATTTCCCCTGATTATTCGTCGAGATAATACACACTGAAATGAATCACGTCCACAACTATAGTGGTTTTCCTCTGCAAAATGTAATGTCGCAACATCTGGACGACATAGACTACCTCCAAATCCAGTTTCTCCACGTGTGAATATCTAATATTAGGACCAACCAAAGCATGAATGAGGTAATATATGACATGCTCCTGAAGCTTATCATCCTCCTGAACTAGCACTACACCAATTGTAGACTCATATGTAGCCAAATACAATATGAAGTACTTCGTGTAATCTGGAAGGCGCAAAAGAGGAGATGATAATAATGCTTTCTTTAATAACTCGAAGGATTGTTGCATGACTTCGTCCCATAGAAATGGGGTGTATTGCTTAAGAAATCACATGAATGCCTCAATTATCTTGGCACAATTCAAAATAAACTACCTGAGAAAGTTTGAATTTCCTTGTAGACTTTGTGGATGTCTAATGGTTCGAGGAGGAGTTAGATTAATAATCGCCTCTACTTTCACTAGATCGACCCTTATACCCTTGTTGGAGACTATGAATCCTATAAGTTTCCTCGATTCGACACAAAAGACACACTTATGGTAATTTAAGTGTCACGTCCCCTCCCACCTTAGAGGAGAATGCAACCACTAATCCCACTCTTATACGACAATGTAGTGTCCCCAATGCTCTGGTATACCATGATGTCCATGAAATCGGTGCCCATACACCTGAATGATATGCAACATAATTTAAAAATTATTATTTCTTTCTTGTAAACCACACTCATGGGTCATGCTCATCCTTTTACATTCATGCTTAAGCATACAGATCACTGTAACAGTCGTCCTGCAACTCACATATCCATTCAGTAAGCAAATAAGTCATTCTGCACTAAACTTGACTTTTTTGCCTTTTGCATTCCGCTCTTCTACCTTCCATTGTGGACTTTGGGAATAAAAAACTCCTCGAAATGACCACCTTGTCCTTTGAATTTCCAACTTTCGACTTTCACCCTTCTGCCTTTCGCTGTGGAACTCGAGAAATGAAAACTTAAGATTCGACGAAATCATTTAACGACTTTTCTCCTTCCACTGCAAAACTCGGGAATCAAAAAATTAACATTCGATGGAATAATTTAACCACTTTCCACCTTTTGACTTCAGCCTTTCTACCTTCCATTTCGAAACTCAAGAATCAGGAAAACAACTTTTCTCCTTAACCTTTTTCCCTTTTTCTGCCTCTCGCCTTCCGCCTTTTGCAGCCGGATTCCAAGGTGCGGAAAACACACTTTTACGTTAGATTTTTTGGCTCTTTTTCCACTTTCGAATTCCACCTTCCGCAGGCGGATTCTGGGGTGCAAAAAATAAAACATTATGCCTTGTATTTTTCATGTTTTCCACTTCTCGCCTTCTGCCTTCTGCAGGTGGATTCCAAGGTGTGGAAAACCAACATTTTACCTGCATATAGCCACATTTTTGATTCTGTAACCAGGCTTCTAGCCTCCATGATCATAAGAAAATGCAGTGGAAAATACAAGGCATATACAGATGGAAATGCAGGGACATTTAATCAACAGTAAACTCTACTTAATTCATTCATAAGCATTCTACATAATAAGTATATTCATAAGCAAATACATTTCAGAAATAACACAATAGAGAATACTTATCTCGAAGATGAAGTTGTCCTGCAAATAGCTATGTCGCTACAATGTTCCACCCAACCATATTCCAATTGTGTTCATTAATATCTCAACACAACTGCCACCCCCGACTTGGGTATGACTTCCACAAGGAACTAGGGAACAACAGGCTCACACATAGTTAGAACACATCAAACACAGTAAAGCCAACTACCGATGGGTTTATCAGGCTTTCCAACCAAGCTAATACACAACCGGGCTTATCAAGATGTAGGAAAAGAAGCCAATACACTGTTGGGTTTATCTGGATACTCAACCAAGCTAGCTAACGATTTGGTTTATTAGACTGCAAACAATCAAGCCAACATTCGCATTAAGGACCGGCCAAGAAAACTAATAGATGGGTTTATCAGGATACTCATCCAAGCCATCTCCCTGTTGGGTTTATCAGGATACTCAGCCAATCCAGCTAACTATTGGGTTTATCAGACTGTCCAGCCAAGGGTCACACATGGCCAAATGAACAACAAGACACATCCAAGCCAACTACAAGTTGGGTTTATCAGGCTGCTCAGCCAATCCAATATACGATTGGGTTTATTAGGATGCCAAGCCAAGCCAATATCCAATTGGGTTTATCAAGCTGTCAGCCAAACCAATCTACCTTTGGGTTTATCAGGATGCTAAGATAGTGGAAAGGAAGAATGGCTAATCTAGTGGCTCATTCAAGAGCTAGGGATACCTCCACACGATATATCTGGCTTGGAATCCACAATACCTATACACCCAACACAAGGAAGCATCCCCTTCTTTGCTACACAGTCCCTCAGGCTATTCCTTCCCTTCCAATGCTCTTCATGATTTGCATAGAATATTCACCAGCCACTCTTATCTTTTTGTGAGGCTCCTCTCTGCACTAGGTTTATCAAGCCCATTCGACGTCTCTTACACTCCTAAGTATTGCATACAGTTCAGACCCAAACCAAGGTACATATAACAACAAACCACAAGGTAACTCAACAAAAAAGGGCTCCACTCTGTAACACAAACAACCGGGTTTGCATACCATTCTGTAACACAGGAGAAACACTACAGAACAACCCGTTCCATGACTCAGGAGAGTGAACAATGCGTAACTGATCAAAATAGTGATGAATAATGGATTGAAATGACCAAGAAATACTGGGCGAATCCTATAAATGATGGGATGGGCACACATCGCCACGATTACTTGCTTCAGAAGCAAGAATGTAGCTTCCCCAGATTGCAGGCGACAAGTTTGCTCAGACTGCAGGATGGATCAGTCATGAAACCAACTGCCATGCTTTGCTCTGCCCAAGACATTAACTGCCTCAACCGCTCTTATGGAAGAATTGAATGATCGAGTGCAGGGGAAGAAAATGTAGCTGAGGGTTTATGGGTTTCCCCATTTACATCTGGTCTCACTCTATTGTCTTAGGAGTTTGACTAACTCCCCTCCCTATTCCTTCTGAAATCATGCCCCCATCTCTTACGTTGCAGTGCATATATAGATGTGGTATTTTTATTAAATTGTATATTTACATGATGACTTCAAAATATAATGTGCCTGACTTAGCACTATACCCATCGGCATCAACCTTGATCATCGCTGCACAAAAAACTAAATCAATAGCAGGGCCTTGGCCTTGAGCTCCTTTCCATGATTTTAATACTGTGTATACATAATTCACAATTTTAATACCATGGGGTCAAAATTGAGGTGTTACATTCCCCTCCCCCTTCATTAGCGCTATCCTCAGTTCTTTACAAAATTGAACAAAAATGGATGTTCCAATCACATGGCATTCTCCAGCTCCCACGTAGCCTCATCGAGACTGTAGTGCTTCCACTGCACCTTTGCTTGTCCAATGGCTCGATTTCGGAGCATTGTGACCTTCATTTCAAGGATGCACACTAGCTCGGTTTGGAACTCTCCCTCGGGTTCCACCTAGATCACATCCCAATTTATCACATGTTTAGGATCATGCACATGTTTCTTAAGCAAAGAAACATGAAAATCATTATGAGCTCTAGTGTTAGCAGACAATGCAAGTCGATATGGAACTGGTCCTATTCTTTCAAGCAATTTAAAAGGAACACAGTATCTAGGTGACAACTTGGCACAAATTCCAAGATTCAAGGAACTCTTCCTTGGCCTCACTCTCAAGTACACATGATCCCCAACACAGAACTCTCTGTGCATTCTATGCTTATCTGCATAACGTTTTTGTCTATCTTGGGGCTGCTTTTAGGTTCTGCCTAATCTTTACAACCTCTTGCTCCATTTCCTTGAGCAATTCTGGACCAAGCAAAATACTGTTCACTGGATTATCCCAAGTCACAGATGTCCTACACCTTCTCCCATATAGAGCTTCATATGGACTCATTCCCAATGATGCTTACTATCCATTATTATATGCAAACTATACCAAGTGTAAATAATCCTCCCACTTGGATGGTTTTTTCATCACATACATGCAAAGCATGTCTTGAAGCACCTGATTCACTCTCCCTGTTTTCCCATCAGTCTGAGGATGGTAGGCAGTGCTAAAGTTCAACATTGTACCCAAATTTGCAAACAAACCCTTCCAAAAATTGGAAGTGAAAGTGGTATCCCTGTCAGAGATTATTGCCTTAGGAAATCCACGCAATCTAAAAATTTCCTTCATGAATATATTTTCAATGGAATGAGCCTTATACATGGACTTGAATGGTATAAAATGTGATGCCTTTGTCAACTTGTCCACCACAACCATCATGGAATCATGTTATCTCACAATCATTGGAAATCTTGCAATAAAATCCATGGAAATAACTTCCCATTTCCATTCTGGGATTGGAAAAGGCTGCAATAGACTGGCTGGGTGTTGATGCTCAACCTTCAACTGCTGACATTTCGTGCACTTAGAAATATGTTCAGCAATGTCCTTTTTCATTCCTGGCTAGAAATACTGCTTTCTGGCTGTAGCAACTGTCTTCTGATATCTTGGGTGACCAGAATATAAATGTAGCTGGTGCATTTGTGAGACCAAATGGTACCACTACAAACTCATAGTGTCCATACCTTGTTATGAAGGTTGTCTTATGAATATATTCATCCTTGATTCTTAACGTATGGTAACCAGACCTCAATTCAATCTTTGAAAATACCTTTGCTCCTCTCATTTGATAAAAAAGGTCATCAATTCGAGGTAAAGGGTATTTATTCTTTACAGTGAACTTGTTCAACTTTATGTAATGAATACATAACCTGAGTGTACCATCTTTATTTTTCACAAACATAATTGGTGCTCCCCACGGGGACACACTAGGCCTGATATACTTCTTTTCCAACAATTCTAGCAACCGCACCTCCAACTCGAGTAAATTTGGTGTGCTCATTCTGTAGGGTGTCTTAGACAGCGGTGCTTCTCTAGGCACAAGATCAATTGTAAAATCAATGTCTCTCTTTGGAGGATGTCTTGGAATCTCATCAGGAAAAACATCTATGAATTCTTGCAATACATGAAAGTCCTCCAACCTAGGAGTTTCATTCTCTGTTGCCTCCAAAAAATGGGCTACATACACTCTGCAACCTTTCCTATAGAGTTTTTTCAGCTGCATTGCTGAAATATTCTTTGTGATCCAGGCTTCGGTTGATTAAAGTTCGTATTGCACCTTGACGCCTCAGGAATAATCTCATAGAGAATCCCAAACTGGGCATATATCAAGTCTAGTTATTGAGCCTTGAGTATGGATTCCTCCTCCAATGTCACTCCCAAGGTTGAAATGTCTTTTGAAATGTACGACAATAGAGACATCAAAAACCATTCCAACAAGAATTCAGAAGTAATATTATCTTTAATGAGCATATTTATTCTTCTCCACTCCTGAATATGGTCAAATATATGAGTGGCCTTATTTTGTCGAAAAGTCAACAAAAGGTTTGTACCAACGTCCTACCGGACATGAAGTTGAAAATGGTTCAAGAAAATGATCGCTAGATCAAGAAAACTGTCATAGGAAACAAACAGGAGTTCAACATACCATTTAGCCGCAACATTAGTCATATTTCTTTGAAAAATCACCAGCCGAATCGAATCATTGTTCAACGGGTTAGAGGAACACCATAATTGAAACTTCATGACATAGTAACTGTGATATCCCTGATCTGATGTACAGATCAGAATATTAACTTGCTACAATTTTTAAATTAAATTTCTGCTAATACTCTTGCAAACATTCAGTAAATTGTTGTTTGGGAAATTAAGGTATTTCACTGGGATAAATTGCAAACAAAGGGAGATGGAAATGGGAAGAAAAAATATATATTTCAGATAGACAATTACCTCTTCCCTAACACATTTATATTTGGTTCCATTTAGGTTTCAGAATCCGCTATGCGGAAACCTACTTCCACGCTTCTGGCCAGCCAAACCGTGAAACTAGGAAGAGTAGTTCAGTATTTTTCAACCAGGGGCTTGGGGAAACTGAATATGGATATTATATAAAGTTATATTACAGTATACAAAGTTTTATACAGGTAAATAGCATATTTGGGAAGTTTAGGACATTGGATTGGAAAACTAGTCCCTTGGACTGCACTTTAGGTTCGAGTTCTGGGACTTCCAAACACATGGAGAAGGTTAATAAAACTCAGTTTCAGAAATGGAAGGTGTTAAATATGAAGTTAATGAATTATCATAAGTGAAATAAATAAAATCCGAAATGTTTAAGTCCTTCAACTCATTCAAAATCTAAAACTAGTCATTTTTTAATGCATTTCTAGCTGGGGTGTGGAAATGCTTCTCCAAAGTAAATAAAATACGTTCAAAACTATGTAATAATTTTATAAAGATAATAATACATTATTTCATAGAATTAATGACTGAATTCAATCTCACAGGATTTTCAAATCTTTACTCATTAATTTAGTCTTCATTACAAGATTAGAAAACTAGAATTTAAGGTAGACATTGTAATGGAAAACTATTAGAACATTACAGTAAATTTGGAACTGTTAGGAGACTAGTATTATGGACTGATAATAACCTCAATTAATGGAATATAGACATCAATATCTCTTCATCACCTCATATCATCAATCTCTCATAAAATGGGGAAATTTTGAAGATAACTCTGATATTCGAATGAAGGAGTATCCCAATCACTCTAATGTGCTGAAATAAAATGGAAATGGCTTCATAACCTGAAATAACACTCCATTAATGGATGATATCTGCTCCATATCTCCAATATAACCTGCAATGAGAAGGGAAGAAGAGGGGAGAAGGGGAACAAGGGACTTGGGGCACATCACCCAAGAGACTGAGGATCACCACTCAAAAATGAAACTTAAGCTTCAATCAATTACAAAACATACATTAACCAAAATGAATAATGGAGTTGGAATACTTCTTTGATAGAATTAATGTTTACCTACTGAGCAAGTTACTTGGCCTGGTGACCTGTGAGAACAGGTCACCCATGAGTGGGCATACTTTCCTTTCTTTTCTTTGCTTTTCCTTTTCCTTATTTTTCCTCTTTTTCTGACTTTCCTTCTTTTTTGAACTTTCCTGCTTTTCCTGTTTTATCCCGCTTTCTGGATTTATGCTGATTTTCCTGAAATATTCCTCTTTTCTAATTTTTGGCAACATTTTTGGACTCTAGTGCTTACTTGAATTGGCAAGCTTATTTCCACATCATTTAATTGCATAATTAATAAAAGGATGAAATTAAATTAAATACATGCCTCAAAATAATTATTAGCAAGATTTTTCCTAGGAAGAATAATTAATGTCAATTGGGCCCCTAGGAATTTCAGCATGGTCAACAATTTTAATGTCCCAAATTATGGGGACATGACAGTCCTCCCCTCCCAAATATGCTTGTCCTCAAGCAGAAGCACTCCAGAGTGCTGCAAATTTGTTCATCATGTAGGAGAATTGGAGCATGAATCCATTGTGCAAAAATGTTGACTTGCTCCATCAAGCCAACGTGCAAACAACTTCTCCAAGGAAAAACAATGCCAGGATCCCATTGCTTGTATGGAACCCCCATGGAGCGGAATACCATCCAACAAAATCTATTAAGCAAAAGAGTGCCTAGATCTCACTTTTCATGATGCATCTCCCCAAACATTATTAACAAGAAAAAATCAGCATCATATGAAATGCTGGGAAAGATGAAAACATCATACCACCATATTGGAAAATCATCCTTTCCAATGCAAACCTGAAGCCTCGAGGGCCCCTCAATCAAGATATGCAACTCTCCAATGTAGGGATGAATCAAAGAAAGACTACACATCCCCAAAGATTCCTCCAAAAAGTGAGGCCACAATTCCACCAGTCTTTCCATTCCAACTAAAAAGTTCTCTTGTGACCAATGCACACAAGGAACTACTGTGTTATCCATGAAACTCAAGTGACAAGGGTGAGGATTCCATGTCCTAAAATGCTGCTCCAAAAGAGAGTAATTTGTATCAAAATCAATCATGTTCATGTTTCCCTCAAATAACGAGGTATCATGGTCTCTATGAAAATCAATAGTTGCTCCCCTCTTCATCCAATTGCTCAACTCTTTGCCATTGATCCAAGGGTGAAAAAATCCATCAACTGATCCACACATTGAAGGTAAGTGTAGATATGATGCTTTCTTGTCAAAAGTTGCTGCACACACATGCCTTTTCGCTGCTTGTAAATCATAGAAAAATCAGCAATATTAAAAAGAATTTTCTTGCAACAAGACATAAAAATTTTACCTTCCAAATTTTCCTCTTCAGTTATTCCTCTATCCAACCATCCAGTGGATGAATCAAAGATATTGCTTGTTGATTTATATGATCTATAATCATCCATCTCTTTTTCAATAGGATCTATCTCCCATGGGGACAAATCATGATCCCCTTGTTGTACAAGTGACACAAACCAGAAAAATTTCTTCACCCACTGTTCATCCCCCATTGGTGTTGCTGAATCTAGGACATGTGGGAAGGAACTGTGAACCTTATTTGCATGTCTTCAAACTTCAGTAATCAGACTTATGGCTGAAAATTTTTCATTATTGGCTGGCCCAAATTGGGTGCTCTCATCCCACTCTTCCATGGGAGAGTGACTGTCTTCAAGGAACAACTCAAGTTTCCTTGGAAAGAAATNTCTCGTCAAACTGTTTTGCACACTCTTCAAGCACATACCGAATAGAATGATCCTCATTTTCCACCCACTCCTGAGTTTCCTCCATGGAATTTACCCAAAATGGATGACTCTCAGGAAATATTGAGGATTGAGTCAATTCTTGCCACTCTTGTTAGAATTGTTCTATCTTCATTTGTGATTCTAAGAGGGCACTTTGAGTGTATCTCAAAGAATCCTGGGTGGCCAACAAATCACCTTTGAGCTTGTCATTCTCTTCTTAATATATGCAAATAATTTCTTGATCATGCAGTGATGTTTCCCACAATAACTCAACAAGCTCAAACATGTCATTTCTATCTAAAAGCAATTGTGAGAAATTACCTTTGATTGTAGACATTGCTTTCTGGATATTCTCCATGGCTTCAAAGGAAGATTGGTCTTCTATTAAAGCAGCTTCCCAACACATATTTCACACTAAAGCATGAGTGTCATGGAGAATTTTCAGGGCCTCTTGGATCTTCTATTCATCCATCTTCAATGACCCTGCAAGAATATGAGGTTCTTGTAGATGTTCCTCCTCTTCATTTTCCATCACCGGATCAATTTCATGCAGTGCACTCGAGGTTTTGAAATATGATCCATATGTTGTTTCTAAAATATATTCATCTTTTAAGTCCTCAACAACATAATTTGGGCTGCAACTTAAGTGCTCATTCATCCTTGGTGCACCAGAAAGATATTCTCTCAAAGTTTCATCCTTCATACTGCATTCATTTTTTACACCAGAATTCTGAACCTCATCACTAGGGGGCTCAACCATTATGAACTTTTCACTGGAAGTGGATTCCATATCATATTTACACAATGACACATACAAATCAGAATTTACTAACTCACCATATGTCATGTTCTCCTCCTTACGTGGTGAAATTATGATTGCTTGTTCACCCAGCGATTCCTCTGCTTCACATCGTAGTGGTGTGGCCTTGATTTCTTCTTTTGTATGTGGCTCTTGAGGCGACTCTAACTATGATTTGTAATCATATTTTGGATATGATCCAAAAGATGTATATTCAACCATACATAATCCCACATATTGAGCAATGATTTGAAGATCACCCACCAAGAAGCTTGAAGTGCATTCCTCTTCAACTTCTCCTCCTATGCAACCACATTGTGGTGATTTGCACTTCACTTCATGGATGTCTGCCTCTTCCTCATTTCTATTCTCCTCCAAGGAACTTGGTACTTTTTCATATTTAGGGGTACTCATGTCACAATATTCATAATATTTGTTTGAAGAAAAACCAAACAAACTCTTAAATCTTGAATATGCAGATGGCTTTGAGGAATCTTCACCTTTGGTTCCTTCTTCTTCTTGTTTTCTCAGAGAGGTGGAACAACTCGGTTCCTCTCTGGATGGGTTGCTGATATTGAAAGAATTCTCATAATCATTCTTGGGCTAGAATCCATACTTGAAATAAATGTAATCTCCAAAAGAAAGGTTTGCACAAATATTCCTACCCAAAGCTAGATAGTCCTTGTAGCAGTGAGGCATGCTCTAACATGCTTCAATGATCTCTGTCAAGTTTTTCTTAACCATTGGAGAATCAGATCTGATATCTTCCCCATCTAATGTCCAATAGTATTCATCATATTCATGTTTTAGTATGCATCCATCAACATAGAGGATTTCTTCTTCTTCATATCTTCTGCAGTATTCTTCATACTGCTCATCATAGTCATCCTCATAGTATGACATGGATGCAAATTTATTTAGTGAGAGATTTATTTCCACGGTATGATCCAAGGAAAGAGGTCTCTAGTACCACTGTGATATCCCTAATCTTATGTACATATCAGAATATTAACTTGCTGCAATTTTTAAATTAAATTTCTGCTAATACTCTTGCAAGCATTCAGTAAATTGTTGTCTGGGAAATTAAGGTATTTCATTGGGATAAATTGTAGACAAAGGGAGATGGTAGTGGGAAGAAAAAAAAAATTTTTAGACATATAATTTCCTCTTCCCTAACACATTTATATTTGGTGCCATTTAGGTTTCAGAATCCATTATGCGGAAACCTACTTCCACGCTTCTGGGCAGCTAAACCGTGAAACTAGGAAGAGTAGTTCAGTATTTTTAAACTAGGGGCTTGGGGAAAATGAATATGTCTCTTATATAAAGTTATATTACAGTATACAAAGGTTTATTCAGTTAAATATCATATTTAGGAAGTTTAGGACATTGGATCGGAAAACTAGTCCCTTGGATTGCACTTTAGGCTCAAGTCCTGGGACTTCCAAACACATGGAGAAGGTTAATTAAACTCAGTTTAAGAAATTTAATGTGTTCAATATGAATTTAATGAATTATCAGAAGTGAAAGAAATAAAATCCAAAAGGTTTAAGTCCTTCAACTCATTCAAAATCTAAAACTAGTCACTTTTTAATGCGCTTCTAGCTGGGGTGTGGAAATGCTTCTCCAAAGTAAATAAGATATGTTAAAAAATATATAATAATTTCAAAAAGGTAAGAATACCATATTTAAGATAATTAATGGCTGAATAATCTCACAGAATTTTCATATATTTACTCATTAATTTAGTCTTCATTACAAGGCTAGAAAACTAGAATTTGAGGTAGACATTGTAATGGAAAACTATTAGAACATTATAGAAAATTTGGAACTATTAGGAGACTGATATTAGGGACTTATAATAACCTCAATTAACGGAATATAGACATCAATATCTCTTCATCACTTCAGATCATCAATCTCTCATAAAAGGAGGAAATCTTGAAGATAGCTCCGAGATTCAAATGGAAAAGTATCCCCATCACTCTAATGTGCTGAAATAAAATGGAAATTGATTTAGAACTTGAAATAACACTCCATTAATGGATGAGAGCTGCTTCATATCTCCAATATAACCTGCAATGAGAAGGGAAGAAGAAGGGAGAAGGGGAACAAGGGACTTGGGGCACATCACCCTAAGCGACTGAGTATCACCACTCAGAAATGAAGCTTAAGCTTCAATCAATTACAAAACATACATTAACCAAACTGAATAATGGAGTTGGAATACTTCTTTTATAGAATTAATGTTGACCTGTTGAGCAAGTTACTTGGCTTGGTGACCTGTGAGAATAGGTCACCCATGAGTGGACATACTTTCCTTTCTTTTCTTTTCTTTTCCTTTTCCTTATTTTTCCTCTTTTTCTGACTTTCCTTCTTTTTCGTCCTTTCCTGATTTTCATACCTTCCCGTTTTTCCTCTTTTATCCTGCTTTTCTTGAAATATTCCTCTTTTCTCATTTTTGGCAACTTTTTTGGACTCTAGTGCTTACTTGACTTGGCAATTTTATTTCCACATCATTTAATTGCATAATTAATAAAGGGATGAAATTAAATTAAATACATGCCTCAAAATAATTATTAGCAAGATTTTTCCTAGGAAGAATAATTAATGTCAATTTGAGCCCCTAGGAATTTCATCATGGTCAACACTTTTAATGTCCCAAAATATGGGGACATGACAATAACCTAGATCCTCTCTAGTTTTTCCTTTGAACGTAGGAATGTTAGAAGGTAATTTAATTGGAAATGGTTTCCAAGTTGGATCATGGAGCACAGGGTCATTCATAAGTTTCAAAAGGTCCGGCAAGTTTAAATTTTCCAGTAAAGGTAATCTATGCCTAGCCGAAGATTGATATTGAGGATTTTGGAGCGAGGAGGTACTTGCACTAGTGTTCCCAAAAGAAAGGTTGGGGTTCCCCCCAGGCACCGACTATGAAGAAGTAGCAATGTTCTGAAGGTATTCCATCCAAAGGCCAAAGGATTGCTGACCTGAGGTGTGTTATACTATGTTCGACTGATTCTGGCTAAAGTTAGAGTCACAAATACAAGAGCTATAATTCCCCCATTGAAAAGTGAGAAAGGAGAGCTTCCAAAAGCTGCTTCCAAAACTTGACTAGAATTTTGAAAGTTGAACCCTAAAAAGGGTTCTGGATTTTGGATGACACACCTGCATAGGTAGGTGAAGGACCTACATAAGGTGAGGATGGGGGAATGTGTCCTCCAAACCATGCAAAACCATGGAAAAAGGAAGTGGAATCATTAGGACCACTTTGAGTGTTTGGAAACAAAGGCTAAGATGTAAAGGGTACATTGGCTATCGCAACGACAACCATACTAGACAAACCATTAATGTTTGAAGGTGTTGAGGGATTAGCCACTGGAGCACTTAGAGACACCGAGGTTGAAAAGTTTAAAGACACCGCTGGTGAGGTAGATGCATTTGGCCATGGTGCACTCACAGGTGAAGGAGAAACTCCACTGACTACCATGGTTGATGTGGGGGTGGACATATCCCCCAAACCTTATCCTGAACTAGACATGATAAAAATCAAAGGAACAACAATTCCAAGTGGACCGAACATATGAAATTATACTAAATAGGATCTCTTAGGCTAGTAAGAGGTGAATTATAGTTCCTTGCAAACTATTTAGCTTGCAAATATTCGGACTGACAAAGTATCAGTCTGAGTGTATCTAAGTTTAGGTTCCCCTGGACTTTCATTGACACCAGTTGATTCAAAAGAACCATTTGTTTCCAGTATTCGCATTTGAGGTGGCGATGGAGGCTCCACTGTTGAAAGCGTAGGATTTTATTGCAACCTTCAAGACCTACGAGGAGGTTTATCCTCCACAACTAAATATTTTAATCATACACCTAGAGGTTAGACTAGATCACAAGAAGTCCACAAAGCACACCACTAAAAATATCCTAAGTATCACAAATAAAGGAAGGTAAAAGATATACCTTCCAAAGGAGCGTCTAGGATGAATAGGGCCCATAAAAAACCAATGAAGATCTAAAAATAGTTACCTGGGGTATTGTGAAATTTTTTCTGGGTGCAAGCATTTGAATCCCCAAACCACCCTCCCAAAATTTTGTCTAAGGTTTCCTCCCAAGTCCGCCCTAGGTACAGTGGAAATAAACTTCCACCATCATCTGTGAAAGAGCCCTAAGTCAAGATACTGAGGTTACCAAGCCTATAAAAATATTTCGATGGAATAGTTGAAGGTCTGACAGGTGTGCATGAGTAGGGTAGCAAAGCACGAAAATCAAGAAGTACTAGCACCTCACGGGGCCCAAGGTGGTACTGCATGAACCCCTGTATGCACAACAATCCTGATATTTTCTTGAACGAAGTATTGGAGGGACATCTACGCAACTAAGTCCCCACATGACCTCGTTTTTAACTCCCATGTTAGAGGAGCTTTCCCGTTGATCTTCCGTAAACTTGGATTTTTGAAAAGACAAGTCACTATATTTGAGTTTTAAATGATCTTGGGGAGTTGTAGATCACCTATTTCAAGATCCTAGCCTAAGATAGTTGGTGTAGTCCCTAGAAAGAAAATGTTACTAGTTACTTTTAATTAATAAGCGTTATTTTTAGGGTTGTTTTTACTCAGGGTAGTGGAAATGAAACTTGTGGTGTTATGACTCAACTGAAAGAAAAAACATAAATGATGTAAAAAATTCAAATTACAATTGCTTTTCAAATTCCTTTTTTCCTTTTTCAATACAATGAAATTTACCTAATGAACTTTGAAAAACAAAATACTTTTTTACGTTTATTTTTTTTTAAAACAATTCAAAACAAGCAGGCAATGAGCCTCTCTAAGACTATTAACGCAACTAAATTCTTTGTTTTTGTTTTATTTTTCTCAAAAATAAGAAAGATGAATGCACATAAGTAAGTCAGAAATATGAACACATTTAAACACAAGATTCACTAATAAGATCTGACAATTACAACCTTGAAGACTCTATAAAGTTGTGCCAAAAACCTACTTGGGATGAACTAATTCAAGTTGAAAACAAGGTAGATCAAAAAATTGGAAGAAGTAAAAGTCAAGACAACTAATAAATCAATCAGAGAAAAGACAAGAAAATACATGTACTGATAGAAACCAGAACACTAAGAAATTACGCAGACTTCAACCACATATTCCAAGAGGGAATACCTAAAAGAACCTTACACATACATTCAACCTAACCTACCAAAAAGAGGACTTATAAACAACCAATTAACAGATATTTGCAATAGGAAACAAACCAGTAAAGACCCAGGAAGAAACCTTACAAGCAGCTGGGATATAAAAAAAACTCATAGAATACAAACCCTAGAACTCTGTATACCCATCTACAGGAAATCACGATTGTTATTTGACAAAACCGTGAGTCACTCGAGGCTGTGGTCAAGGAATCCCACAAGTTCATAGGGAAATCACAAATGTATGTATAGATAACCCGTGAGTGATTCCTAAAATTTTCAAAAGGAAAAATAAAAAGGCCCAGAATCCTAAAGATATAAAAAGACTTGACTTAAAAATAATAGTTGCAAACCACAAACAAAAATAGAGAGCACAAAAACTGGAAAGAAAACTTAAATGAAGAGACCCCAACACAAACCTAGACTCCCCAGTGGAGTCACCAGTTCTGTTGTGAGGGAAATCCACCTTATGACTTGGGGTATAGGGTCACCAACATACTGTGGATGTGACTTGCAAACATCTAGGGTTTGGAAATGTATATAAGAGAAGCAAAGTTAATAGGACATGCACCTTTTTCTGGACGGTTGATCCAAGCTTTAACTATCCTCCTCATATGATCCTTAGCCTTCTACTCTTCAACACCTCCAACAATGATTGATATTTACTCACAGTACCTTCTATTGTTATATAAAGAGTCATGAATAGATTACAATTTCATTTGGAACTAAATAACAATATAGATCAAACTCATAAAAATAAAAGCACTGCATTAAGACAATATTGGAAGAAAAACACTCTTTATTGATGATGTTCAAGAAACATTACGACCTTGTCTGAGACAAGCTTCTTCTACAGACCAAAACCTGAGTCCTCCTTTCTCCTCTCTCCAAGAGAATCCTCTAGCATAACCTTTCTCTCAAAATTATGTCCCCTATACTCTACCCCTCCCCTCTCTTTATAATTGTTGGTGAGGAGAGGATTCGAGGCTTATGATGGTTAGGGGAGTTAGGGAAGTTACCAATCCAGACCCAAATGCCCCTAAACTAATCATATTTTTATTTTCAAACTTGTTTTAATGGAACTCATGGGTATATATAAGGAAACTTGTGAGTGATGCGCAACTTTCCTGAAGGGAAGTCATGATTACAATTTTTTAGAGATTACTCGTGGGTTGCATATGGGCTAACCCACAAGTGATACACGAGTTTCTATGATAGGACTCATGAGTGCAAGGCACGCTCATTCATAAAAAGTGGTAAATATTAAGGAGTAAGCATGTATCAAGGATTTCATCAATCCATAAGGTTATGGTCACTTCAATCCATAGTGTCCTTTTGTGTAACAACATGTTGGAGTCGTTACTTGGACGGATAACTTCCATTTCACAGTATAACAGAGAATATGCTTCCACAACTTCATGATTTGGGTGCATCAGAATGGGAGGGGGTTATAGCTTGTCAAAATCCTTAAAAGTTTCCCATGCCGGCCAACACTTCTCTCCAACACTTCATTTCAATAAAAAAGTTCCTTGGGACAAGTATTATTGTTTTCGTTATGCGATTTCGTTTTTTGGGATGTTTGTAAATAACTTCAATCACATAAAAGGTTGATTCAAGGATGAATTCCAAAACCCAGTGTATTTATCTATAAAGGCTCGTACTATGAGGATGGATGTTTTCTGTCAAATTTTGGGGCTCTAGATAGACAGATATGGGATCATTGCCTTCTTCAAAATCAGTTTGTTAGGGGCAATTTCGTGGCAGATGGATTTGGATGGGAAAACTCAGATGGATTTGGATGGGAGAACTCAGGAATATACGTATTTGTGGAGAATAGTGCTACAAGAAAAAGGGTTGAGCTCAAGAAGGAGGGGCGTCCTAGGAGGTAACCAGGGATTGAATTCAAAAGCACAATGCCTAGGGATACAAACCCTAACAACAAGGAACTATGTAGAGATGGAAAACATTAGTTTAATTTTCAGAATAAAAAACTACCATTATAAACTTTACGTGAAAGTTGCAATTGCTATTTGTTATCTATGAAATGTTGATCTTGGAAGCATTGCTTAAAAAAATAGATTTTGGTGAAACAATAGATCAATTAAAGATAAAGTCCTTAACGAGGTAAAGTAGCGAATGATCATGGAATCACTAGGTCCCTCGGTTCGCATGGAACACAAATTAACATGTGGAACTAAGGGTTGCTTCTTATGTTTAAATATTCAAATTTTCCATTCAACATGTTCATTCATTATATGCAACTCGTAATGTGACCTCGACATTATCTTCATCCTACAATTATGCAGTTTATTTTCCCAATTCATAAAACATATATGAGAATGTATATAGGAAGAACAAAATACATTTTCCAATTCATAAAACATTTTGGGAATCTATAGAGGCAGAAAAACTGATATTCATAGAGGAGACCATTGTTAATTGAAACCATCCCTTTTTCTCAATGTGGAATACCACGTGGCATATCTTCATATCGAGAAAGCAACTCCTTTCTTTTATAAACTGGAACCGAGTTTTTTGTGAAAGCAAGTTCCTGCATTTATAAACTAGAACCGAGTTTTTTCCGAGAATATGTTATTTGAAACCTGAGACTGTGAATGGTAGCTCCTTCGACCTTTGGGGACTATGACTCAGTTAGTTCAATAGTGGAGTCCTTTATATTTATCATCAAATGGTGTTTGGTGTTGATAAACATATATATTTGGAAAAATACATTAGCTCCTTCGACCTTTCAGGACTATGAAAGAGCTAGTTCATGAGTGGAATCCTTTATATTTATTGTCAAGTGGTGCTTGTTGATGATAAAAATATATATATTTAAATTATGTGGAAGAATCCATTATGCATGCTAAGAATTGAATATTTTTCTACAACAAAAGAATATTACACGTACATAATTAGACATGCTTTTATTGCTAAACATTGAGAAACCATGAATTAAGACCAATAATTATGATGCAATTGTTTCAATATATCTGCTCAACGTAGTTCTTGGCTCATAATTCCAAGCGGCTTCACTATTTTACTTTTTGGCTCAGTTTTATGGGGAAAACTTGCACATTATTAATTCTTTCACCGAGAAGTTGACATGCACAGACTCACTATTAATTTAATTAATAATCGCCTCATAACCACCTCAGCATGTCTAGTACATTAAGAAACTAAGAATTAAAACCAATAATTAAGATGATAAGTTGACATGCACCCACTCATTATTAATTTAATTAATAATCACGTCATAACCACCTAGGCATCTCCAATACATTGAGAAACTAAGAATTAAGACCAATAATTATGATGCAAATGTTTCAGGATCTTTGCTCAATGTAGTTACCTTGGCATGTCCAATACATTGAGAAACTAAGAATTAATACCAATAATTATGATGCAATTGTTTCAGGATCTTTGCTCAACGTAGTAGTTAACCTATTAGAGATTGTTTCAATTTGTATTTTCTATTTCATGAAACCAAGAATTAAGACCAATAATAATTATAGTGTAGTTAAAAATCCTACCTTCCTTAATGCCTACAACAAACCTATACTCACTATATAAAACAAATGGCAGGGAATTGACAAGGACTTGTTGCATTGAAACTTCTCTTGTTTGTTTTCAACTCTAATGGATTCTAATGCTATAAATTATCTCTAAGTCCTCTATACATTATTTTCATCTATAAAACTACACTGTTAGAATAATCAAACCCATAGTATTACCCACTTAGACATTAATTCATTTATTTTTGTCTTATTTGCCTAGTTCATGAGTCCCACCATGTTCAAGTTGCTAATTGCCTATCCATAGAGGTCAAACTTGCCATCCTTGACTCATGTAGCGCTTGGGAAAGCCTTAGGAATCAAATCTGCTTTATTCCTGGCCTCCTAGGCGCCCTTCTGCTTTTTCTGCTTTGTTGATTGCTTTTTCAGTTTTTAAAGCACATAAGGAAAGCAAGACTAGGTGAGGTGAGCCTGTTTTATTCCCCTTTCATCCTCCACTCTT
Organism: Pseudotsuga menziesii; assembly: GCA_001517045.1. Classification (NCBI taxonomy): domain Eukaryota; kingdom Viridiplantae; phylum Streptophyta; class Pinopsida; order Pinales; family Pinaceae; genus Pseudotsuga; species Pseudotsuga menziesii. The sequence continues at coordinate 402,959 of LPNX011049227.1, forward strand.
TCCTCCATGAAAAAGCATGTATGAGCTGCCATTTCACCCCTCATTAGCTTTCCCATGTGCCCTTGCCAATTCGTGAGCCTCATGACAGATTTGGGATCAGCATTTTACACCTATGGGGGATTTGCCTATTTTGGGTAAGCCTGCTTTATGCTAGATTTGGATGCTTCCTCATGCATTCAATTTCTTCATGTATTATATTTATTCAGCAGCCTATGATATTACAGGGTTGGCTATTGTACACTGAGTTAATATAATTTTGTGTTACAGCTCCATTTTCAGTCTCCATTGTTGACAATTTGCATGATCAATTGTAATTTGTTGTGAGTGAAATTAATCTATTGCTGGTCATAATTTATACATGTTATCAGAGCCATTGTAGGTTGTTACTCTCCTTCAAAAATTGTTTTGCAGGTTCGACATCAAGACTGGGAGCCTTCTACTGACAGCCGGGACAGATTTTCT